>OZ024749.1:45197123-45224623 GCA_964016885.1 Eledone cirrhosa
TTACATTTATACATATATATGGTTGTATTTATGTATGTTTTAAATACATAATTATCTATACAAACATATCTATACATATATATATATAAATATATATACACACACGCACACCTTATATATATAATTGGTGTTGGAGGCTTAAAGCGTCCGTATGCGGTAGGCCGTATGAGCAGTCGATGCCCTCGTAGAACAGAGTATGATATCATAGAAAAAAAAGAATCAGTGTTGCGACGAAAGGAATTTATTGGACATATTACAATTGTTTCTCGGGCGACCAGCTCGAGGCTCGATCAGTATGGTAATTAAACCTGAATCTGAAATCGCGCGGTCCTCAGATACGTCACGATTCTACGAAGCAGATTTTCCTATTGAAATCTGCTTCGTAGAATCGAGACGTATCCGAGGACTGCGCGATTACCGAGTCAGGTTTGATCACCATATCGATCGTGCCTCGAGCCGGTCGCCCGAGAAACAACTGTAATATGCCCAATAAATTCCTTTCGTCGCAACACTGATTCTTTTTTTTTTGTGATATACATAAATATATATATATATATATATATATATATATATATATATATATATATATATATATATATATATATGTGTGTGTGTGTGTGTATGAAAAGATTCAGGACCCCTGCGGCTGAGCTTCGGCCGCTTCGACAGCTATATCTGAATCTAGCTGTCGAAAGAGCCGGAGCTCAGCTGTCGGGGTTCTGAGTCTTTTCATATTACCCACTCTACTACACCAAACATCGAGTAGTTTGGTGGGTTATGGTCCACTTGGTTTTTCACCACACCTTATTTGATATAAATATATATGTATATATATTTAAAATAACGACAAAGTTTCGTTTACATGCACTTATTGTATGTCGACCTGTTACGCGCGTTTCGCATAATATTGGCTCAGGGTCAGCCATAGAGGTTATGGACCCGACTTAATTACCGATCTGCTCTACAGACTGTCGATGCGACAGAAATCTAGTTCTTATTAATATATACGCTTTGCCTGTGCATCGAGTGCTTGCTTTGTTAGCAACAATAGTAATTTACAGAATCACCTATACTATATATATAGTGAATCAAGCACTACTCTGATATATTGGCTCTCTCATTATCTCTCTCTCACTCTCTCTCTTTGTATATAAATATATATGTGTGTGTATGTGTGTGTGTGTGTGTGTGTGTGTGTGTATTTGTGTGTCTGTGCCGTTCAATGAAAATATGAGAAGGCCATATTCCAATACTGTTATTTAGTTTTATATATTACCATAATTAAATAATTGTTTCTACGTTAGGCACAGGGCCAGCAATTAACCAGTGTATTACTGGTACTTTATTTTATCGACCCCGTAAGGATGAAAGACAAAGTTAACCTCGGCGGGATTTGAACTCAGAATGGCAAGGGCCGTAACACTTTGCGCCAAAGCATGGCATCCGACACTCTACCAATACTGCCAATAAATAATAAGTATTTACGTATTTACTGAAGTCATCAGTATTTACCTTCATTCCTGTATCAACCACGAGATACTACATTTATGATTGAAGATACTAAAATATTATTGAGGTAGAGATTCGACCGGGAGTTCGAGTGGATTGAGAAGAAACAGCTCGAACTCCAGCTAGAATATCCACCTTATTAATATACACGTTGTGCATCCTTTGTCTCTCTCATTATCTCTCCCCCTCCCTATCTCTCTCTCTCTCTCTCTCTCTCTATATATATATATATATATATATATTCAAGAAGTAGCATGCCTATATGTGACAATTGTGATGATCAACTACTTAAATCTATACCCTAAATGTAAGTAGGCAAACACATACGAATGGGCTGACAAACAAATTGAAGTGTGTAAACAAAGTGAATTAAAAAGCTCTAACTATTGTGCATATAGCTTACAAGTGCGTGCCGTACACACACGTAACCACACATACACAGATAAGCGTTATACGTCAACTGAAATCAAACTCACAAATATGCGTACACATACATAAATACAGACATATGTATCTTCGTTGACAGTAACACTTAAAGAACGAAACACATGTCGTGTTATTCATACAGGTTTTAAATCTCTTCATAGACATTTGTTTGTGTGTGTGTGTATGCTTGTAATATGTATATACATACATTTATATATATATATACACAAAATTATTTGCATTATATATATATATATATACTGCCAATCCACCACAAGGGTGGTGGATTGGCAGTATCGGTAGAGGGTCGGACGCCATGCTTTCCAGCATAGTTACGTCCCTTTACGATCTGAGTTCAAATCCCGCCGAGGTTGACTTTGCCTTTCATCCTTACGGGGTCGATAAAATAAAGTACCAGTAATGCACTGGGTAATTGCTGGCCTTGTGCCTAAAGTAGAAATAATTATATATATATATGACACGTATACGCACACACACACACACACATATATATATATATATATATATATATATATTAGGATTGGTGCTCTGAAATAGCGATGTATGTGTAGTATGTTTGGCAATATACCGTATGTTTAATTAAAAACATTTAGAAGACCATACGATATAAGTTTTAAAGTAGTCACCATATAGTGACTACATTCATATATACATCGCTATTTCAGAACACCAGTCCTAGTACCTAATTTTTGCTGGACCTGCAATCGTTCTGTATAATCAGCTCCTGATTATTACTGGAATTCTATAAGAATCCAGCTTCTATAATTTCGGCGGGACCAGGGGAGTGCGTGGCTCTGATGAACACCAGCCAGCGTGAAACAGACTGTCAGCTTCTCTCCTTTCTTTCGCCGAAAAGAATTAAGTGACACAGTCACTACTTTAAAACTGATATCGTATGGTCTTCTAAATGTTTTTTTAATTAAACATACGGTATATTGCCAAATATACTATAAATACATACATACATGTGTGTGTGTGTATGAATGTATTTATAGTATATTTGCCAATATACCGTATGTTTAATTAAAAAAACATTTAGAAGACCATACGATATCAGTTTTAAAGTAGTGACTGTGTCACTTAATTCTTTTCGGCGAAAGAAAGGAGAGAAGCTGACAGTATGTTTCACGCTGGCTGGCGTTCATCAGAGCCACGCACTCCCCCTGGTCCCGCCGAAATTATAGAAGCTGGATTCTTTATATATATATATGTGTGTGTGTGTGTGTGTGTGTGTGTATGAATACAATTGTAGTTAGTCATGACCTTTCTAAGAAAATAGAATCACCAAATTTTCTTTTCCCGAAATAAGGACTTTCACGGAACACCTAAATTTCACCAAATCACTGTGTACCTACTTAGCAAATTTTACTTTTATAACAATAAATAAAATCCTTCCTGACAAATACCGCCAACAGACTCCAAAGCTTTCGTCATATATATATGTGTGTGTGACTGTTTGTCTTGCATAAATGTATATAATTATGCTTACATATGTGAGCGATAGTTTATAGGTATGTATATACAGAAACGTTCACTTAAACGATATATAGGACTATATATATATATATATATATATATATATATATATATATATAGGTATTTATATACAGAAACGCTCACATAAACGATATATATGACTATATATATATTGATCGAACAATGTGTGTATGTATCAATGTGTGTAGGTATATGTATGAGTATCATTGTAGTTGATCGTGTAACCACTTATTTTTAAATATATACATAAGAAATTACTTTAATGTAAGTCGACATTTTTTTATATCTTTTAATAACAATGCTTTTAGAGCTACAATGCTATCAATATATTGCCATTGATATTACTGCAAGATATCAAATTGCTGATATTGATAAACTCTAATTGTTCTCATAGACTTTCTATTCAGCATTTATGAATCTGATATATATATATATATATATATATATATATATATATATATATATATATATATATATATATATATATATATATATATATATATATATATATATATATATATATATATATATATATATATATATATATATATATATATATATATATATATATATATATATATATATTTATGTAATCTTTCTTCTGCTTTTGTTTTTGTCGTTACTGTGGCTGTTGAGTTTGTCGTTTAGCATCCTGTTATCTATGATTGTGCAAACATATGAGTAGGATTTATCCGAGTTCCGGCAGTCCTTTTTTTATATTTATTATTATTTCTGATGAACTAAGGGCGATGGATTGGCAATATCGGTAGAGCGTCAGACACCATGCTTTGCAGCATAGCGTTATGCTCCTTTACGTTCTGAGTTCAGATCCCGAAGAGGTTTAGTTTGCCTTTCATACTTACGAGGTCGATAAAATAAAACACCAATAATGCACTGTAGTAATTGCTTGCCTTCTCCCAAAAGTAGAAACATAATTATTTCTGATAAAATATATGAAATGCGTCCTGTGTATTTTTAAGAAGGTCTGTTTATAATTTCAACGAGAGTTTGTTGTTATTTCTAGCAGGTCGTGTGATCTGTTTGGGAAAGTACACATCTTTATAATTGAATTTGTCATTGTTTGACAATGATATAACTCTTTAGCGGCTTTTTTGTACATGATGAATATATACTTTACATAACTTTATTATACTATATTATACTATTTTATTACACAGGACAATAGTCTATACAATTGTACGCTGCTGTATAATCAACACTACAACAACGATATACATATACAATCATATACCCTCATACCTTAAAACACAGCTGGTCGTACACACACGCAAATGCTCACACACACATTCATATATATATATATATATATATTTATTAAAATAACAGATTAAAGTTTAAGCAAAGAATCGCTGCTTTCACCCTTAACGGGATCTTCAGAAGATCCCGTTAAAGGTGAAAGCAGCGATTCTTTGCTTAAACTTTAATCTGTTATTTTAATAAATATTTGCTCTACGGTTCTTATATATTTGATATATATTTATCCTTATCGAGCCCTCTTTGGATTTTAGTCTTCAAATTTATTATTATTACTATATATATATATATATATATATATATATATATATATATATATATATATATATATATATATATATATATATATATATATATATAGTAAGCAAAAAAGTGTTGGTAAAATCCAGTACTTCAGTATGCGGATAGAGAGCACTCAACGAAGATATCGATTCCGGTGTTATAATAGTGACGAAACATAAGTCAATTGCATGAACTCATAATCCTTTATTTACCGCTATATATATTACGATGATTGCCATTTTATGGCTATGTCCTCATCAGGCAGTTAGTAAGTTCTGAGTTATGCCAGCTCTGGGTTTTTGGTGTTGATGGTTTTAGAGTCTTGTGTCCCAAGGTTCTAAAACCATCAATACTAAAATGGCTATCATCGAAATATATATAGCGGTAAATAAAGGATTATGAGTTCATACAATTGACTTATGTTTCGTCACTATATATATATATATATATATATATATATGCATATATATATACATATACATATACATATATATATATGTCTGTGTGTGTGTGTGTCACTGCCGGCTGTAGCTTCATTATGATGTTTATCAATTTTAGTTTCGAGATATCAAAGTCGTACGTCAATCCCAATCTTTAATAATTTATTCCAGAATTTTCAAACTCTTTTAATCGAGTTAAGTCTTATATCTTATGTTTGCTACGTTAATGCTTACTAATACAATTTCATACACACGCACACACATATATATACATATATACAAACCCTCCATCTCAATTCTACTTATGAAAAGCATAAGAAATGTAAAACCGATTAAAAGTTTAAGCAAACAATTACTGCTTTTACCTTTATACACACACACACACACACACACACACACACACACACACATACACACACACACACATATATATATATATATATATATATATATGTATGTATGTATGTGTGTATATATATATATATTTATATATATATATGTATATATGTATGTATATATATATAGTTACCTTGTGGTATATCTCTATGTTTCTTATCTCTCTCGCTTTCTTTCTCACGCTCTCTCTCTCTCTCTCTCTCTCTCTGTGTCTCTCTCTCTCTCTCCCTCTCTTTCTCTCTCTCTCTCTATCACTGCCTCTGTCGCTGTCTTACAAACATTCTCTCATTTTTGTGTCATGGCTTTGGGACGTGTGCGACTGTTGTGTAATCTCAATGGTGTTTATTGTTTAGATTTATTATCAGTTTGCAGTGGCATAAGTTGACTGAAATGTTTGCTGTTGATGATGCCTTTCTCTATGTCTATACCGGAAATGTTATGTCTGTTGCTAGGATATGTCTTCTTCAGTCGACTTTCTTCTATATGTATTTCCGTACAATCTTCCATTTTTTATGTTTAGTTGTATTAGTTGTTGTTTTTATGAAACATTTCGTAAAAAGTATGCATAGGAATTATATATTTCTTTGTAAGACAAAAGTTAAAAAATAACTGTTTCTACTTTTGGCACAAGGCCAGCAATTACCAGTACAATACTGGTACTTTATTTTATCGACCCCGTAAGGATGAAAGGCAAAGTTAACCTCGACGGGATTTGAACTCAGACCGTAAAGGGACGTAACTATGCTAGAAAGCATGGCGCCCAACCCTCTACCGATACTGCTAATTTAAAAAATAACAATATACAAGAAGATATCGCGCTCAATTGGTTTGATGGTATGAGGGCAGTCTTTGGTTTGTTGTGAAATCTAGGTTTGTTAGTATATGAAAACAACTTTAGTTGAAGTTCAACATGTACTGGATTAGTGCCGAAGCCGCATTTGGCTATTCCATGAGAGTATCTTGGTTAGCCTATGAACTTTTACGTTGACCCTCTTGTATTACTTCAATTCATGACACAGACTCAGCTAAATTTCCTGAATGTTGAGTTTTGATAGTGGGACAACGCACTAACATGAACGTTCAAAACACTATACAGTATTTATAGATGAAATTTTCCATTCAGTACGGTCATATATTTGATACTATTCTTCGATTATACATTACTAAATACCAACACTATGGGTGAAATCAAGTTCTTTCATTGTCTTCATTAATTAGCATGTACGGATCGTTGACGCATTTTACACAGCATGTCTTATTTTCCGATGACCATGTAGCTCGCATTTGACATTGATATTTCTATAATCTATCATTGACACAAACATGGAGCCGTTCGGAAACATCTATGTAATTTTGTTGCCGTAGGTCTTGTTATTTAAACACTCATGTAGCAAACTTCAACTTGACAGAAATCAATACATTCATTAATATGAACACCATATAATTATGTTTGCAGCTCTAAATGCTACTTAAATTCTGTATTGAATTTCAATACAACAGCTAGCTATATTCATATGTAGCTATATACACACACACAAGCACATACATAATTACGTACATATATATAGAGAGAATGATACAGATACGTTGGCAAACAAATATATACAATATATATATATATATATATATATATATATATATATATATATATATATATATATATATATATATATATATATATATATATATATATATATATAATTTTTGTAGTTATAGATTACATGCAAATTCAGTGCTAAATATCATATAGTGCATTTAGTGACTGCCAGCTTATTTTTCTTTCATTTTCCCTTCTTTCCTTTTGAGTTAAACGAAGGCACAGTGTCCGTTTAATGCTTTATTGCTTGATATACTACTCTAATTAATACTATAGTACACTCTAATTTATAGAGTACATTATATTGTACTCTATATGGGGCAACATGTTTTTTTCTATAGCATGGGTGGCATCTTTAAACCTGCTAGTCTATTCCAAATGTGACCAACTCAGACTTCTTTCCTTATCTCTCTCTCTCTCTCTCTCTCTCTCTCTATATATATATATATATATATATATATATAAATACCTGGATAAAATCCTTCTCTTAATGCTTACCTGTGTCTTCTCTTTTTATATATATAAAAGTTTATCCCGGGTTCAATCGGGGGTAACCACAGTAAGTAAGGAACACAATACATAGCAGATTATAAATAGTTAACATTGAAAGGGCTTCCTGATGATTTCTCCCTAATTAGACAGTTCTAGTCCTGTAGAAGCCATCTCTCTCTCCTCCCCTCTCTCTCTCTCTCTCTCTCTCTCTCTCTCTCTCACTCTCTCTCTCTCTCTCTCTCTCTCTCTCTCTCTCTCAACTAAGTATATATATGAGATAAACAATTCTAAATGAGATAACAAATTAAACGGTCTGTTCTACAGTTTAAACTCTGTTTCTTTTAGTTTCATATATGTACTGTCTGCTTTGATTTCTTAGTGACCACTATATAGTATATTATAGAGATCTGTGTCCACATATCTTGTATCATGATTCCTTACTGAGAATATAACCTAATTATTTTATACAAAGCCTATCGTTTCAGTCTAAAAATACATTTTTTAAATCTATATAAGTTTATGTTCGGTGGATTCATAACATAGTGAATTAAGTAAATTATTGCTTACTGTCACTAAAAAAAAAAAAATAGATAAAAACTAAAATATTCCTTTATGTTGGTTAAATAAATTTTATTGGGTTGAGCAGTTTTGTAAATTCAAATATTTAGCTGCATTGTTTAGGAAAAAAAACAAAATTACATAAGACGGCTCCTCCTAAATTTAAGTCGTTAAACCATAACATAGAGTGAATTCAAATAAGAAAACCACTCATGTGTCCATAATGAAATGCATAAAAGCTATGGCCTGATGGTGCAAGTTATATGGGAATTTAGACTGTTTAAAATCATAGTAGCAGCAACATATAAAATCGGGAATAGTAAATATTTTTCAGCACTGAATTTTATAATACAAATATATACATCCATAATCTATCTATCTAGGGCGGGTAAAATTCTCGAGATGAAAAAAAAAACAAGAAAAAAACTATATTCTTTATATTTGTCTCAGAGACAACATATCCATCATCCACTGGCCCTCCCTGTGACTCTAAACCAGCAGAGTCATAACGACCAGACTTCTCCGGGACAGTGTAGTTAGGGGCTCTAACTCTAGTGTTGTTAAATACACTCTCGATGGTTCTTTTCTATGGCTGATAATACCTTACTGGCGCCACTCGAGTAAGGTATTAATTTAATACATAAATGGGGCCCTTACAGGTACTACTAATCCGGGCCAGAGGAGACCTGGGAGTGATAGCAACTAAAAGGTAACTCCACATTCGCCACAGCTCCTGAACTCCCGAACTGAAGCCTTGCCCCTGGATGAAGTCTAATGTCATACCCAGGACATTATAATTATAGAACAATTATAAAATCTTTTAGATTCTGTTATGAAATTTCTTTAGCCCTAGGTCAATATAATTGAGCATCACCCTTATGGCTAAAGGTGGTCCTGTAGTAGTAGTCATTGTTCTGCCTTCATTTATATGATACACGAAATTACATATTCTACGACATCTTCATCCGTATTCTAAAACACTCTGCTCTAATTTCATGGAAATTTGGCTGCTATTCCTATCATTTCTAGCCACTGCAAATAAGGTTCCTGCGCTGGATTTTAAAATAAGATAAAAAATCTCGCCCGGACATGTCACATTCATTACGAATAGCCGCCTACCTCCCCAATAGATATTAAGTGAGAAGGTCAGTGACCAGTGGCTGCTCTGTTACAATATTCCTGCGACGAGGAAATATAGAAAGCCAATGGATACACACAATCCCGATAACGAGGAAACGACCGACGCACAATTTCGTCCACTTGTTAGTTAATGCTCTTCAGATTATTGGACTCACTGCATCCGTTCTCGTGTATTCAACAGTTTGAACACTATTGGTGAATGCTGGTATTTGCTCATATCAAAAATATACAGAATTCATCCACCTAATTGATTGGAAATATTTTATCTGAAATGTTTGAGACCAGAAATGTTTCGGATTTCGGTGTTGCTATGGTGTCTGCTGAAAACAATATGGCACCGATTTAACGATCCTGAGTAAGACCCACTTTGGGTAAATGATGCCACTTTTAGATGCAGCTACCTAACTTGTAACATCAGCACACACGCTGAAAAGCATTGTGTAATCTCCAATTTGAGACGAGTCATTACAGTGCAAGACGAAACTTTTTTTATATGAGAAGATTTCGGATGTTTGAATTTGGGATAAATGATGCTTACACTCAGCCGTGTTAGTTTGATTTTTTGTCCACGGGTAATTTTCAGGCAGATGTAAACTTAGTTGTATTCCTTTTCTTTCGAGTTACATGCAGACTACTATTTGAACACCAAATTACAAATATGTAGGCGTTGATGTTTAGTTACTATATTTTCTCTACAACTCTCAGGTTGTGGATTCGATCCTACTACTGAGTAACTTGAACAAGATTCTATTACCTGGAGTTAATTTAAGACCATGGGAATATAAATTGGTTAAGGTTAAGGGAAACTGATGCAGAATATATATATATATATATATATATATATACATATATAATTGTGTCTACGTTTGGCACAATGCCAGCAATTACCTCAGTGTATTACTGGTACTTTATTTTATCGACCCCGTAAGGATGAAAGGAAAAGTTAATCTCGGTGGGATTTGAAATCAGATCATAATGGGCCGTAAATCTATGCTGCAAAGCATGACGTCCCACCCTCTACCGATACTGCCAATCCACCGCTCGTAACGTTGATAGTAGGATAAATCTCTAGATTTTTCGATTGTTAGGAAGCATATAAATAAATGAATAAATAAGTAAAAATTCAAGTCTGAAATCGTTTGTTAAGCCCGGCTATTAAAATATAAAACTTTGTAATAAAATGCGATCAACCATTAAAGTAAATAATAATAAAAAAAAAACATTACTTTTAAAATTTCCATGTCAAAAATGTCAATCTAATATTGCTTTACGAAAGATACTTTGACAGATAACCTTTCATTCATCGTATATTGCATATATTACAGATTTAGCATGTTTTACGCCTACAGTTTTACAATATATTTTAATATGCGTAGAATATTGTACTTGTGTTTATTTAACACAAATGAACATCTATATTTTAGCCATCTAACCCATCAATACTTCGGCAAATGAGTTGATCCTACCATTTGCTTGACGAGGTATATAATTATATAATAAAACAGAAACATGTCCAGAGTTTTCTTCTCGAATTACAGTTTCGATGATGAGTATTCAGACACCTGATGAGTATTCAAACACCAAAACTCTCAGCAAGACAAAAATTTCCGCAACTATGGCTAAATGAGTGTTGTCCAGGAGGTCAATAAACTCTATGGTGGAGTGACGGGATTGTTGATGTGTTTGGATAAAGAGTTCCAGTACAATTCCAGTACAATTCTTTCTCCACATTTTATAGCCTTTACGAATGATGTGTTGATATTTCATCACCAATGACAGCACGATTAAACAAAACAAAGCTATATCAGGTGACAATGTTTCACTCTGATCATTGCAAAAACTTTTGTTACTATACAAGAATACGAGTATCAAATACTCTCTCCTCAAATTCATGAAGGGGATTAAATTTCTTCCATGGTAGCATATCTCATATCCACTCTGCCAAACATTTGTGTCGGTTGGTGTGGGTTTTACACTCCAGATCCTCGCATCTGATGTGTTTTTTCTCTCTTACGAGACATATAATATGTACCAATTTGGATGGAGTCTGGAAGACGAGGATTTTAATCTTAAATCTGGACTCTTTTACTTGATCTTCCTTGGCTATACATTTTAGGATTTTAGCAGCGCTTCCGAGTGATCTGCCTCGCTGTGTGGTTAGTTGACAAGCTGAAGGGCTAGATGAATCGCCGTCGGAGTGTGTGACTATTTAGCTTGCTGAATTGTCGGCTGGTGTAGATGATGTTGCTATTGCATAAAATATAATTGTTTCCCATGTCTGTAAATATAGTGTAGTTACTTTTGTTGTGTTTACAATTGGTACGGTTGCTGGTGTATTTACTACAGCAGGGTGTAGTGGCTGAGTGGTTAGTTGTCTGATGGATGTTGTTTATGGCTGTAGTGTTGTTACGAGTCCCTATATCCCTGCTGCATAACAGATAAGAGATGTAGTGCGAGAGGGGCCGAAGCGTTGTGGAAGCCATGTTTTTCTTGTTGATGATTTTATAAGGAAGTATGATTTTTGCCCCCAAATGAGATCGTACAGACTAATTTATCGATAACTGCAGTCGAGCTTCAGAGTGAAGCAAATATAATAATAATAATATCAATAATGGTTTAGCATTTAATAATGTATAGATGAAGAACCTAACCCAGTACTTTTTTGTCGACCTTCAATGGAAATGCAATGGTGACCTCAGCGGGATTTGAAATCAGAGAGCAGAGAGCCGAACCGAATACTCTAAAGCACTCAAGCCAATGTTCTAACGACTCTGCCAATTCGACATCTTATCAAAATATATACATAGGTTTAAATATACCTTTACAAACAAACAATAATTGTTGGATAACATTTTAAAGTTCACATTTACTATATATCGGATTAAATATCTTAATAAATATTATTCTAATCGCCAGATCGTATCTAAATATATCATAATTGATATTGATATAATTGTCGTGGTTATATAGATGTAGTGATAGTTGTTTATTTTACATTGTTGTTGCTATGTTTTTTTGTTGCTGATGTAATAGATGACGTCGGTGTTGTTGACTTATTTGCTACAGTTATTTGAATGTTGTTTTTTTTTAATTCAATACAAACCTTTGGATAAATAAACCAATATACAGAAAAGAAAAAGGGTGAATGACATATGTGATGATATGCTACGTAATCGGCCAATTATGTAATTACTTTTAAGATATATGTTAACATTGTGCTTTATCACTCTTAATGTCTCGACATGTAACTCATTATTACACTTGTACACACACACACACACACACACACACACACACACACACACACACACACACACACATATATATATATATATATATAATATATATACAATATATATACACACATATATATATACACGCAAACACAAACACATATAATGTATGTATATATATATAAATATATATATATATAAAGATTTACATATACATAAAGTCACAAATATATATGTGACAACCGTTCACGATGTGGCTGAATGAAGAATTAATAAATTAAATAATCAGAGCAATATATCATAAATCATGTCCTTAGAATTATTAGATAAAAATATATACAATTTCCTCTCCCAATTAGCATAATTAACCATATAAAAATCAATTAGACCAGGCTATAAGAATAAAGGCTCCTATGAAGAAATATTTGATAAATAACCGAAAGCAGCCTCTTCGCGGTTGACCACAATAGAGTATTTACCCAATATTTCAACAGCATGTAGAAACTGACCAAATATATCGTCACAATTAGGTATACATTTAAAGTTAGAGGAAACGTGTACATACCGTAATTATATCCCTACCATGGTTTCGTTCGTATTTTGAGATATCCTATTAAGGATAAATCTAGAGTATCGAACTCATCAGGAGACAAACTCAATAGGACAGTTAATTTTCCAAAGCGATCCCTGATTTATATATATATATATATATATATATATATATATATATATATATATATATATATATATATATATATATGTGTGTGTGTGTATATATATATATATATTATGAAAATAAACCAAAGACGCCTTCAATAAATCAAAAGTCTTTATTAGCCAACAATGTTTCGTCCTATTAAGGAGTCATCAGGGCAAGTAAAGCTATAAGAAGCAATATCGGCCTATATATATATATATATATATATATATATATATATATATATATATATATATGTGTATACATATACATACATATATTTATATATGTATATATGTCTATATATATATATATATATATATATATATATATATATATATATATATATATATATATATATATATATATATATATATATATATACAAGTGGAAGCTTAGTATTATCAAACCTTTGGATGTCGGCAAGCAAAGTCGACCTACAATAGGAATGAGTTAGCAAAGCACTCAATAAGAGTATGTCCTTAGAGTAATAACATACGTTTAAATAGCTTGACATATTGAACATTGTGGTAGGCAAACCTAACACACAATACCAAAGTAACGAAAAACTAACAGGTTAAAAAAGATACACCTGGACAAATCAGACGATATACATTTAAAGTGTTTCTATGAATCCTAAATCAGTTATTCAACTTACGTAACGGGCACGCTCATGGTATTCCATGATCGAACAGAGGATTCATTTCATCAACAGGGATTCCGTTCTGCCATAAATCGGAGTGGACAAGCTAAATGCGGCCGCTAGAAGGCAGCCAGTGAACACTTAATTGTCACGTGTTATTTCCAACAAGGGAAACAACCCCGGTTTTTGGCGGGTAGATTCAAAGTGTTAATGAAGGAAATATTATAATTTCCGCTAACATTTCGAATAAAAGCTCTCAACTACATGTTATTAAACAAACACAAATAATTAACCAATCAACAGAATTGTCTAATTAAATTAATTAGTTAATTATTAAATCTAGGAGAAAATAATACAAGTGGAAGCTTAGTAAAATCGAAGCTTTGGCTCTGGGCAAGCAAAGTCGACCTACAATAGGAATATATATATATATACATATACACACACACAGATATATATGGATGTATATTATTGTCCTCCCCACCTTCTCCCTCTCTCTCACTCCCAATTGATCTTTACATTTCATTTGATTCTTATACAAAACAAACAAGAAAGAATGTTTACATATTTTCATGAGACAATATGTTTTTGTATAGTTAATCTGTTTTGCTAATTTGTGTTTATTTTATTGTTAGTGCTGTGTTTTATAGTTGATGTTTTTGTTGCTGTTGTTGTTGTTGTTGTTTTCGTTTTTTTTGTTGTTTTTTTTCCTCTGTTGTTGGCTTTTTAAAAAAGATTATATCAATTTATTCGTTATGTACAGATCATTACGTTTAACCTCATCTAAATCCGTTTTAACCTGCTTATATATAACTGATATAAGATTTCCGAGAGTTATTAAATAAATGTGTATTTCGGATACACACACACATATGTCTAGTGTA
Organism: Eledone cirrhosa; assembly: GCA_964016885.1. Classification (NCBI taxonomy): domain Eukaryota; kingdom Metazoa; phylum Mollusca; class Cephalopoda; order Octopoda; family Eledonidae; genus Eledone; species Eledone cirrhosa. The sequence continues at coordinate 45,212,214 of OZ024749.1, forward strand.
TATATGTATATGACTATGTATGTAACATGTATATGACATGTATATAACTATATATATATATGTATATATATATATAATTGTGTGTGTAAGTGTGTGAGTATATGTGTGTGTACATGTATATAACTATATATGTATATATATATATATATATATATATATAGTTATATACATGTACACACACATACACTCTCACACTCACACACATATATATATATATATATATATATATATATATATATATATACATAAATAAATATATATATACATATATGAATACACACACATACACACATACACACACACACACACACACACACACACACACACACATATATATATATATATATATATGTGTGTCTGTGTGTGCTTGTGTTAATTTAACCTCTGAATTCTACTACAATATTCGTTTACTTCTTATGGTGTACGCTTTCCTGAAATGTCCTGGTTATTCTAAATCTTATACATTTTCTGACACTCTAGCACTTCTCATATGGTACACACACGCTCGATCTGCATCCATGCAGTTACACATGCACACTCTCTAGTACTAACAAAAAAAATATTCCCACAGACAAACAACATATATACATACACACTCCCACAAATACAGACAGACTCACACGCTAACATACCCAGACACACATTCTTGCTTCAACCCACACACGCACATATCATGAATTTGACCGCAGTTAATCACGTTCATATACAGTATCTCACTAAAAGTCTTATAATATTTCAGTTATTCGTAAATTGACTCTTCCATCCCATTGTTCCTCTAGTGCAAACTTGGGTAGAAACTCGTGATATCAACTATTATTATGTGTACAGAGGGTCGGACGCCATGCTTTCCAGCATAGTTACGTCCCTTTACGATCTGAGTTCAAATCCCGCCGAAGTTGACTTTGCCTTTCATCGTTACGGGGTCGATAAAATAAAGTACCAGAAATGCACTGGGTAATTGCTGGCCTTGTGCCTAAAGTAGAAACAATTATGTGTACTGTTATATAACAACTAGTTTTAGTATAACAGCAGCTGGCGCGGTGAATAATCATCGACGAATCTTGATGTCTCTTCAAGAGACATATTTTTAGTTAACTGCTGTTTATATATCTCACAAATACATATATCCATAGTGAGATGTAAATGTAGATATATTGTGCTGTCTTAGTAATTAAATATTTCACTTAGATGAGCTAAAATTGTACTGCCTATATTATTTTGAGTTAGACGGTCGGACACTATGCTTAGCAGCATAGAGTTATGACCCTTTACGTTCTGAGTTCAAATCCCGCAGAGGTTAACTTTGCCTTTCATCCTTACGGGGTCGATAAAATAAAGTACCAGTAACGTATTGGGGTAAATTTAATCGACTTTCCCCTTGCCCAAAATTGCTGGCCTTGTGCCTAAATCAGAAACCATTATTTTGAGTTTAGTTATTGTAACTAAGATTGGTCAGATGTGCAATTTATTAGAGAACCAAAGACGGTGATATATAGGACAGAGAAAAATAATTGATACAGAAGAGGAATGAAGAATCGACACAAATAATGTTATGGTGGAGTATAGATGTATACGGTTATATCAGTCTTATAAATAAACAGCAATGCTATTATCTTTAAATGGAGTTTCAAATAAGTGTTTCTACTATTGGCACAAGGCCAGTAATCACTCAGTACATTACTGTACTTTATTTTATCGACTCCGTAAGGATGAAAGGCAAAGTAAAACGTCGGCGGGATTTGAACTCAGAATGGAAAGTGCTGTAATTCTATGCGTCAAAGCATGGCGTCCGACCCTCTACCGATACTGCCAATTCACCACTTTGAATTCACCACTTATAATGATGTTATGTTGTTGACAATGAAACAGACACTGAGCATTATCAATATCATGGATGTAATAGTCCATTGTGATCATAATGATAGTGTTGATTATAAACCCCTCTTCTGATAAGATTTAACAAACCAATGGTGATATTGAGGGGCATGTTAATATGCTCATGATTATAATGATATCGCCATTGATAATGGTATTTACGATGATTATCATAATGACGTTGATGATGATGATCATATTCATTGTTTTGATCATGATATTTACGTGTAGATGGGTATGAAAGTAGATGATATCCTTAAATTGGAATATACCATACGCAATGTCATCCAATGACATGTTAATTATAATTTAAATAATAATTATGTTTCTCATCATCACCAGCAGAAGCTGTATCCTTATCATGATCATTGAGGTGAGGTTCATTTACTGTTAACCGCAACAAGATATGTAATGTTACTAGTGAATATTCATTACTAGTGGAGTATATTAGAATCGAACACAGGGATACTATGATTGCGAAACGAACAATTCGTCCATGATGGTATAGTTTTAATGATCCCAACACATATTTGTCACGTATTAACTTACATAGTTACGATACTGAACATCGGAATTTAACGTTAAAAATCGAGATATAGTTTGCATTCAAAACTTCTCCTCAGTTCAATATTTGTATAATGAAATCTAGTGCGGAGCTCTCTATATCAATAGAATATCAAATTAACCCCCCCCCCCCTCTCTCTCTGTATATATATATAATATAATATATAGTTGAAACAGTAAACAAAAAAACAACGTAGAAGCGAAGAGTCAGTACAAAATGTTAATGTTTCACACTTGAGAGTGCTCTCTCTCTCTCTCTCTCACTATATATATATATATATATATATATATATATATATATATATATATACATACATACATACATATATATACTCCCTCTCTTTCTCTCTCTCTCTCTCTCTCTCTCTCTATATATATATATATATATATATATATATATATATATATATATATATACCTTCTCGTACGTATATTTGACTGTTATGGCGTATAATTTTTACATATTCTGGTATTTAGGGTTTGGCTATGTGTATACGGGAGTTTTGCGTCCGCGTGAGTATGCAGGTTCGTACGTATGGTGGGTGTGTGTATATGTGTACTTCTTGTTTTAGTTGACTTACGTCTCCGAACATTCATGTATTTATTTGTAGGTATGTGTGTGCGCTTGTTATATACGTATTTATTTACTTATATACGTTTATATAATTATTTATTTATTTGTACACAAGCATACACACACACACATATTTATATGTGCATGGTTTTGTATACCTATGGTAAGGTTTTGCGTATGCTTGTGTATGTACGTATCTGTTTGCGTGTATGTATTTATTTGTTTCTATTACTTCTGTATTGTATTTATTTACTTTGTTCTTATCTCTGTAGCGGAGATTCATTTGGTCTCCTAGTTAGGATTTTAGTCTACAACTTCTGCTATACCATTTACGTGGTTTTGTCTTTGCTTGCTATTGTTCTCCACGCTCCACATATGACTTATTATATTCGTTTTTTCGTTCATTGCCAGAGAACGTCTCTATGCACCACCTAAGAGAACATTAGTCTACGACCTCTTTTATACCATAAACGTGGTTCTGTCTTTGCGCGTAATTGTTTCTCACCGCTCCTATTAATGACGTATTATTCGTTTTTTCCCGTTCTTTGCCAGGGAACGTTACCACGAACCAAAGTATCGTCTTCCTGTCTTCCTCCGGTTGCAACGTTTTTTGAAATATCCAGTTCTGCGTTTACAGATTGACTTTGTTAGTTTCAGAAGATCCCGTTAAGGGTGAAAGCAGCGATTCTTTGCTTAAACTTTAATCTGTTATTTTAATAAATATATATATATATATATATATATATATATATATATATATATATATATATATATATATATATAAATTGATGAGCAGAACAAACAAACATTAAACAATCCTTTAAATAAATTAAAAAATAATTTAAATATCTACCTGTTCATAATGCTATTACCGGCGGTTTCCATCCACAAAAGATTGGAAATTTCCAACGGAAAGTAGATTTCATCAGATAGCTATTTCCTTTCTATAGGACATACGTCCCATGGTCCGCAAATATAATGCTAACTACCAGCTCGTATGAGTTATAGCCGTTAAAGTGACCCATACGTGACCTGGCCACTAGAGCAAGCGGGAATATTACAGACTTACTGATGGCTTGGCTGCTAAAAAAATAGCAGTAAGCAACAACGAATTTGTTTCTCTACATAGATTGGAGAATATAATATATATATATATATATATTAAAATAACAGATTAAAGTTTAAGCAATTCTTTGCTTAAACTTTTATCTGTTATTTTAATAAATATTTGCTCTAGAGTTCTAAATTTTGACCACACCTCCAGTTAGGTCACAACTTTGACTCCTCTTGTATTTTTGAGGTGTGGTCAAAATTGTGCCTTATATATTTGGCTTGCGCTTTGGTTACATGTATGATATAAATAAATAATATAATATTCCTGCTCTCTTTCTGATTGAGAACTGTTTTCCTTGCTTTTTTTTTTCGCTTGATGAGACATGTACCTAAATATAAATATAAGAAAAATATGCAGTTTACAGTAAAATGTTAACATAAACGTCATACACACCTGAGAAAAACTTGACTTATGACGCATAAATCTAGTGGTCAAGCTACGAACTATTTGGTTTAAAGATTCAGAGGTGAATTTAGAAATGCAGGAAATTAGACTTTACAATAACATACAGTCACACATACACAAACACATAAACGGAAATAAAAATACTTGCACACAAAAACATACACGAGAATTTGTCTTCCTTGTGAGTTTTGAGAAGAACAAGCGTTAAATATTATAAACTCGAATTATATTTACAATTTATAATCAATAACAAATTTCTTCCTGGGCTATTACAAGAAGTATGTCAGCTTAGAATTATGAAAGCCAGATCACAACGATCCAGTTTCGATTCCACTGCATGCTGCTATTTAAGCCTCATATTGACATTGCACTCAGTGCTCCTGTGGGATCCCCTGCAATGACACACTAGAAGAGGAAGACCGAGATTAACATATGTTGATGCCCTAAAGACAGACATTGGTATCTTGGAGTCGCAGGACATGGCAGCGATAATGAGGGACAGACACCGCTGGAGAGAACTCGTCCATGGATCTCGGGAATTTTACCGGCCCTAGACATTGATCAGTATCTCGTGATATATATACTTTTCATATATGTATATCAGAAATACACACACAACCACGCGCACAGGCCTATCTCACTATCTCGCTTTCTAATTTTGTCTGTCTGTCTCTGTGTGTATGTGTATCTGTCACTCTCCCTCTTTAAATGTAAAAAGTATCTCGTCGGTCATAAATGACCATGGGCTTTGAATCTACAATGTTCCTCTCTGTGGCATCGGCCGATTGTAGTGATTTTGTGGACGATCAGCAGTTGCTCATGCAAAGGCCGATAGAACTTACAAGCAATGACATCACAGTTAACTCGAGCAACGTGAAATAAAGTGTCGTGCTCAAGTCAACAAAGCTCTACCTGGTCCGAGAAGGTTCTCCCCCCCCTACACACACATTTCGTTGTCTCTCTTTCTCTCTGCCACTGTATACGTATATATATATATATATATATATATATATATATATATATATATATATATATATATATATATATATGTCGGCCCTTGTGGCCAATAAATGAAATCATATATATATATATAAGGTCTCCCAAAGAAACGTATACGCACTTTTTGGAACACCCTCTCTATATATATATAATACGGATTTAGATCGATACACACACACACACACACACACATATATATATATATATATATATATAAAGGCATTCTCTAAAGTCCCCACCCCCCAAAAAAAGAAGAAAGCTACAAAAAAAAAGTAAAAAAATAAACACACCCCCAATCAAATAAAACAAATATGCTCCCTACAAAATTTACCACTGTTTTATTTTTTTTCGTTAGACACTCGGTGTAGTACCTCGTGAAATCACCACTGTGTGTCAGGGGTGTGTCGAGTGCCGCGTAGGAAGTTAATGCAGTATGTATTAGAGGTGTGGTGTGAGGTGTTAGAGGAGTGACGAGTGGTATGGTGATTAACAACGAAAATATACCGGATACTTGAGCTGGTAGAGCAGGTTTTATTTTTTTTTTCAACCTTCAATTTTTGTTTACTGTCTCCTCTAACCGGTTCTTAAAAAAAAACAAAACCCAAGGATGGGCAATTGCGAGCGAAGTTTAGTTAGCTAGACGGCGTAAAGGTGTGGGTGATGGTAGTTATTGAACGGGCACTTATTGTAATGTGTTGGGAACTTCGGCTTCCCATCATCACACACCCCCATATCACCACATTAACCTACCTACATACCTTCCAGCACACCTACCTACCTGTCTACATACAGTTCGTACTGACCTACCTGCCTAACCACTAACCTACCAACAACAACAACTCACTCTCCAAAACCGGACACACTCGCACACACACACGCATGCACACAGAAAACACATACACGCACACATACAGACAAACACAGTGATATATATGTATTTGTGTATATATACATATATATGCGTGTGTGTATATATATATATATATATATATATATATTTATATATATATATATATATATACATACACACACACACGCACATATATATATATATATATATATAGTAAACACGCATGTGTTTATATGTTAAACCTCAAAAACATTCACACACACACACTTGTAATCACATATTAATACTTACACGCATTCACACACATACATTCAAACAAACATACATATATACATACAAACGTGCATGCATACATACATACATACATACATACATACATACATACATACATACATACATACATACATATACACATGCATATATCAAATTAACTACACATGCCAGTATTGTTACTCAAAATAACAAAATCATTTAAAGTACATGAATTTACTATATTTTGAAAAAAAAACTGTTTTAAGATATTTTTGACAAACATCAAATTGTCGAGAAATGTTGATTCATTCACAAACTTTGCATCCAAATATTTCAGAAGTTTCAACGTTAACGATAAAACGCATGAAATATAACACACTTTAGAATTTAGTATATAATTCTTTTTACTTTAGGCACAAGGCCAGCAATTACCCAGTGCATTACTGGTACTTTATTTTATCGACCCCTTAATGATGAAAGGCAAAGTTAACCTCGGCGGGATTTGAACTATTATGGTTAATAATTATTATGGTTAATAATAATTGTTTCTACTTTAGGCACAAGGCCAGCAATTACCCAGTGCATTACTGGTACTTTATTTTATCGACCCCTTAATGATGAAAAGCAAAGTCAACCTCGGCGGGATTTGAACTATTATGGTTAATAATTATTATGGTTAATAATAATTGTTTCTACTTTAGGCACAAGGCCAGCAATTACCCAGTGCATTACTGGTACTTTATTTTATCGACCCCTTAATGATGAAAAGCAAAGTCAACCTCGGCGGGATTTGAACTCAGATTGTAAAGGGACGTAACTATGCTCGAAAGCATGGCGTCCGACTCTCTACCGATACTGCCAATCCACCGGAGAGAGGAGGACTTACAGCACAGTCTAGCATGCCCTACCACCAGCTCCCACATCTCCACTACCAAAGAAAGGTGGTGGAGGAGGCACCAATGATTGGAGCCTTGGGTTCCAACCACATTTTTGACATGAATTTCTCAGTCAAAATCAAAATACAAAATTGAAGAAAATGGCCTCTTGCCATAATTTCACTGAAACATGTGTGATAGAATCGTGTGGTGTGTTGGTCTTATGACCCTAAAGTTGTGGGTTCAATTTCTGGACCGGGTTGTGTTCTTGAGCAAAACACTTCATTTCATGTTGGTCCAGTATACTCAACTGAAAACGATTACCAACAATATCTGGGAGTTTAACCCAGTGATGGACTGACGTCCTGTCCAGGTAGGGGAGTATTGTACTCTCAGTTACTTAACGCTATAGAAACCGGGAGACCCACTGACCTGATGAGCCTCCAGGCTTGAGACAGATTTTAGACTTAGACATACTTGAGTATGTATGTGTTTAGAGGAAATAAAATACGTCAACATGTTGTAGAAGCCACTTACTATCCATTGAGCCACGCGCTTTCACAAGTCACAATTTACTGTCATTAAAATGGATGTTATTTGGGAATTCTGTATATAGGAAGAAACAGGATTGTCACGTCTAGTATTGCTTTGATATTATTGAGAGTTGATTTGGGGGCTAAACAACCTCAACTAAAACATCAGCAACACAGAATCCCTTCGACTACAAACGAACATTTTCGTGGTTGGGTATCCACTAGAAATTACAGCCAGATCTCCCTCAACTCTACACCTCCCGTCCTTGCAGGACATATGGAAATATATTAAACATGTAGCGTGGGAGTGATACATACATATATACACTGGCACATACACACACTTAAAGACACACAGAATTGCACAAACTCTCACTTAAATGATAAAACATATACACATAAAAAAACATTTTAGAACAGACGTATATAATTGTTTCTACTTTTGGCACAAGGCCAGCAATTACCCAGTACATTACTGGTACTTTATTTTATCGACCTCTGTATGGATGAAAGGCAAAGTTAACCTCGGCGGGATTTGAACTCAGATCGTAAAGGGACGTAACTATGCTGGAAAGCATGGCGTCCGACCCTCCACCGATACTGCCAATCCACGTTGTCAGTATTGCAGCCGTTGTTGTGGACACACTACACAGTTAGACACATACATAATATCATTCACGCGTATACAGAGGAAACACTCACATACATATATAGCATCGCTATCACACATACACATCACACACACACACATCACTCACATACATATACAGCATCACTCACACACATACACATCATTCACATACATATACAGCATCACTCACACACATACACATCACTCACATACTTATACAGCATCACTCACACACATACACATCACTCACATACATATACAGCATCACTCACACACATACACATCACTCACATACATATACAGCATCACTCACACACATACACATCACTCACATACATATACATCATCACTCACACACATACACATCACTCATATACATATACAGCATCACTCACACACATACACATCACTCACATATATATACAGCATCACTCACACACATACACATCACTCACATACATATACAGCATCACTCACACACATACACATCACTCACATACATATACAGCATCACTCACACACATACACATCACTCACATACATATACAGCATCACTCACACACATACACATCATTCACATACATATACAGCATCACTCACACACATACACATCACTCACATACATATACAGCATCACTCACACACATACACATCACTCACATACATATACATCATCACTCACACACATACACATCACTCATATACATATACAGCATCACTCACACACATACACATCACTCACACACATACACATCACTCACATACATATACAGCATCACTCACACACATACACATCATTCACATACATATACAGCATCACTCACACACATACACATCACTCACATACATATACAGCATCACTCACACACATACACATCACTCACACACATACACATCACTCACATACATATACAGCATCACTCACACACATACACATCATTCACATACATATACAGCATCACTCACACACATACACATCACTCATATACATATACAGCATCACTCACACACATACACATCACTCACATACATATACAGCATCACTCACACACATACACATCACTCACATACATATACAGCATCACTCACACACATACACATCATTCACATACATATACAGCATCACTCACACACATACACATAACTCACATACATATACAGCATCACTCACACACATACACATCACTCACATACATATACATCATCACTCACACACATACACATCACTCATATACATATACAGCATCACTCACACACATACACATCACTCACACACATACACATCACTCACATACATATACATCATCACTCACACACATACACATCACTCATATACATATACAGCATCACTCACACACATACACATCACTCACACACATACACATCACTCACATACATATACATCATCACTCACACACATACACATCACTCACATACATATACAGCATCACTCACATACATATACAGCATCACTCACACACATACACATCACTCACATACATATACAGCATCACTCACACACATACACATCACTCACATACATATACAGCATCACTCACACACATACACATCACTCACATACATATACAGCATCACTCACACACATACACATCACTCACATACATATACAGCATCACTCACACACATACACAAAACACACATGCATATCATCACTCACTCACATTCACAATTTCACTCACACATATACACAACACTCACATACATATAGAGCATCATTCACACATATACACAACATCACTCACACATATATGTAACACACTTACGCATACACAATACATATTCACATTCATACACAAGCATAAAACACACTGACATTTGTACAGCAGACATACACATGCACAATACACACACATACACAACACACTCATGTGCAAGCAGAACGCACATGCTCACGCATGCACAAGCCACACACACAACTACACTCACACATGCTCAACACACGCATATCCTGGCGTTTTGCTTGTACCTTCCCCAAAACAACCATCACACCCACCCCACTGTGTTGCCGTCTTCCGGCCACAAACTCCTCACCCCGTGACCCTGCTGGTGCGCTTTTCAGGCAGACCAGTCGCACCGCGATTCCATATTACAACAGTCACCCCACCACAACTCCCCAAACAACCACCCTTCTCCCTCTCTATTTCTGCTCTTTCCTCCACTGAATGTGTGTACAGACACAGACACAGACACACACACACATACACACACACACACACACATATATATATATATATTTATATATATATATATATATATGTGTGTGTGTGTGTGTGTATACGAGAATTAAACGGAAAACAATAAGCAAATAAGTACATGCATAAATATATATATATATATATATATATATATATATATATATATATATATATATATATATATATATATATGTATGTATGTATGCATATATATATATATATATATTTGTACGCATGCGTGAATGGATACACAAACAGCATAGTGGTGTTAAGCACATGCATCCAGAAATACACACGGACTCGCTTACACACAAGCATCATGGAACACACACAAACACACAAACGTCATTCGCAGCTTCATAACGTAAAGACTTTGTTAATCACAAATCTAACCTTCATTTCCACTACAACCACTACCACTATCTCTACCACCGTCCACACCACCACATTTTAACTGTACGATATTGCCACCTAAAGTTGACTATCATATGATTGCAACAGAACTATAACACCACTACAGCATCACAGTAATAATACTGTAACTAACACCACTATAATTCTATACAACACATGTGTATCACCGTTGCAAAACCACTATAGTACCGCTGTAATATTAGTGTAACTCACTTGTAACTCTTCCGTAACACCACATTAGTACCATTATAATAGCACTATATAAGAGCGGTGGATTGGCAGTATCGGTAGAGGGTCGGACGCCATGCTTTGCAGCATAGAGTTACGGCCCTTTATGATCTGAGTTCAAATCCCACCGAGGTTAACTTTGCCTTTCATCCTTACTGGGTCGATACAATAAGGTACCAGTCACGCACTGGTGTCGATTTAATCGACTTTCCTCTCCCCGTCTAAATTACTGGCCTTGTGCCTATACTAGAAATCATTATAATAGCACTATAATAACACCACTGTAACTCAGCATTTTGTCTGACAATATTCCTACTATAGCCACACTATAAGCGCGTGGCTGACTTGTTAGAGAATTGGATTCGCAATCAAAAGGTTGCGAGTTCGATTTCTGCACTGAACGATGCGATATGTCCTTGAGCAAGACACTTTATTTCACGTTGCTCATTCTGCTGGTATTTCGACTAGTAGATAGTATTAGCGATTGGAAAGACCAATGGAAACATTGTTTCCTCGGTCCGACTTGATGATCTCCACCCCACTCGTTAAGCGAATGAGGTCTGGGATCTTGTTGATCGAATGCTATATATAGAACCACAATGACAATATCAGAATGCCCTCATATAATCATTAGAGTTTAAGGCATATATAATGCAACCATAATAATTATTTCAAATCTAGGCACAAGGCCAACAATTTTGGGAGGATGGAAAATCGATAAAAACAACTCCAGTGCATTACTGGTACTTCATTTTATCGACTTTTAAACACGGCGAGGTTTCAACTCAGAACGCAAAGGGAATTAACTCTATGCCGCGAAGCATGCTGTCGTACGTTCTTTCGATAATATCATAACACATGTTCGGTTCCTCTAATTTTA
>OZ024749.1:45249623-45252123 GCA_964016885.1 Eledone cirrhosa
TATATATATATATATGTGTGTGTGTGTGTGTGTGTGTGTGTGTGTGAAATTGACGAGATATATATATTCTTCCAATAACATTACAAGGGATCTGACGAGCCGCGGATTACAGAGTCAGGTCAGATCGATACAGATCGAACCTTGATGTGGTCAGTGGCGAAACGCGCGTCACCAACCAATAAACGTAATGAAAGAGTAACCAATCGTGTTTGTTATCTTATTTAACTATATATACATACATATATATATATATATATATATATATATATATATATATATATATATATATATATATATATATATATATATATATTTGTTTATCTGACCTGATTGGTTTTTTCGTTGCTTTGGTATCATGTGGCTAGGCTTGCCTGTCGCTGTTTTCAATTTGGTTTTCAATTTGTCAAGCTATCTAACGTATGTTATTACTCTAGGTTGACACAACCTTATCGAGCTCTTTGCTGCACATTCCTAATATATATATATATATATATATATATATATATATATATATATATATATATATATATATATATATATATATATATATATATATATATATATAAATCCGCCTCTTCATTGTTGTTGTGGAGTCTGTGCTGCTGTACGGGTCTGAGACTTGGACACTGACCAAGAAACTCACTCACATGGTGGATGGGTGTTACACCAGAATGCTGAGGATGGCTCTGAACATTAATCAGTATACACTGAGGATGAACAATTCAGAGCTGTATGGGAGCCTCCCAAAAGTGAGCTCAAAAGTGATACAGAGGAGAGTGAGGTTAGCTGGACATGCTCACCGACATCCAGAGTTGACATTGCACTCAGTGCTCCTGTGGGAGCCCCTACATGGACACATTGGAAGAGGAAGACCAAGGTTAACGTATGTTGATGCCCTAAGGACAGACACTGGTCTGTTGGAGACGCAGGACATGGTAGCGATAATGAGGGACAGAGACCGCTGGAGAGAACTCGTCCATGGATCTCGGGAATTTTACCCGCCCTAGATAGATATATGCATTCATAATTATACGTGTGCAGTGTGATTTTTTTAATAACAGTTGATTTTAATCAACTTAACGGTCTCTGAGAATCATGTTACAAATGACAGTGAACGTTGTGGATGCCGTTGTTACTGTAGCTGGGCTGATTATGATGAAGGAAATAATCATGTGGATAATGAAGATGAAAATGATGATGATGATGATGATAATGATAATGATAATGATAATGATGATGATGATGAGGAGGAGGATGAGGAGAAGGAGGTGGGCGTTAGCGATGATGTTATAATGATGGTGATAGTGATGGTGATGATGATGCATTCTTCCTAACATTTCCCTGAGGGTTGGCAAATGAAAAGCAATTGGAGAGAAGAACATTGACAATTGACATGGAATATGACATTGTCAATGAGTAGAGTACTGGATAGTATGAAACGTTGACAACTGACAATGCAGTGTATGGACATGTACAATAAAATTTGAGTGGTCGTTGCAAGTATTCGTACACTGTCAGTATAGATAGAAAGCTTCATGGATTCTCATTTTCACATGTTGCAGGAAGGACTCACTGAATGAGTAGAGCGCTAGACTAAAGATCCTGTACCATTTAGTTGCGTGTCTTCAAATTATGTCAAATTCCTCTTCATTTTTTTTCTTTCTTGAAGAGGCTGAAAAGTATTTTCAAGGAAGAACTGAGATTGATTATTATCGGGTCCCAAACAATAGTTATACATGCATACACACACACACACACACACACACATATATATACACGTTTACATTTGGTGGTTTACCACTGTGTAGAATTGAACATTAAGCAATGTTAACCACTGTATGATATATATATATATATATATATATATATATATATATATATATATATATATATAGTTGCCTCTCTCTCTCTCTCTCTCTCTCTCTCTCTCTCTCTCTATATATATATATATATATATATATATATATATATATATATATATATATATATATATATATTAAAATAATAGATTAAAGTTTTTTACTATATATATATATATATATATATAGATGTGAGAAAACACACAGACCCTCCATCTCCACTCTACTTTTGAAAAGCAGAAGAACTGCCAAACCGGTAAAGGAACCAAATAAATATATATATTTAAAAGAAAAAAAGACTCCAGTTGCATTTTCGATTTCATCTTTTTTCCTTATACTTTCACTCGTGTAGGACACCTCGATTATTTTTCATTTTGTAAGAAAAACCTCACTTTCTAATATATATATATATATATATATATATATATATATATATATATATATATATATATATATATATATATATATATATTTATTAAAATAACAGATTAAAGTTTAAGCAAAGAATCGCTGCTTTCACCCTTAACGGGATCTTCTGAAACAAACAAAGTCAATATTTGCTCTACGGTTCTTATATATTTGATATATATTTATCCTTATCGAGCCCTCTTTGGATTTTAGTCTTCAAATTTATTATTATT
>OZ024749.1:45272123-45274623 GCA_964016885.1 Eledone cirrhosa
CTATTTGTTCTAGATATTTACAATCTGAAATATTGTCCTGCCGAGATCAACTTTACCGCTTCTCTTTCGCAGTTGTTTAACTAATGTACCAGCCAAATACTGCGGATGATTTAATGAGCTTTAATTCTCCCCTAAAACTTGCCCCTCTTTGCCTAAATTTGTGTTTTAATTCTAAATTTTGAACAAAACAAGAAAGAGAACCTTGCTGAAATTACACGAAATTTAAGATACATAAAAATACATTATTATTTATTTTTAGATATAAGTGAAACTAAAATTGGACGGTTCGTTTCCCATAACTACTCAATGGTTTTGCTAAAAATAAAAAAAAGGTACACAGACATACACACACATAGATTACATTATTTCTTTCAGTTAAAGTATTTCATGTATATATACTGAACACCGTTAGTGCGCCAGTGTAGTTTACGAATCGAATTTCTGTCCTCAGTTGCTTTCGCTTAAGGCGCTTACATACATAGTCCAATATATTTCATTCGCTTTATTAATACTGTCTGAAATATATTAGTCATTCAGTGGATTCTGTGTGAGTATAAAGACGGGTTACCTTATAAAAAGACATTTATTGGAAGTGTTTGATACATAATCCATAATATGTACTTATTTCTAGATATAACCACAAAGATTATATATTGTAATGTAAGTAATAACGGCGGGAAAGCTATATATATATATATATATATATATATATATATATATATGGACAATGTTTACATTATATAGCAGGCGGTAAGGTGCGTTTAATCAGGATTGTATCTATATTGATTATATTGTCCGTAATGTTTGAAACATTGCTCTTCGATCTCAATTTACTTGTATTTAATTATTCCATTGCTCAAAACAATCATGTTTAGCATAGAAATCCAAGTCCTTTTAATACCAAGGGAAACTAAATATTTTTGATCTTGCTATTTTTATTCATTAAAAATATGTATAAAAGTTCCACGTTTCCTATATGAGTAGAGGATTTTTATAATTATAATTAAATATTTGCAAATTGCTACGATTAAAGAAAAGCTGATGAAATAAGAAAACTGAATACTAAAGTATTTTGAAATATAGAATTAGAAAAGTAGAATGAAAAATTCTTGCAGTGATTATAATATATTATTTGGTCTTATCTATCTATATATATATATATATATATATATATATATATATATATATATCTGTATATATATATATATCTGTATATATATATATATATATATATATATATATATATATATATATATATATATATATATATACAGATATATATATATATATATATATATATATACAGATATATATATATATATATATATATATATATATATATATACAGATATATATATATATATATATATATATATATATATATATATCAGTGTATATATATATAAATATATATATATATATCTATATATATATATATATAAATATATATATATATATATATATATATATATATATATATATCTGTATATATATATATATATATATATATATCTGTATATATATATATATATATATCTGTATATATATATATAAATATATATATCTATATATATATATATATATATCTGTGTATATATATATATATATATATATATATATATATATATATATATATATATATATATATATATATATATATACGGGGGGATATTATGACAATAAAATATTTCATAATCGACGTTCGCAAAACGTAATTTTTATTATAATTTTTAGCATACAATTTATAACATACGTTATTATACTTTAAATGAAATACGTTGTTGCTACTTCATCCTGCTTTCTCACATTGGATGCTCGAAGTTGTATATATTCCTAAGTAGCTAATTGGTTAAGAAATGTTTCTAGAGTTGGCTTCTTCTCCTAAAGTAAATGTTACATGTTTATATGTCTCGTTTGGCGTGTAATTAGGTAATGTTTGCTAGTATGTGTGTTTTTACTTGTGATCAAGATTTAATTGACGTTAGTGAACACGGGTAAACATATGAAATACTGTATAAAATGGTATAGCGATAGTTTGACAGAAACCTTAGAGCATCTTGCGGTATTTGGTTACCATTTCTGGTCTGAGTTCCAACACAGCGGGGGTCTACTTTGCCTGTCATACCTTCGAGGATGATTTATTTACCACACCATATAAATATAATAGAATATATATATATATATAGTTTCAGTGTGAGACATCGACCTTCCAATTACATGTAATACACAATGGGTATATGCGCACATATACAAGAAATGATATTATAAGATTCCGCGACCAGGCCTAAAATAAAAAAAATTACGTCATGTACACCAGTAGTTAAATAGAAAGTATCTCTATTCCATATTCGTAAGACTCCTGTTTATATAATTTAAATATTTAAATGTATAAATGAATAATCTATTAAAATACATTCAGCAAAGATGTGTAACGTTTCTTAAGCAAGTTGAATAACAACTCTAACTTAACAGTATACTTTAACCAAACAGATTAAATAGT
>OZ024749.1:45279623-45284623 GCA_964016885.1 Eledone cirrhosa
GTTTTGTAAAATAAGTAGGTTTGCAGAGAAGAGAATGCATTCCAGCAGATGGGGACACGGTCCTTGTTTGGGAAAGAAACCCAGCCCTTCATACATCCTCATTTGATTACGATCATACCTGATCTTACTAATATAATTAGCTGAGCAATAGTGACTTCCTTTGACTACAATTTAACATACAAGCTATTTTGGTTGTGGCTTTATCAATATGGATTTGAGAAGAATATTGAATGTGTTGTATATCAGAGAAGCTGTGAGATGAAGAAGACTGTTTTGACAGGTCATTTTGATCCCTTCAGCTGTATCTAAAAAAATTAGTAAGCTCAGAAAGTTAGTAAACTTCTGACTACAGTAGTCCCAACATGTTTCTGAATAGTTTGTTCAAACAAAGCACGATATTCTTTTCTTTATTTAATCAAATGATTAAAATCTAAATCTGTTATTTTTTTAATCCAAGCTATATCCAAACTTTTAAGTTTTTATGAATTATTTTCACTTCGTTGCAATTCAAAAATCTGAACCAAAATTTACACTGATAGGAATACATATATGGAAACAAGGTTAAAATCTCTAAAATAAATTATTCTATGATTATAAAGCGTGAATTATATATTTAGAGAAAGAAAATATAAGACGTTGTAATGTCCATGCTCTTTTGAAAGATTTTTAAATTACACAAGGTGTCTGTGACACTAATTTCAGAATTATTAAAACACATTCCGAGAAATAATAGATATGATATTTCATCCAAACCTCAAAGATAATATGATTGTTACCCATGTGATTTGAAAGGCAATATCGGCTATGGTTAATTTAGAACTCAAATTGCACAGGGATATAACTAATCTCAGCTGAACAATGTCACTACTAATATTATATATTTATCTAATTCTTCTTTAGTTATCAATATTCTTAGTAGAAACAGTATAGAAGTAACGGGCATCTTAGTCAACTTCCAGTACACAATGACTGGTATACAAAACGCATTGAACACATGCCTGTTTGTGTACGAGTATATATATATATATATATATATATATATATATATATATATATATATATATATATATATATATATATATTGCTTACTCGCTAAATACAAATTAATATATATATATATATAATATATATAGTTTATATATATATATATAGTTTACACGCTAAATACAAATTAACATACATACATACACACATATATATATATATATATATATATATATATATATATATATATATGTAAAAACATATATGGGCAGCGTGTTACGTCTACGTTTCAGTATTTCATTCTTTAATCACTATAACATTTTCATATACTCATAGAACTCATATACTCCCGCCTATCTATTGAAGGCATATATTGCTATTTCCATGTTTAGAGTCAAAGCTATGTAAAACATCTTTCACATGTGGTCAGTGCCAACAAGATTAGTCACACCTCCATTCCCCGGATGTCTAAGTTCACATTTCATACATTATCTCTATTATTTTATCACCTGACTCTAATCCTAAAAAAATCTCCAGTGACTTTGACACACCTGGGGAAGAGGACAAAACTACAAGTAAATAAATATCTTAAATATTTCAGCATGGAATTAAGAACATTATATATATATATATATATATATATATATATATATATATATATATATATATATGTGTGATCTGAATAAGAAAATTGACACATACAAATAAATAACAACAAATAAAATTAAATTAATGGTCTTGCACTGGAATGGTTGCATTTGAATAAAATTCCCATTTATTTTTTGTTCTTCTATCTTGTTTATTATTTTTTCTTATTTTATTTGAAATGAAGTTGATCCACGGTTGTGTGTGATTTTTTTTTTTTTTTTTTTTTTTCAAAATTATTTGATCCAAGTTTATAATCATCCCTCTTATCAATATTCCAGTTGACTGATAACAAATAGCCATAAAACATAATAGAAAAGAAACATTTATCTTTATATATAATCAATGCATTACTTAATTCATATTAATTTCTGATCCTATTTTAATTTATTTTTGATACAGAAGTTTAATTCTGTTCAGTTAAGTTGATTCAAAATTAATTTCGTTTTCCAAGTAAAATAGGCAGGAATAAAGGATATAGAACATAATATTTAATGATATAAAGCATATTTCTTATCATTGTTTATATCGCCAACTGAAATATTTATATGGTAAATGAAGTTATTTATATCAGACAGTATATATATATATATATATATATATATATATATATATATATATATATATACTGTTTACCTGTAACTACCTTTGGGTAATTCTGTTTTTTGTTTTTCTTTTTGTCGTGGATATTCCTATTTGATTTAAAAATAACGTACTATGAATATATACATATACTCTTTTATGCCGTATTTTCGAAATATTAGATGCACCATTAATTTGAAGTAAAAAAAAATTGGGACAATATAAAAGATTTTGTTTGAAGGACATATATATATATATATATATAAAATGTATATGGGCATCATTGTAAACCCTTATTAATATCATTATATATATATATATATATATATATATATATATTATTCATTATTTTGGTGTATAGGCTTAAATCTGTGCATCTTATAAACTGCAACACACGGCTTTTCTTTGAAATGTATTTGTTTTAATAGTTTCTAGTGTGAAAGACATTACTACATATAAAATTGATAAAAGTAAATGCATTTCCATCGCAATTGACGATGAGTATTGGCAGTTATTTTATCAACTGAAATGCTAACATGACACTGACTCACACACTGTATATCTATGGCGTGTGATCCTGCGTATCTGAGTAAAATATTTCAAGTACCGTTGCTCGAGTACACACTGTGACTGCGGGTGAAACGTGCGATGATCTGGCATCTTATACAGGGTATGTGGTCTTGTAATCTGTCGCGTAATGCCGATGGAAAATGAAACCGGAATAGTCAACGGCATGATGGCTTGGGACAGACCAACCTTTTTTACCTTTGGCTAATTTTCTTACAGGGTATATGAATCGGTAAACCATTTAAATAGCATAATTTTAGAAATAAATATTAATATATTTCTACATCCTAAATTGAATATATTAAAAACTCCATTTCTCGAAGTTTCTCAAATTTTATTTCTAATTACAGTAATATTTCCCTTTCACAATTACTATTCACTAAACTGTAAACTCGGGATACATTATTTTTTATTCAATAAATAAGTATTTATATATCATTTAAATAATTCATCTAGATCTATCCACGCTGAAAGGAAATTATATATATATGTATATATATATGTATATATATATATATATATATATATATATGTGTGTGAATAACATGTTGTATAATATATTAAATAATATTGCCAAACATTATATTTCAGAATTGATAACAATGAATTATTTTCCCCTGTAGATCTTTTGAACGACTTCAAAAAAGTAAATATATATATTTAAAAAAAGTACAAACGAAAACATAACAAAGAGCCTAAAGATCTTCAGATATGCTCGGAGCTATATTTACGGAAACACAAAAACCATCAACACAAAACAAGGCACTGCATTAACTTCTCGATTTGAAAGGATCTGCGCGAAAAGTTTATTTCTTCGAACCAAAAGTTATTTCTCTCGGTAATGGATATTTCTCTTCTCTCACAGCAACTAACCTAGGTGAGCAATCTTCCTATGATGCGATAGGTTAAATATATATATATATAAGTATATATATATATATATATATATATATATATATATATATATATATATATATTTATATTTATATGTATATATACACATATACACATACATATGTACATTCATATATACATACAAATACACACATATATGTATATATACATATACACATACATATGTACATACATATATACATACACATACACGTATATATATATATATATATATATATATATATATATATGTATAAATACGTATATACATATATATAAGATTATATCTATATATATATATATATATATATAATTCTGCTAATATGTTTAACTATCATCACCCTTTTTTTAAATCTTGGACTCTACACTTAAATTAAAACAAACAGACAAACAAAATTGATTGAATTAAAAAGTAATATAACAGACTAAACATAATATCAAAACAAAGAAAAAAAAGAAAATAACAAAGGATAAAAAATTGAAACTATTTTCACAATTTATGATATTGAGTTCGTACATTTGTTATTCAAACTATTTTTTTCCTCTCATGTTTATATTGTATTATATCAAATTGTAAAACAAACCTTGTAACACATCTCACATTGATTTTTCCCTGTTTTTAGTAAATGTTTTAAATAAGTTGAAATTTGATGGATTTTTATTTTAATTTCTTTCTATATGTTTTGTTTTGTCTTTATTCTTAATGTTATTACGATTACATTTTTTCATCTTTTATTGTTTTAAAAGACATGCTTATTTATTACTAAAATACTATTTCGACAAGGATAATTGGTACGGATTTAGGTAATACTAGGTGTGAGTGAAGGACAGATATATGTGGTTAATTTCTTTGAAATTATACAGGATTATGTTTCAGGTAGGCCCGGAAATATAAATTTACCATAATATGCGAACACATATAAACAAGTTTAACAGTCCTACAC
The DNA here is from genome assembly GCA_964016885.1 of Eledone cirrhosa. Lineage (NCBI taxonomy): Eukaryota > Metazoa > Mollusca > Cephalopoda > Octopoda > Eledonidae > Eledone > Eledone cirrhosa. Next base: position 45,284,240 of record OZ024749.1, read on the forward strand.
CAATAAAACGACAGTAACTAAAGTCTTCCAACGAGAAAACATTTAAAACTTTCAGTATCTATTTTTTTAGTATTTATTTAGACTGTTGTTACTTTATTTTGTTCTTTCTCTGTCAAGGAAATAACACTGAAAATCTCAGGGTTGCTGAGTACTCTACAATTACTGGAATAATTACCTCCTCTCCCAGTTTTATCGCTGTGTATATTGGCGCTACTATTAAGGACAAGCAAGGTTTCCTGCACTTAAAACAAAACATTATAAAAAAGCAAAAACCGATAGCAATTGTCGTTAGCATCCATATATATATATATATATATATATATATATAATCAGGATAAACAAATAATATTGATATTATCCTTATAAACTTTATACCTTTCGATT
>OZ024749.1:45302123-45304623 GCA_964016885.1 Eledone cirrhosa
CATTCATTTCCCTATCCCAACACACACACACACACGTTTATATATATATAATTTACACACGTGTGTGTGCGAAGACATCTAGTATAAACATACATAGACACACACACACACAAATATATATATATATTTATATATATATGTGTTGTATATATCTATATGGCTGTATATGTGTGTGTCTGTATATATATATATATATATATGTATGTATATATATAATATATGATATATGATATCTATATTCATATAATGTGTGTTTGTGCCTGAATGTCAGTGTCAAGTTTGAACTGCTCCAAATTCGTGTAACTTAACAGCATTCGCGTGGGTCAAGAATGGCGTGACACTGGATGGTAGTGGTGTTTTGTTAAGTGGCTGCTAGTAAGGCTATCCCAGTTATCAATTAAGTAAAATTAAATCATTCTGTTGATGTCTGTTTCATTAGTGCTAATTAAGAATTAGCAGACAGATAGAGTAAGAACGACTGAGAGAAAGTGATAGGTAGATAGATATGAGTCCACTTAATGGACGTACAATAACACACTCAACATGAACAGGCGATCTGTTTACCTACCCACCCTCTACACTTTATATCACTCATTCATTTATTCTCTCTCTCCCTCTCTTCCCTCTCTCTCTTTTTCTCTCCCCCTCTCTCTCTCTCACGCTCATTCACTCGCTACTTCATCCACTCACATTTATACTGCATCAGTATCGTGTTGTTTCTATGTAACAGATGTACACTTGTATCCTTTTACTTGCTTCAGTCATTAGTCTATGGCCATGCTAGGGTACGGTCATAAAGGGATTTAGATTGTCATATATATATATCGTAGTTCATATCTTATCATATTTTTATTTTCTCGATCCGTTATGTTTTTGTTACATAAACGAACAGTAAACGTAATTACAGAAACATAATTCTCTCTCATACTATTTACACAAACAAACACACACACAGATATATATCCGATGCATTCACTCTATTTACACACATACACACATACATATATATATGTATATGTACATATATATATATATATATATATATATATATATATATATATATATATATATATAGGGTTCTTATATAGTTGATATAATATATTTATCCTTATCGAGCCCTTTTTGGACTTTAGTCTTCACATTTCTTATTATAACTATATATCTATATATATCTATATATATACGATGCATCCCACACATATAACATCCTTATCATTTTACCTGCAATTTTCCCCGATTGCACGTGTTGAACGATTCATCACAGATGGACATCTCAGATGGGCTGGAACTCGGCATGTGGGTTAAAATCTCGTAAGCGTCCCAGTACTAGGGTTGTTGTCATGTTATCGACACAATTGCTGGATTTTCTCGACACTTTGTTTCATCAATTTTCCATGATTAGATGCTCGTCCTATTGCCAAATATTTTACATGATGTACTGAATTCATTTGTCTTGGCACTAGCACTGGAACGTTGTCGGTTACTCTTCCTCTCGGTCTATGACACGAAAAACTCCCCACGACACACACCCTAACAGACAGGCAGACACACACACATATATATATGTTTGCGTGTGTTTTTCTCTGTGTATCAGTATGTATATATCAGGTTTCGAGAAGTTACTTAAGTTATAGGTGTAGACAAACTTTTCAAAATATGTCATATTGTATAGCTTTCGTTTTTATATTGCTTTCAACCTTTAGTAATGCATCTTGGGAAACGTCTCCAAATAATTTAGTCAACAATATCGTTCACCTGTTCTGAATATTCCAGTCGTGTACTTCTTTAGTTAATCTACATATTTTGAACTGATTCCTGTCACCAAAGATAGCATATACAACACAGTTTTATATTCTGGCAGAAACACACACATGAAAAGCTTACACCACCCACAAACTCATAATTGTTGAGACAACAGTGGTACTAGTTGTATATATTGTGAATTTGATCATATATATTTCTTTACAAGATGAAATTTCATATCTTCGTATTGTATGTATATATGAATATGTAAATACATACAAATAAATAAATACGTACAAATATGTAAATACATACATGTAAATACGTAAATGCAAATTAATATATATATATATATATATATATATATATATATATATATATATGATATGTGTGCTTGAGTATGAATAAACGCATACTTATGCAATGCAAACATCTATTTCATATAGAATATAAAGTCATATGTGAAACGGTTGCATGTATATATATATATATATGAAATAGAGATATGTGATTATATGTAAATCTGAATATTCCATATATGAACCTGATAAAGTATCTAGTTTTAATTGTATTGATAAAAACCGCTTGAAATCACCTTTGATTTCAAATGTAAGTAGCATTGTTAAATTAATTGAGTTACTAAATCCTTTCAAATCTTGATTATTTTCAAAATTATTCGGAAATACCGCAAGGAAAGTGTTAATATTTAGAACCAATTTGGCTCTGATTACGCCAACCTGTGATTAAATGCATCGGG
>OZ024749.1:45314623-45317123 GCA_964016885.1 Eledone cirrhosa
ATACGCTCACAACCACACAGAAGGGAATGCACACACACACACACACACACATACACATATATACATATACAAATAGTCACATTACTTTAGATATATGCCCAGCCATATATTTGCTATTCATATGCCTCGTTTGAATCCCGTTCTGTTGATTTATGATCAAAGACCTTCCTGCCGTGACTGTCTAGTCTTAGTTTTTAAAATGATTTACGATGTATGTATAAGTATAATATATATGTATAAGAGTATATATATATATATATATATATATATATATATATATATATATATGGTTCAATCGGGGGCAACTAGAGTAAGTAAGGTACTCAATACATAGCAGAGTATAAATATTTAATATAGAAATGGCTTCTACAGGACTAGAACTGTTACATTCGGAAGAAGTCATCAGAAAATAAAAATATATATATATATAAAGTATATGTAATCGGCGGTAACTATACATATATGTACATGTCTGTACGCGTATTTATGTATTAATGTGTATATATATATGCTCGTGTGTTTGTGTATATATGAATATATTTCAAATATTAAATGTTAAATTACACAAATGAGACTTTGCATTTTTAGCCGCCTCCCTACAGACACACACACACATATATATATATATATATTGATGATTTTCTCCCAAATGAAACAGTTCTAGTCCTGTAAAAGCCTTTTTTTATATATATATATGCATTTTCTTCTGCTATTTGTGGAGATATTTTACAAAACGCCCTACGTAGTCGAACTACACATTCTTTGAATTTCACTCAACTGCATAAAGCAAAACACGAGAACTTGACGTATGTTCACAAAGTGTAGATTTTTCCTTTGGCCATGTATAGGTATGTTCATGTCTCTGTCAATGCATCATTTATACGAAGATAATATTGAAGACGGTCGTATTACTAGTCCTCCCTAAACCTTTTTTTTTTCAAGCAATATGTTTTTTTGTTTTTTTTTAAATATCTTGTGAAGAAATAGTTAACATGTTTAAACAGTTAAAATTGTTTTACGGTATTTAGCACGAATCTACTGATTTTACCATTGCATAAAACTGATTTTTGTGGGTATGTTATAGGTAACTGAACCAGATTCTCTATTTTACTGGTTCGTAGTTGAGTTAAAGGATAATTAAGTATTAGCAGTGAAATAGCATTGGAATCATCATAGAATCAGACTTTACTATCTACACAATAACAATGCATCTACACTTTTTCCAGATCTTTTGAACATTGTAATATTCAATATATCTGGAAAAAATATCAAAGCCAGGATCTTCACGGCTAAGATGCCAGAAGCTTATATGGTTACAACGATTTATTCAAATTTGAACTCAGAAAATTATGGGTCACATGTCATTTTCCGAACACTTCTACGGATTGAACTATTCTATTTTATCTTCAGTTTTAATTGGCTTTTCAACTTCTTCATTATTAATTATCTCACAGAGATGGTGGCTATCGGAATCGTTTGAGCATTGGAGAAAATGCCTTGCAGTATATATTCCATTCCGATTTCAAATGTATTTGCTTTCATCGTTTCAAGTCGATAAATAAAGCACCACTCGCGTACAGGGGTCGATATAATCGACTAAACTCTTAGCCAAATGAAAACAAAAAACAAAAAAACAACAAAATCTGGCCTTGTACCTATGTTAGAAACAATTATTAATTGGCTAACTCATTAGCAAGCTAATTAATCTGGTGAAACTAGTGCATGACTGGAGACAGTTCAACTCAACTACGACACTAATAGGCTATGGAAATGCATATACATCACAACACTCCCATTCCTTCCGTCCCAGTCAAAGGAGATATTTCGGAGTAAAAAATATGAATAATTGTTACATATATCGTTATTAATGATAAATTATTATTTAGTACACACATTAAACTGTTTATTTACACCCCCACCATTTGCTTGTGTGTGTGTGTGCGTATATTTATATATATATATATATATATACATATATATATATATATATATTTGCTTGTGTGTGTGTGTGCGTATATATATATATATATATATATTTGTGTGTGTGGGGGGGGGGGGGGAGTGTGTGCGTGTGCTTACTAGGTGGAAATTGATGATAAGTCAAAATTATGGAACACAGCATTACAAGCCTGGACAAGTCTTATTTTTATTTTTATGTACAAACTCTATTTACTGAGGCGTCATAATCTCCCACTCGCTTTTGAGTCAGTGTGATCCAGAGCCGTTTAACCCAGAGCACCCTACACTATATGAAACTACATTAGCTACATATTTTTGAAATATAAAGAAAAACATTACCATGGATGCAACAGATTGAAAATTGATGTTTTTCTACTAATATTGCAAATTTCCATCCCAATCTGTCTATAAGTAACTATAATATATATATTAGAATATCCAAACTATGTCATGATATTTTCTAGGAAATAATTAAGGGATTTGGCAAGGAGGAAAACAAGTGAAAATTAATAACAAATTCCTATCGAATGAGTGTGCTCCA
>OZ024749.1:45322123-45324623 GCA_964016885.1 Eledone cirrhosa
ACTTATATATATATATATATATATATATATATATAATTTTATTATCGCGTTTAGTGATGGCTGCTCGGCCCCGTTGGATAACATAACAACCCACCAGCATGCAGATGATTCTAACCACTGAAACACATGAATGACATATATATTTTCAACCTTGGTATTAAGCAATACTCGACCGACACGTAGTGGTTTTGAACTCAGGAAACAAAGGGACGTAATCGCATATACAGCATTATATTGTCCGACGCTTAATAATATGTGTCAGTAGAGAGTTCGTAGTAGATGAAATCGATTTTAGCCCACTACTACTCTCCCTATGAATGGCTTGTACTAATTAATTATAGAGATCAATATTATTCAATATAGAATGACGGAATGTTGAACAGTTTCCAGTTATGTCCCTTGACGTTCATATTTCGAGGATTGTCGCAGTTTCGACTGTGATATATTGCGGTTAAATGGCAGCACGGTTAGTGTAGTGAATTCGCAGCATCGTTAGGACGTCGGAGAGGGTAGCTTGTGATTTACTGGGCTCTAAGTTCGAATCCCACTAAGGACAAATTTACTTTTAATAGTTTAGGTTTTGATAAATAAAATACTAATCAAACACAGGAGTTGATTACTATCTCGGCTAAGTGAAAGGAGAAGAAATGAGCTATTACATGTCGGTCCAATTCTCTGTGAGTCTATCATTTCTAGATCAATAAAATCAATTACTAGCAATGTACTGTCATCGATTACCAAATATTAAACATTAAGATTTTTAAATTAGACACAAGCCTACTAATCGAAATATTAATCATAATAAAAAATATTTTCTATTGCTCTTCACACTATTGCCTCTGCTGAGCATGATATGTATTTTATCGATCTTTTATCGGAATTCTAAATATTTATATATATATATATATAGAGAGAGATGTTTCTATGTATGTTTGTGTTTCCTTTCTCTCGAACGCCTCTTCTGATGACTTTTGTTCGAAACGTAAAGATATGTTCCTACTATATCAAGCGTTAAACTAATATATTTCTTCATTGACCTGTGTCATTTGCTTTGTTGCTCCCTTTTACTTTTTGCATGTATGAAAAACCACAAACCCTCCATCTCAATTCTACTTTTGAAAAGCACAAGAACTGCGAAACCGGTAAAGGAACCAAATAAATACTTTTAAAAAGACTCCATTTTCGATTTCATCTTTTTTCCTTATACTTTCACTCGTGTAGGACATCTCGTTTTTTTTTCATTTTGTAAATAAAACTCATTTTCTAATATATATATATATATATATATATATATATATATATATATATATATATATATATATATATATATGTCAGTTTCCCTCAACTAAATTTCACTCACAAGGCATTGATCAATCCGAAGGAGTTTCGTGATAGAAGACATTTGCCTAATGTAACTTGCAACTTCGAAGTGAAAATGCGTCTATAAACAAAAGTAAAGTGGCATATTTATTTTCCTAGATATTTTATCACAGGCATAGTGCTGAATTAAGTATGAACAAGACAATAACTATTCGTTATTAGATATGTAGATTTGCTGATTCGTTAGATAATCGGGAAAAATCGCTTGTGATGTTTGTTTCAGCTTAGGTCAAATTTGAATATTATCCCTCCTGATTCGATAAAATAAATAGGGTTATATTTAATCATCTAACTCCACCTCCAAAAATAAGAGACAAATGCGCATATGTATATTTGAAACTAATGTAGCTATAGTTTCATAATTATTATATCAGTAATGAATATTATGTATGTATATATGTATATGTATTTTACACACACACACTTATATATATATATATATATATATATATATAATAATAATATATGCATATATATATATATGTATATGGAAAAAATGAAACGAAATTTCATTTCTCACTCTTAGTACGGCTGATACTTAAATATAAGTATGTATACGTCCATACATATATGTATACAGACGTACAGTAGTATGTATATATATACATACATGCACACATATATATATGTACGTATGGATTTACCGAACATTTATTATAATGCTCGGTTTGTTTGTAAACAACCATCCCAATTTACCATCGTTGCTCTTTTGTTCAACACTGATAAAGGAACGATGTACTAGTTTCAAGTTTATTAGCTATCGTCAGCATCGTCTATCTTCCTGCCAGATGATTGAACGTCTGAAAGTATATACTTTCCTTATGCATATTAACGGCTGAGTAGCCTAATTTGCATATCGAGTGAGTTAATCGGCCGGGCGCACCGAAAACGATAATTTACCGTTTTCGGTGCGCCGGGCCGATTAACTCACTCGATATCCAAATTAGGCTACTCAGTGGTTAATATGCATAAGGAAAGTATATACTTTGAGACGTTCAATCATCTGGCAGGAGGTATGCGGTACTGACGATAGCTAATAAGCTTGAAATTAGTACATCGTTCCTTTATCAGTGTTGAACAAAAGGGCAACGATAGTTGCTAAACACTGTACGGCGTAATT
>OZ024749.1:45329623-45344623 GCA_964016885.1 Eledone cirrhosa
GGTTTCCTTTCAAACCGGTTCAAATGTTTTGATGAGGTCAATGAATGCTAAGTATAAGGGGTGATATGGTACGCGTCATCTTTCCAGTAGTTGACACATTGTTAAGGTCAGATTAATTGTTCAACATGATGATATAAATGCACTTTCTTCTAGATTAATGTTTGCGGCTAATGCCTTGAGCCTGGTGTACAGAATGCACTTAAGTATAATGACTACTGTTACATACAGGTAAATTATGGTGATTGTTTCCACATTCGTATCGACGACGATTCGTTATATAACTGGAAGCAGTTGGTGAGTTTCTAAAGGCCTCTTGTCCATTTTAATTTATGCAGATATTGATAAGAGATTAATGCTGATGGTAATGAATCAGATTATCGCAACTTTTGTAAAGCACAGCTGGAAGTCCAGTGAAGTCAGTGGTTGTGTTTTTCGTTGTTTTCATGGCTTTCTTAACTTCTTTAGCCGTTGTTAATTTATTTAGGGTGTCATCAGTAGCCTGTTTGGGAATGTTGTTAATCACAATTCTGTCAAATCAGACGTTTTTAGTTAAAAATGTCACTCAACTTAACGATATCAAAATTGAATTTTTTTTCAGATCCCGACTAGTAAAACGTCTGTTCTTTCTGATCAATCTGAGATTAAGTTGCTTATCAAAGTCCGTATATTTCGAGTTACAGATTTCATTATTTTGATTCTTAAAGTTTTTCGAATTTAGAATTTATGATGATTTATATTCTCACCAGATGACGTGGATATCATCCAATCAAATACAAGGAAACATTCGTCCTTAGTATTATTCTGAAATGGATGTAATTATTTGCAAATAGTTAACGGTTGTGTTGGTAAGTAATTAAGATATATACTAGGATGTGCGCTAGTATCAGAATTCCATGATAAAGTTATTTTTGTATACAAACACACACACACATACGAGCGCGGACACACACACACACACACACACACATATATATATAGGAAAAGAGTCAGGACCCCGACGGCTAGATCCGACACCTAGATCCGAACTGATATATATGTATATATATATATATGAACCTAATAAACCTTTATTTGTCTGACTCTCTGTTTTGTTCCCGTATAAATTAGCCCTATATATATATATATAAACACACACACACACTTTATTTATTCGCAGTCTACCAATATCTAAAAAATGGGTTTGTTTTCTTAGGTTCCTTATATTTTATCTTTTGTGTGTTTAGCAGAAAATAGTGTGTAGGCGTAGTCCCCAGATTCACCCTCCCCATTATCATTCCTCTTCTCCATGCTGATGCCTGACAGGAGAGAAAATCCTGTAAGGCGTCAAAATCTAAACGCGAAAACTGAAACCAAAACGTAGCATGTGTGTGAGTCTGAGCAAGTGTGTGTGTATGTATATATATATGTGTGTGTGTGTCTGCATACACGTGTATTACTTTCACATCTTTTAGTTTTTATTACACTCCCAAGACAAATATATCTAAATGAAAGCTGTAAAATTCCCCACCCTCCAAATAACATTCGCGTATTGGTATAGGTTTTCAGAACAAAAATAGGCGTTCTAAAGTCTCCAGTTATTTTCAGAAAAAAATAATTGTTTCTACATTTGGAACAAGGCCAGCAATTATCCCAATGTATTACTGGTACATTATTTTATCGACCCAGTAAGGATAAAGATAACCTCGGCGGGATTTGAAATCAGAACGCAAAGGGCCGTAACTTTATTCTGCAAAGCATGGTATCCGACTTTCTACCGTTACTGCCAATCCATGGAAAATAACGTTGTTCTTCAGTGTTTTAGAGTTAATTTTCCAACTATGCTTCGTAGGCAAAAAAACTATGAATGATCTTTCATAGGTAGATATTTTCGTCCATGTGTTTGATCTGATACAACAAATGTATAGATGTATGTAAAGATGAGTATATACGTATCAGTTGAGCTCAGCCGTCGGGGTCCTACTCGTTCCTATTACCCTAAGTATTGAGTACTTTGGTGCGTTATGGTCCACCTGGTTCCTTACCACATTTGCTTCGTTATATATATATATATATATATGTGTGTGTTTACTTGATTTTGCATGTGTATGGACAAGATTAGCGGATGAAGGTTCTATAGAAATGAAGGTTATACTATTAAATTCATTTATTAGAGAGAGAGAGAGAGAGAGAGAGAGAGAGAGAGAGAGAGAGAGAGAGAGAGAGAGAGTTAGAGAGAGAGAGAGAGAGAGAGAGAGAGAGAGAGAGAGAGAGAGAGAGAGAGAGAGAGAGAGAGAGAGAGAGAGAGAGAAGAGAGAGAGAGAGTGAGAGAGAGAGAGTGAGAGAGAGAGAGAGAGAGAGAGAGAGAGAGAGAGAGAGAGAGAGAGAGAGAGAGAGAGAGAGAGAGAGCATACTTGTGTGTTTACCTTTCTAAAGATTCTGCCAGTTCACCGCCTTACACAACATCTTTACTTTCTCAATATAAATGAGAGTGACAATAAAGTAACCTCTTCTGTCGCGTATAATGTTCTCGTTTTGTCAAATATCAATGAACTACTAGAGAAGGTACTATGAAAGAGATTATAGACTTCCGACCTTAAATATTTCACTAAAATAATATAATGATGGTTTCTAATTTTGATATTAGGCGAACAAGTTTTAATATGTGTGTGTGGGCGAGTTAGAATCGATCATATCGACCCCAATGCTCGACTAATACTTTATGTTATCGGCCCATGAAATGCAAAGTAGATCTCGGCGTTGTGATTTGAACATAGAACGTAAGTAAATGTCTTTAAATGCCGTAAAGCATTTCGTCCAACGGGTTTTTAAGAGCATTTAATTTGATATCTCTCTCCGTGTGCCCATCTATCTGTCTGCTTGTCGGTCTGTCTGTCTCTCACTGTGCCTGTCGTTTTGTCTGTCTGTCTGTCTGTATGTATATGTATGCAGGCATTCGTGGGATTTATCTTAAATACGGTCATTAACAAAGCAACAAGAATATTTTGTTTAAGCAATAAGAATTCCACGGATATGTGTGGTAGCTATTGTGTGTATATCTGTATGCGTGTATGTGTGTCTTCCATATGCCCACATGCATTCTCTGTGTGATATACGCTTGTGTATACCAATGCATGTACGTATATATGTCTGTATGTATGCATATATGAATGTGTTGATGTATATATGTATGCGCGTGTACATATATATGTATGTAAGTATGCATGTAAAATAATGCATATATGTGTGAATTGTAAGTACGTGATAGAATTAAGTGCAGTCTCAAGAGGGTGTTGTATTAAAAAAGTTAAATTTTCCTTGTACCAGAGACACCCACCACCAACACCAACAACACCAGAGTAAGGACCACCACGACCACCACCTCGACCACCAGCATGAACCACTTAGTGCTGAGAAATAGGATAAAAAAATGTCTCCCATTCAATCGGTTCATAGGTCGACACCCTGTTGACACAACCCACTGCGACTCTTACAAGTAGTACGTTAACCACAAACTTACTGTCCTAGTCGCTCAAAAAATATATATCATGACAATCAAATTGACTGGCTCGGTTAAACTGAAATAGAAACAACAACAACATTACAACAAAATAAGCAATACAAAAAAAAAAAATCAACATCAACATATAAAGTAACAAAGACAAAAAGAGGTCGAAATCTAAAAAATAAAACAGCAATAACTAACTAGCTAAATAAATAAATACAAACATACATAACTAAATAAGGCAGACGGCAATTTAAATTCTTAGTGTTGTATGTGAAAGTGATAGGTGTCCCAATCAGGTGTACTTCTGAAGGTGAGTGAGAGAGACATAGAGAGTGAGTTAGTGAGTGAGTGAATAAATAGGGAGAGGGAAGTGAGAGTGAGTGAGTGAGCGAAAGAGAAACTGTCATGTTATGTATGTGACATAGTTTTTGTCTTATGTTTCTTCATACTGACCCAATTTGGAGAAAAAAAAAAACAATAACAACAACACAGACATATACATAGGCATATACATATACGCATTTACACAACTATACAGGCACATACATGTACGCATACAGAGCCATATATATTTACGCACGTAAACATATATACAGAGGCACATATCTACACATTCTCACATATACAGACATGGAAACCTAGAGGCATACACACACATACATACAGACACCAGGAAAGAATATTGGAATATAAAGTTTAACAGAATAAGCTGCTTGAAGGTGTAAGCTGAGATTTAGTATTACACAACAAAAATGCTAAAAGGTACAATACAAATTATAATGTTTCTTAAATTTTGAGACCTGATTGAATGTTAGTGCTGGAAGATACGTGAAACTTTTACAGCAAAGTGACTGAGAAATTGAAAAGCATTCGTTCATTCTGATTTCAAATCACATCCGCCTCCCACCTCATAGTTTAACACCGCCGCCTTTTTGGCCTTTAGCGGACTTCAGTCTATTGAAATTATTCGGGACAGGTGCCCCGTTTGAGGATTCCTACTCGCCTTATCCTTAACTTTGATAGAGGCACTTAAGTCTATGGATACTCTCCGTGATTTCTTGCCAGATTCTGTTCTGACTCTGAATCATTTCGACATACGAGGGTCGGCAGAAACGTTTCAAATGCTGACAAGAATACTCTTGGAATGACCAAGGGAACAATTCAGTTTATGAGAAAAAGAGTTGAAAATAATGCATGCAAGATTTCAGTCCTTCATAATCAGCCTCTGAACTTTTCAGATCACCCTCGTATATTTCGTCGACATTTTAGTGAATGTGTTGACATATGTTTGCGCCCATACATTCAAAATCGTATTCTATCCTTACATCGCACATGAGATTTTTCCAAGATTTAATTAAACCCTCGAGCAATGACCAATAATTATAACGGACCACACATGAAATATTGAAGTGGACGTCTACGTATCAGGCACCTCAGCTCTGCTCGAGGCAAGGAGAAAGGAACACTGGCGAACATCATCATTCCATCATGAAAATAAAAATATAATTGTTTCTATATTAGGCACAAGGCCAGCAATTACCCAGTACATTACTGGTACATGAAAATAAAAATATAATGATCTAGAAACATCGTTTGTCAACTTATTTATCCCGATGCTCTACGGTTCTTATATATTTGATATATATTTATCCTTATCGAGCCCTCTTTGGATTTTAGTCTTCAAATTTATTATTATTACTATTATTATTACTATATATATATATATATATATAAAATAAAGTTAAATAAAAGTCAAAAGATTAAAATTTAGCTTCGTTTATTACTGCTATATATATTTCAGTGACAACCATCTTTGGCTGTGACCTCTTCAGGCAGTTTGAATTAGTATGGTATAGACAAGTACATATGTTATTTAGGTGTATGATATTGTCAATACTCTGATATGCCCAGTTCCTTGTTGGGTTGTTAATTCACTGGGGAACTGGAGTCATATAATCATTTGACTTTTATTTAACTTTATTTTACACTACTCCGGTGTAACCAAACCAACCTGCGCACTTCGTCGAGTGCTCCAGCCTGCATACTGAGGTGTTGGTATACAACCAACATAAACTCAAAATCTCTCTCTCTATATATATATATATATATATAGGGTGTGGTAAAAACCAATTAGACACTAATCCACTAGACTACTCGATACTTGGGGTAGTAGAGTGGGTAATATGAAAAAATTTAGGACCCCGAAATCTGAGGTCCAGCCGTTTCGACAGCTAGATCCGAACGGCCGGAGCTCAGCCGTTGGGGTCCCGAATGTTTTCATATATATATATGTATTAAAAAACAGATTAAAGTTTAAGCAAAGAATCGCTTCTTTCACCCTTAACGCGATCTTATCGACCGCTTTTCGGATTTTAGTCTTCACATCTATTATTATTACTCTCTCTCTCCCTCTCTCTTTATATATATATATATATATATATATATATATATATATATATATATATATATATATATGTGTAAGTATATACCAACACATTTGTGGGTGTTTCTGTGTGTGTCGTACACAAATACACAATTCCCTATCCAGTAAAATCTATGCATATAATCTTGATTTCTGTCCGTCAATATGTTTACATATAGGTATGCATCTATATATGCGTACAAAGTTAAATGAATACACATACACACATATTTCTATATATATACATATATATTATACACAAAGTTCACTGTGTGATTGTATGTGAGTGTATGCGCGTCGAAAAGCAATAGACTTCTAGGACACTACCTAATCGGATACGACTAGTTCTACTCCAAACATAACCAAGATAAATTAATCCCAGGAAATGGCAATGAATGGGAAAGGGGAAAAAGTGTGGGTGGAAATAAAACGTATGTGAGATGGAGACGCAATAACAGAAGAAGACTGTGTATGTGTGTAACAATTTCTATATTTGGTTTCGGTCAATCTCCATCACTCTCTCACTCTTACTCTCACTCCTTATCACTCTATCCCTCTCTGTTTCGCTCCATATTTATCTCTCTCATTCCCGTCCCTCCTATATATCTTCACAGTCAAAATCTCTGCTTTCTCCACAATCTCTCTCTCTTTCTCCTCCACACTCACTTTCTCTCTCATTCTCTCTTTGTTTTCTCTCTAATTTCTTTCCTCACCTCTTCTCCGCTTCAAACTCTACACCTCTCTCCTGAGCTCTATCTCTTTCCTTCTCTCACCATTTCTATCTTTCTTTCTCCACCCCTCTCTCTCACTCTCTCTTCTTGTTTCCTCTGCAATTTCATTTACCATCTCTTTTCCGCTTCAATCTCTGCACCTCTCCCGTACTCTATCTCATTTCTTCTCTCCCCATTTATCACATTCTTTCTCCACCCCTCTCTCCTTCACACTCACTCTCTCTTTCTCTCTCACCCTCTCTTCTTGTTTCCTCTCCAATTTCATTTACCACCTCTTCCCTGCTTCAATCTCTGCAACTCTCTCGTGCTCTATCTATTTCCATCTCTCACCATTTCTCACTTTCTTTCTCCACCTCGTTCTCCAACATCTCTCAAAACAGAAAATGAATTAATAGCGCCAGATTTACAACTAAAAATAGTTACGATTATTAATCTAGTTATTTCTATTGATAGGTTGGATGCCTCTTCCGAGCTTTGATCAAACGGAATCATATAACAGTATTCATATATTTCATTATAAAATAGGCATAATTCTTTAAAAATATATAATTTATTCATGTTATAAAAACATGATGATGATACAGATTGAGAACTGCACCCCCCGCCACACACACACACACGCACACGCACATATACACACACATACACATAAATATATGTATATATATATATATATATATATATATATATATATATATATAGATATTTCTATATATATATATATATATATATATATATATATATATATATATATATATATATATATATATATATATACACACAAATATAAGTATATAAATATGTATGTGTATATATATATATATGTATATATGTATAAATCTGCTTTCAAGAAACCACTGGTAAAGGAAATAATTATCTTATCTTGTTTATTACATAATTATATATATATCTAGTTTAGAGCTTGTAATATCAAGTTACTGTTGGTTCACCAAAGTGAGCACTAGATACGTAGTCGCTAGTATGTAGTTTGAGTTTGTACTAAGCAGAATGTAATAAATAATTGTTTCTACTGTTGGCACAAGGCCAGCAGTTACCCAGTGCATTACTGGTACTTTATTTTATCGACCCCGTAAGGATGAAAGGCAAAGTTAACCTCGGCGAATGATAAGTATGGATGAGGTGTCATATTTTCATTAAGTTTATTCAGGTGTCTAGTGAACTTCTTATTCTAAAAGTTGTGCCCGATTGATAGATATCGAACCTTGTGCTGACCAACCACGAAACGCGTGTCATACCTGAATAAACTTAATGATGATTAGAAATCGAGTCATATACTAGAGACTACGCATCGAGTGTTCACTTTTGTGAACCAACAGTAACTTGAAGTACAATCCCTAAATCATATACGTATATATATATACAAGAGCGGTGCCACAGAATTGCCTCAGCCGGCTAGCTGCAACAAGTAAAAGAGTTATTTATATATATATATATGTATATATATATATATATAATTAAAGTGAGTTACAAACGAAACGAAATTTAATTTCGTTTCGTTATTTGTTATATATATATATATATATATATATATATATATATATATATATATATATATATGTGTGTGTGAATGAAGTAATTCCGTCGGAAAAGTCCAGGGAAAAAGAGTGCTCTATGTAGGTAACATAGCTTAATAGTTATGTAATAAACAACATAAGGCAATTATTCCATTTACCAGTGGTTTCTTAAAAGCAAAACATTTTGCTTTCAATCCTCAGAATGAAAAAATCCTGGTCTGTTTATTGAATTTGGATTTTAAAATCCAAATTCAATAAACAGACTAGGATTTTTTCATTCTGAGGATTGAAAGCAACATCTTTTGCTTTTAAGAAACCACTGGTAAATGGAATAATTGCCTTATGTTGTTTATTACATAACTATTAATATAACTATATATATATATATATATATATATATATATATATATATATATATATATATATATATATATATATGGGGGGGGGGGGGGCACTATATTGCTGCATTAAGTGTGGCCGAAACCCGAGTGCGGGTATAGATTTGAGGTACCCATTTATGTGTGTTGTATTGAAGTAAATAACTTTGTATCTTCTCTGGGATTTTACATAACATCTATTAGAACGCTGAGATGCAAACCGGTACTAGCAGTGAAAGTCGTGCTAGTCCCGTCAACATATTATTATTATTGACCGGTGAATTGGCAGTATCGGTAGAGGGTCGGACACCATCCTTTTCAGCATAGTTACGTCCCTTTGCGGTCTGAGTTCACATCCCGCCGAGGTTAACTTAACTTTCATCCTTACTGGGTCGATAACATAAAGTACCAGTAATGTACTGATTAATTGATGGCTTTGTGCCAAAAGTAGAAACAATTATTATTGACCACCACCCATCCCAATCACCAGCCTCTCGTAACACCATAAAATTTATAAATACCACCAGATTATTGGACAGTCGGCTTCCTGATGATTTCTCCCGAATGAAACAGTTCTAGTCCTGTAGAAGCCATTTATATAATAAATATTTATACTTTGTTATGTATTGAGTACCTTACTTACTGTGGTTACTCCTGATTGAATCCTGGATAAACATATATATATATATTGTGAAGGCGTGTGGCTGAGTGGTTAGAGAATTGGATTCGCAATCGTAAGGTTGTGAGTTCGATTCCTGGACCAGGCGATGCGTTATGTCATTGAGCAAGACACTTTATTTCACGTTGCTCCTTCTACCTGCAGTTGCGACCGATAGATAGTATTAGCAATTGGAAAGACCAACGGAAACATTGTTCCCTCGGTTCGATTTGACGAAAGTCGATCCTTCCTATATATATATATATATATATATATATATATATACATACGTACACTCACATATATACATATATCATATATATATGATATTTACACATACATTATGCATAAGTATATGTAATTTCTAGTTCACATGAAACATCTAAAAGAAATCGGTATCGCTCTATAAGTTCGTGAGTAGCGAGGTAAATATCTCCTGTCCCCATTTCACTGTGGCTCTAGGGTTAGTTTATTTTCTAATCTACTGACCTCATTTCATCTAACTGTCGGGAAGAAACATCAGATTTTCTGAGAAAAATTTTAATAAGGCTGATCGTTCGTTGATGCATACTTCTGGTCACGTAAGGTCTAGCAATTTGCTCCAATTGTCATACCTGTGTGTGTCGTGTGGAAAAATGAACACACACATAATGAAACATATATATATATATATATATGTTTATATATATATATATATATATATATATATATATAAACATTTGTTCTCAGTATGGTGAACTAACTGTTGTGGAGCTACATATATATATGTATGTATATATATATATGTATATATATATATATACATACATATATATATGTAGCTCAACAACAGTTAGTTCACCATACTGAGAACAAATGTTTCACCTCATTCGGATCCGCATAAGGTGAAACATTTGTTCTCGGTATGGTGAACTAACTGTTGTGGTACTACTTCTACCAAGCTCGTCCCACGGTCTGAGTGCTCTACTACGACGAATATAACACGCCAGTGTTCTACTATTATTTATATATATATATAAATATATATATAAATTACCGATATAAAAGACCCAGAAGCGAAAAGCGAAAACCAACCAAACAGTGAGTGTGTTCTGTTATTAATTCTGGCAATATTACACAAATATGACCCTCCCCAAGTATAACAATATATTTAAATATATATATATATAAATATATATATATATATACGTCGAAAAGTAAAATGTAGGAGAACAGACCGTTAAAACATGTTTATTTACAATAGCACCTACGTACGTTTCGCCCGAATGGACTTCTCAAAGGCATAACGAACTAAAATGTGCTCCTTACATGGCCCGGAATGTGTTTTTAGAGATAAGTTCATGTCAGAGTTCATTCTTCGCAAAAAAGCATATTTTGATTTTGCAGCAGGTCAAGAGAGGTAACTCTGGTCGTTGTTAGGGCATTCTTTCCCGGACAAAATTGTTTTCATCCGTTACAAGATGTGGTTACAACCTTACGATTGTCGATACGCACAGGGTCAGGTATGCAACGTTTGTATTGAGATGTTTGTTTGCTGCACCTACCCGCCTGAGTCAATTGAAGCCGGGTCTCGGATGCATGGTTAGTTTCCGGATGTATTTAACACTGCCGGCACTAGTATTGAGCACCCTCTGCATACGCTATTTGGCAAATAACTACATGTATCACCTATCCCTCCTTTTCTCTCTCTCGATACGTAAATATTCTCTCTCTCTCTATATATATATTTATTAAAATAACAGATTAAAGTTTAAGCAAAGAATCGCTGCTTTCACCCTTAACGGGATCTTCTGAAACTAAAGGAATCAATCTGTGAACGCAGAAGTAAATATTTCAAAAACGTTGCAATCGAAGGAAGACAGGAAGACGATACTTTGGTTCGTGGAAACGTTCCCTGGCAAAGAACGGATAAAGACAAAGATAAAAACTCATAATTTGGAGCGGTGAAAACAATTACACGCAAAGACAAAAGCACGTTTACGGTATAAATGAAGTCGTACACTAATATTCTATTAGGTGGTTCGTCTTTGCGTGTAATTGTTCTCACCGCACCACATAATGACGTATCATCTTCGTTTTTTCCGTTCATTGTCAGAGAACGTCTCCACGAACCACCGCTGGACTCGATAGAAATCTTGTGGACCAGAAGCCATTGTAGTAGCGGCAGAATGTTATAATGTGTAGAGTACACACCATGTGGAGTTTGACTTTAAAATTTATTAGTAAATGAGCTGTAGTTATTCAAGCGGATGATTTGGTTTCGAAGATGTCTAGAAGGTTTAAATTGTGTGTAGTAACAGAGCCGTAGAAAACGTGGTAAAATTATTAGATTATGTGTTATTCTTTAGATTTATAGCTAGTCAGCAGTTGTTTACAACTAAAGCTGAAATAAACGATACGTGTAAGTGTTAAAATGTTGATATCTGGGTTTTTTCTGGTGATGTGCAAACAAAAAAAAAGAAATAAGTAAATAAATATATGAACCCCTTTAAGAAATCATCTCTTATATTATTTGAGCTGTAAAGATAAAGTGATACACTAACCACCCGACCACTTCTACAAACACAACTAAATCTATCATGGAATCCTTTCAACAATATTGATTACATTGCTAAATGAAAAAGTATAAAATAAAGTAAAATATGTTCATATATAAACAACATTATAACCATCGTTGATAATGCATAAACTTTATCGATTTGGAAGTGAAGAAGGGTTGGGAAAACAGATAAAAAGAATATTTACCGAGTCAGGCTACCAGAGAATATTTCAACAAACATATACCCGCATTTAAATTACAATCTCTCTCTCTCTCTCTCTCTCTCTCTCTCTCTCTCTCTCTCTCTCTCTCTCTCTCTCTCTCCCTCTCTCTCTCTCTCTCTCCCTCTCTCTCTCTCTCTCTCTCACACACACTCTCTCTCCCACACACACGCAAACACGCACATATGCACACATTTTCAGCCACACACATACACGTCTATACAATCCTCTGTTTGTATTACATTAGAATATCAAGTGCATATCGTTGGTTTCATAGTTTTCCGACGTTATCGTTGTTGCAGCCATCTCCTGTGGGTGATGACAGAAGATTACTGTAATCTCACTAATATGAGCAACTGTAATGATATGAACGTTATGAGATATTTATCAACTGAATGAGTGTGAAAGATAAAGCATGTTTTGCATTGCCAAGCAAATCCGCTAACTACGGTGCGAGATTGTTTAACGTAGAGAAATTATGATACGACCTCTGTTAAACATCGAAAATTAGCAGGTAGAAGTATGGTGTAACGATGTTCATTGATATTTGTAATATTATGAGGCGTAACAAAGAACGTCCTCTTATTCGAAAGATATGTACTGTAGCAATAGGATAAGATAACATTGAAAAAAAAACATAGATTAACCCTCACCCACCCAACCCCTAAAGCAAACCCACAGCCACAAATGGTGGTAGTTACCGATTAATTTATATTCCCAATACACAAAACAAAATTTATTTAATTGAGTGTAAAATATTTAAAATCTAATTACAAATGATGTAAGCTCAAAATTCATGGAAAATACGATTACAACACGTTTCAAGGGATAAGAAATATGCATCCCGTTTTCATGGTTACAAATCATCCTATGTTGAAAAGGTCTACGGCGGAAGCTTTATGATAAACCGGGAATTGAACCACTAAGCTAGTCTGTTGTTAGGCCCAATAAGTTATACTGGAACAAAACGTCCTACTCTGCATTCTGTTGGATCAAAGCAGTGAGTTCCAGAATAAGATTCCTATAATTGGGTGACCCATTATCTCCATACAACTCATAAATGCGCCCTGTAGTGAGAACTTCAACATGAAAAGTTCTTGGAAGAGACAGAGAAGGATGTCCCCTACCACTGCGAATTGATCTGCATTTTTAAGGCGATTAACTAATAGTGCAAACCTCTACTGTCGTTTGAGGCATACAAAGGATATATATATATATATATATATATATACGAGTGTTAGCCGAAGAGTTCACAGGCTGAATAAGTTACTCTCATGGAATGACCAAATGGGGTGTATTTTTCAACATAATCCATGGAACGAAACAAAGCAGTTATTAATAATAAGAACTGCAATTAATGCAAGCAAGATTTCACAGCTCTAGTCTCAATCCTTCGTAGTAAGCCTGTGTACATTTCAGCTAATCCTCGTATATAATATATATATATATATATATATATATATATATAAGTTTATCCCGGGTTCAATGGGGGGTAACCACAGTAAGTAAGGTACTCAATACATAGCAGAGTATAAATATTTAATATAGAAATGACTTCTACAGGACTAGATCTATTTCATTCGGGAGAAATATATATAAATATTTATAAAGAATGAGAGAGAGAGAAACAGACAGACAGGCAAACAATGAGATATCATAGACACCCACATATACCCACATATACACAGTATATGTGTACTCATGCATAGACCCCTACACAAAGACATTCCCTGATAAATCGTCATGAAATTCTATTCTTACATAACACATCAAAATTGTATTGCTATCAGGTTGTTGTTTGGTTTACGTCGTATATTTAGTCAATAAACCTTTATTGACGACGATGACGCAAGCAAAGGTCAACCAGTGTTCTTGGATTTTGGGCAACACGATTTTTCACAGCATGATTCTTTGTCCGAGCTACAATCTTGAGACAAACATGGAGAGAGCATCGACGCCTTTATCAAGCATAATGCCAAGTACACACAGCAATTAACTGGTCATTGTGATCGGGAGCCAGAAACTATCGTTTGCATTCTATTCTAATAAATGTGTAAGTTATGAGAGTGGGACGGCAGTGAATGGATCTGGGCATTGAAGAGGATTGTTGAGCAGAGTTTTCTGAGAGAAAGTTCAGTTCGTGTATTATGAGCAATTCTCAGAAATCATTGTCATGTCATTGCCGAAGGAAGACATCTCCAAAACAAGACGGGCTTCTCAGACACACAAGTGCACAAATTCTTCTCACTATCGCACGGTGACTCTCTTTTGTAAACATGCAAGCTTAAGACGAACAATTCTTAGTAAATATAGGATATATGCTGTTCCCAGCGGTGTCTATATTTGAATGTGAACAGCCTCCTTCATTTTGCCGGGAAGAGAAGCAATTCTTTTTTGCATAGTAGCTGTGATGAAAGGAGCTATTAGGTGGATATGTCTAAACATTTTGAGGACAAGAATCCTTTTCTAAGTCAAGGCCACAATCAAATTCTTCACTTTACACATGAAGGGACAGATTTTTGTAGAGAGGAAGGTTCTGCCTACATATTGACTTATATAATATTTGTATTGTTATTATTACTATTTATTTGCATCAGCGTTATTGTTGTATCTACAGTCCGTTTTGTGATGTTGACTTTACATTCATCAGATGTAAACTGTATTTCGTGTTGTGTTACTTCCTTGTATTGTCTCCAAAATCTGTGTATCTTTCAAGCAAATAAAATAAATCCTTACACTTTTTGTTGCTGTTGTTATTATTGTCATTATTATTGGGAGGTCGGTAAGCAGAACTGTTAGAGGTTCGATCACATGAATATTTATTGATTTATACGAAATTTAAAGGTCCTTATTTTGTTGTATTCTTCTTAAAACCGCAATGTATCTAATAGCAATTACAGAGAAAATTTTTTAGGATGGGCAAATTTACCTCAGATAACCTCTGCTTTATATTTTGATATGTTATAAATACCATGCTCATCTCCTCTCAAATGTCGTCCTACCAGTTTGAAGATAAAGGATAGTTTGAAATCC
>OZ024749.1:45349623-45354623 GCA_964016885.1 Eledone cirrhosa
TTTCTTCTTTCTCTTTATGTTAAAATAATAGACCAGCTGTTTTATTCGATCCATAATTAACGGTTTCGTATTTACATAAACAATACCGACAAGCATACACATTGTATGGAAATGCTTCCTGATAATCATCTAAGGCGTAACTAGTCATCATGTAGAACTTATATATGGTGGGACTCAATTAATCAAAGCTCAGTAGGAAATAAAGATAGGAAAACGCAACAAAATTTACACATACACACGCTCTCTCTCTCTCTCTCTCTCTCTCTCTCTCTCTCTCTCTCTCTCTCTCACACACACACATTCTCTCTCTCCATCTCTCTCTCCCTCACACACATACAATCTATGTCTCTCTCACACACATGAACTTTTATACACACACACATATATATATATATATGAGTGTTTGTGTGTGTGTGTGTTTCTGTGTGGTTGTGTGTTTGTGTGGATGTACATACTTATGCCTATCTGTTTTAATTGATGGTGCCTGTTTTCTCCACACGCGCTTATATATAAATATATATTCACACACACAGACACACACACACACACACACACACACACACTTGTATATATTTCATTAAAGAATGCAACATATACAAGGATGATTAATCATCTCTTAAAAGGTAATATTTGAAGATCTAGTTAAACTTTAATTAGTTACCTACCTAGCTGTGTGTGTTTACACACTTTACAAATTATCCCTTGTGATTGTTTCATGTGTTTATTTTAAATATATATGTCAATATATATATTTATTAAAATAAATATTTGCTCTACGGTTCTTATATATTTGATATATATTTATCCTTATCGAGCCCTGTTTGGATCTTAGTCTTCAAATTTATTATTATTACTATATATATATATATATACCGAAGGAAGAGTGGTCAGGAACCAGGTTGACCATAACGCACCAGAGTACTCAATAATTAGAAATAGCCGTCGAAACGGCTTGAGCTCTGCTGTCGGGGTCTAACACATTCCTATATATATATATATATATATATATATATATATATATATATATATATATATATATATATATATATATATATATAGATATATATATATAGATATATATACCTTTATGTATGTTTGTAAATATGTGAATTCATAAATGATATTAAAATAACATTGGAGCTTATCGATTTTATGAAAATTGGAGCAGATATTATTTGCTTCTGTCCCAGTTTTTCAGCCTGAGTTATTTCTACATCAATAATGCATTTATACGTTTTGGCAGTATCGGTAAGGCGTCGAGCACTGTGCTTTGCGGCATAGATATATGACCGTTTCCGTTTTGAGTTCAAATCCCGCCGAGGAAATCTTTGCCTTTCACCCTTACGGAGACAATAACATAATATAGCAGTAATAGACTGAGGTTGATTTAATTGACTTTCTCCTCTCCTCAAATCGCTGGCCTTGTGCTTAAAGTAGAAATGATTATTATTATGATTACAACAGGCTACTTCTTTTACCTTTTTTTTTTACTAATTTATTCTGCTGCTGCTACTGCTACCTCCACTACTACTATTATTCTGTTGCTGCTGCTTCTGTAGTAGTTGTTGTTGTTAGTGGTGGTGTTGTTGTTTGTATTCACATCACGTTTCCATTGTTATTTTTATCATTAAAAAATGCAAGATCAATGTATCGATCAGTATAAAATAAACACTTCCTCGTTTTTCATTATTATTATTATCGATTACTTAGTGGTAGAGGGTCAGACAACATGCTTTGCAGCAAAGAGTTGTGGCCCTTTATGTTCAGAGTTCAAATCCCGCCGAGGTTAAATTTGCCATTCATCCTTACGGGGTCGAAAAAATAAAGTACCAGTAATACACTGGGATAATTGCTGGCCTTGTGCCAAACGTTGAAACAATTATTATCGATTACTTATTTAGGCACAAGGCTATCGTAAATTTATATTTACGAGGAGAGGATTATGAGATGTTCATGCCTTTTCTTCGTGGAACAAATTATATTTTTGTTGAAAAGAAAAATCCTCTGATTTAAGTTATATTCACAGGTTATTAGAGATGTTGTTTTGAGGAAGTTGTTGTTCCGAGGAATGGAGTTGTTGTTTTTGAGGAAGTGATGATAATTGAATGACTACTTTTAGGGATCCTTATATATATATATGTCGATCAACTTTCGTCAAATCGGACCGAGGAAACAATGTTTCCGTTGGTCTTTCCAGTTGATAGTACTATCTATAAGTCGCAACTCCAGGTAGAAGGAGCAACGTGAAATAAAGTGTCTTGTTCAAGCAGATAACGCATCATCCGATCCAGGAATCAAACACACAACCTCAAGATTGTGAATCCAATTCTCTAACCACTCAGCAGTTTATATTATTTACCTATTTCAGGTGCGGCGGATTGTCAGTATCGGTAGAGGGTCGGACGCCATGCTTTGGAGCATAGAGTTACTCCCCTCTATGATCTGAGTTCAAATTCCTCCGTGGTTAACTTTGCCATTCTTCCATTCGGGGTCGATGAAATAAAGTACCAGTCACGCACTGGGGTCGATTTAATCGACTTTCCCCTCCCCTCAAATTGCTGGCCTTGTGCCTATATAACAAACCATTATTCTCCCATTTTTCATGATGGATAATTTCACTCTAACGGAAGATCTTAAAACACAATTTCTTTGTCTTTCGCCATGTTTAACCCTTTCCTGGCTTTGTATTCATTTGAGTTACTAACATTGTCTTAACATTTCCATACAGCAATATATATGTACTGACAGAATTTCATTCACATTTATAAGTAGCCAATAAATAAGTGACATTTTGTCCAATGGTAAACATCCCAATTTGGAGAATTCTGCGATATAAAGAAGACGAATAAAAAATAATTAATTTCAAAGTGTTTTGCTTTATTCAAAGTCATTCCAATGATTAATTCTAATTATAGAATTGTTGAAAATATATCGAGGACATACAAATTTAGAGAGAACAAAGTGGAATGCCGTAATGCCGTATTAACGTCTACATTTAAGAAATCTTACAGTTCTCACACTCAACTATTTCAAATGTTATATTAAATAAATATATACATATAGTGTTTTTTCAGATCTCAGCAGAAACCGAGTTTCGGCAGATACGCTATTACACACCTAGGTTTTTTTTCTGTAATATGATCACATCTCGTTACGTAGTTTCGATTGTACAGGATATTGCAATACTCATATTCAACAACCTCTTTTGACAGGTGATTATAATATGTATATATATCTTTGAACCTGACTGCCCCACTAACTTGCTAATATTCAATCTTTCCATAGTATACTTGTATACTTTGTGTCATATTGCTCTATTTACAGTCGGTCTAAATGCTTTACACACATAGACAAATGGCACATATCTGTCTCTTACTGTCTTGGTGGTATGTGTTAACTTTGTTGTAATGAAGTTTAGCGTAATCGTTAGTACGTTTTCTATCTTGAATACATTCACCGTTTCTCTTCGCGTCAATCTCATTGTTCCGTTCATGGTGTATCATCAGTTTGTTTATTTTCTTCGAGGATTAGACGCCAGGGAGCATAATAGAATCTTTGTTGCCTTACTTTCACTGGCGAAGAGGTGGAATATTTTACCAAAACAAATTGTTGTAACCTCTTTTCTCTAACGGACATGGCGGATTCTCCGTCAGTTTCGACGATGAAGCTTTAGTTGTTTAAACAACAGTGAATCCAACTCGCGAGTTATATAGGTACGTAATGGACAAGCCAGAGCATGACAGAATGTGCCAAGGCTGGACCCTTGAAATACAGATACAAGCAATCCGATGGACGTCTTTGCAGTTTCCACCTACATAATTTCGCTCACAGCATTTTGGTCACACTACATCATTCTTTATTGTTCTTCTCATGAAATTATGAACCCGGGTGAAACGAAATTCCAAGTACCGCGTCTGTAAAACCACAGCAATTGGTACATGGATCGAGGTTTTCCTCTCAAACTGGACTATCGCGGTGTGCAACAAAAGAGTCTCTGAGACTAAAATGTTATCAGATTTGTTGACACGGTAAGAAGTTTTATTGACACACTGAAACATAGTTAATTTATATCTCCGGGAAACATTGATAATTTTAATACTACATCCACTACTAACACACACCAAAAATAAAGTTTTACATTTCACGCGTTTTACATTACAATTTATACCAAACTTTCTCTGATTTCATGTGCTGCGTCTTTGGAAGGTCCCTATAATATTAATATCGCAACACTGTCACTGGATATATGAAGAAGAAAGTCAACAATCATCACACTGATACACGCAAAGTTATAACTTTGCGAAAAATAAGAGTAATTAAATTGATTTAAATTTTCGAAGCGAAAGGATAAACATCTAACCTTGGACTCTATCTCACTCACACACTTTCGTTTCCACTTTAACCTTTTTATCTTGCCTTGCGTAAATATTATCCCCTTCTAAATCAATTCTGTATACATACCATGTTCAAGTAAATTTCTGAGCATGGGCATGATCCAGTCAAGGAAAGTAACTGTGTAAATGTGCGTCATAAAGTAGTAATTTTTATTTCTGAAACTTTGACTACTCAAGATAAGGAGAAAAGTGACACACCTCTGGCTCACGAAGAGTGGGAGAGTTATTTAGTTTACCCTGCTGTCAAGTACGAAGGTCAGTCGGTCATAGATAGTGGGTGGAAGCTTTTATGATATGAATCAGATCTGTTAAAAACCATAGTCGATTAAAATGAATATCGGTTGTTCAAGTAACTTTAGGACAGTTTGACTGAAGCTGAACTAGGATTAATAGCAAAGTTTCCAAACATAACTATCCCATCATTTATCTTCTTTATCCATATGAATATAGAGAGGATTACATGTGACCGTACGATTAAAAATATAAAGTTATGTGCATTCAGGGAAACCTGACTGCCGTTTCTCGAAAGTCGAATTAGAAAATAGATATTTCTTTGGCTTAAAACCAGTAAAAGAGTAAGGTAGAGGAAGTCGTAAATCTGGGGAA
>OZ024749.1:45359623-45369623 GCA_964016885.1 Eledone cirrhosa
AAATGTTCGGTAAACAGATACGTGCATATATATATGTGTGCATGTATGTATACATATACATACTACTGTACGTCTGTATACATATATGTATGTACGTGTACATACATACATACTTACATTTAAGTAAGTGCCATACTAAGAGTGAGAAATGAAATTTCGTTTCATTCTATTCCATTTATATATATATATATATATATATATATATGTATATATATATTTATTAAAATAACAGATTAACTTTAGGCAAAGAATCGGTGCTTTCACCCTTAACGGGATCTTCTGAAAGTTTTTCAGAAAATCCCGTTAAGGGTGAAAGCAGCGATTATTTGCTTAAGCTTTAATCTGTTATTTAAATAAATATTTGCTCTACGGTTCTGATATATTTGATATATATTTATCCTTATCGAGCCCTCTTTGGATTTTATTCTTCAAATTTATTATTATTAATATATATATATATATATATATATATATATATATATATATATATATATATATATATATATATATATATATATATATATATATATACATTATATATATATATATATTTATATATGTATATATTTCAGACATCTAATGATTAACCAGAATTATTTCTAAAAAAATATATAGTCTCCACATTATTAATATTGCCTTCGGATGTGCCTAAACAAAACAAGTTGCATATGGAGGTGACGTTTACAAACCCACCATAATTGAAAATATATTTGATAATCACAGGTTTCAAGGACACCACCACCTGTTGGCATCCGATCTTCTCCGAGACCTTTTAGAACCTTTCCAAATATAGTCGCAGAACGTGTAATGAAAGATATGAACTTCATAAAATTTAGTCATATTATCCTCTGAGGGAGGTTTTTTTAAAATCCAGATGACTACATACAAGGTAACATATCTGATGAGACACACATTTAAATCAAAATTTGATAACATCAGAGTCACATTTAAAATAGAAGCGTAACACACAAGGGATAAATGAAATCTTCCAGAACAAACCTTCTTTAAAACTGTTCACATGCACAAGCAAATATAAGGAAACTATATTAAGAGACGTGTATCTATACGTCCACACACACATTTATATATGAGAGCTCGTAGTCATATAATATATAATACTAAAGAATGATATGCATATATACATGTATATGTAAACTTAGGAAATTTACCAAAGAGAAGACAAGAGAACGAATAAAGAATATATGAGCGAATGAGGTTGGTGTGTGTGTGTGTGTGTGTGTGTGTGTGTGTGTGTGTGTGTGTGTGTGTGTGTGTGTGTGTGTGTGTGTGTGTGTGTGTGTGTGTGTGTGTGTGTTTGTGTGTGCATCGTATTAGAATATTTAAATAAACATAATGTTTCTATATAGTGTTGATAACTAAAAAAATGTAATTTTATTTCATTTCAACATGAAAGTCGAATTAAAAATTATAGTTCTAAAATGTACGTGATATAGAAATGGATGCTAATAATAATAATAATAATATTAATAATAATAATAATAATAATAACAATAATAAAAAAATAATGATAATAATATTGTTTTCGATATAAACGCACCAACGACATGAAAATCAAGAAGAAGAAGAAGAAGAAGGAGAAGAAGAAGAAGAAGAAGAAGAAGAAGAAGAAGAAGAAGAAGAAGAAGAAGAAGAAGAAGAAGAAGAAGGAGAAGAATTCTAACTAAAAGAAGAAATATAAATATAAAATAAATAATAAAAAAAAAACAGAAACCAAAAATTATGAGAAACTGAAAAATTAATGATAATTATTTTGTTGATGTTGATAAACAATTAATAATTAGAATAGAAAAGAAATTACAGCAAAAACTATAACAAAACATCAACTCCAGCACAGCGAAAAATGAAAATAATATGCATGAGGCGATTTGAATTTCATTTATAATTTTTAAATGCAAATATATGAGTAATGAATATCAAATCAAAATCGATGTTCTATTTTTATTAGTTTCTTAGCAACAAGTTTTCGAAAAACACAACTTTAAAATAACGAAATGAAAATTAGTAAAAATATAAAAAAAACATATAACGCGTCGGAGCAAAACTAACAATTTCCCAGAAAACCCCACCAAAATAAAAACTAAAAAAAAATAATAAATACATGTATAAAAAAATAATAAAATAAAAATAAAAATAAAAATAAAAACAAAGAATAAAAAAAAACACAAATAAAATATTGAAATACCATCATTCACGATAAGAATCAACATTATTCTTTGTTTCATTGAAATTTCAATTCGTTTTGCTCGGCAGTGATTTTTAGCGAAGGACACCATTTGTAATTTTGTTGATAATACAGTGTCACTGGATTCTTTGTTTCGGTAGAAAGACAGAAGACATTGCTCTAAAAGGGGAAATAAAAAAAAGGAAACAAATATTTCTGAGCACCTTATCGTGGATTTTGCATGATGACGTGAAATAATGTTTTTTAAAACAATATAATGCAGCAAAATCGTTCAGCTTTCGGATTTAGTCATGATGCCGGTAATTTTGGAGGAGCAGGAAAGTCGATTAAATCGACCCCAGTGCATTACTGGTATTATATGTTATCAACCCCGTAAGAATTCCAGCAAAGATGCACCTGCTTACGTACCAAATATTACCAAGCAGTAATCATCTTGGTCAATATGGGGGAGGGAAAAGTTGATTAAATCGACACCAGTGCGTTACTGGCACTTTATTTTATTGACCGCGTAAGAATTCCGACAAACACGCACAAGCTTACTTATCAAATGCTTCCAAGCAGCAAACATCTTGGCCAATTTGATGGATGGAAAAGTTGATTTTAACAACATCGACCCCAATGTGTTACTGGTAATTTATTTTATCGACCACGTAAGAATTCCGGCAAAGACGCACCCTCCTACTTATGAAATACTACCAAGCAGAAATCATCTTGGCCAACTCATTTTTATTCAGTGTTTGATTATTTTTACCGGTGCTGGCGAAAGTTAAATCTGTTTTCGCTTTTTTTGTGCGGTTAAGAAATAGTGTTTGTGTTTGTATGAGTGTGTGTATGTGTGTATGCGTGTATATTTGAATGTGTGTGCGTGTGTGTGTGCATGAATGTGTGTGTATTTTTATTTTGTTGTGTATGTTATTTCTGAAATTGTTCTACTTAATGTCACTGCTTTCTTTTAAAATATCATTATTTTCTCTTTTCGAAATGTTTACGTCTTGCTGTGTAATTAAAATTGTTTTCTTTTTTTACTGTATTTTCTGTGGCACTGCAATCATTTGACACTCTCACTGTGGGTGGTGTCTGGCTAGAAGATATCTTATCTTTGATTGTAAACAAACAAAATTATGTATAAAATGTCCAAAGATATTTCAACATGTTCCAGCTGGGTTCACTGAACTATATATGTAAAAACAAATAATTATTTTCCCTTCTGAATATATGAAGTGATAAATCGAATGCTCCTCCACGCTAAACATTAAAATCAGAATAATAATAATACTAATAATATAATTATAAACAGACTTTCGTTCTTCTGCTACAATCTCATGACGCTGCCACAATCTCATGACGCTGCTACAATCTCATGACTCAAGGATAATAACATACAGAATCAGGTTTATATGTATTAACGACAACTATGTATATAACAATAATAGTTTTTGTAATAAACATTCCTGCTTCCAATAGAAATCAATAAGAAATCTCAACTAGGAACTGTTTACAATAATGAGGAGGTTGCGCTTAAAGGTAATGCCTGCGATAACCTCTTACATAACAACCAGATTATCCTATCATCTTACGAGCATTGGAAGTACGCTCACCATGATTCATTTTTCCTGCTGGAAAAGCAGAGTCAGAGTTTCAGATTTGTCAACCATGACCCCAATAAACCATCTTTCATAAAACAAACCAGAAAGGATAATCTCCCTCTGTATCTTCACAAACCTCATCAAGTGGTACTTGAAAACGTTGATGAATGCTTTGCCATGAAAATTAGCTTCCTGTCCTCAAGGCGTTTAGATTTGTCCACTATGGATCTTCTTTCGGACAGAGGAAGGAATACAACGCCTAATTTCTAAAGGGAGATGGTTGTTTAAATTTCACTACAGAACCAGTTAATAGTCAAATCTGTCTGACACCTGATAGCAGTTATTCGACACAAGTTAACAAGTCTGCAATAATGGTCACTGAAGATAGCAGGCGAGACTGTCTTCGGCTTGAATAAATATTGGACAGGTCCCGTTGATTGGCTATTCCATTCCAGATTTTACGTCAAATTAATATTTTTCTTCTGTAGCAAAGCCATGCTGAAGATTTAGGTTGTAGGCAGCACGGAAATTCCATGAAAAGGGTATAGTATTTGACTTGGAAGTCACCCGGCAAGTTGGCTTGCCTGATGGCGTAAAAAAAGAAGTCAATGTTATGTGAGGGAAATTTGGCTGCTCCTTTTTTGTAGTATTTATTATACACAAACGTTTATCATTAATTCTGATTTCCACAA
This sequence comes from Eledone cirrhosa, assembly GCA_964016885.1. Taxonomy (NCBI): domain Eukaryota; kingdom Metazoa; phylum Mollusca; class Cephalopoda; order Octopoda; family Eledonidae; genus Eledone; species Eledone cirrhosa. The sequence goes on from OZ024749.1 coordinate 45,364,105, forward strand.
AAAACAGTACAGTATCTAGTGGAGGATGCGAAATAATTACCCGTTAGTTAGTAAGCTGAAAATTCATAAATACAGTCGGATGTAACTCGTCCCTTGTTTATTGAACCTTAATATACGATAAATCAAAAACTCAAAAGATTATATACGACTTCGTCTTCTTTGGCAATTTTATTGTTATATTTTTATGTTATTTTTTTAACAAATCTTAATGTTTTTGAATTTTTGTCCTAGTGTCGCCTAATAGTAAAAGGTCATTTTAGATGTATGAAATATTTATGTAATTAAACATACTTGTGATTATCTTTTATGAAAAAGAACAAAAGAGAGAAAAAATCTGCATTGATTGTTTAAAAATAGCGACTACAATTCATTCTGCATTCTGAATACAAACTAGTGATAGTAAACCATTGGTTGCGAACAAAAGACGATGCGAGACAATGTCAAATATTTGAATTATTCTATTTGAGCAATTTTCCACTAAGTTGCTTAGAAACAATCGTACAAATATTTTACTTGTTTTTGTGGCAGTTTTATTACTGATGATATATATGAAACAGAATCGCGACAAACGGAGTGTATGTGAGCTCTTCGTAAAACCAAATATATGATTTGGTTTCGCTTCACGATTGTATCAGTTTTAGTTTATATCGGTTATTTTGTTACAGCAAACGAAAATTGTTCGCACATCTTCAAAATCTATTTTTGCTGCCGTTGTTGGTTAATGTCAGCTACACCACGAAAAATTATAGCTATAACCAAAGATTTTGTTGTCAGGACTGATACATGTTTCTGTGTATCTTACGCTACATGAAGGCAGCTAATTGCCAATCTTGGTAGAGCGTCGGAGAAAATGTTTGCGATATTTGGAATTGTCCATTACGTTGTGTGTTCCAAATGTGCTAAGGTCGACTATGTCATTCATCCTACGGGGCCAATAATATAAGCAACAGTCTAGACTGATTAATTTTTGAGATCGTTAGGGCGTTGTGCAAAATCTTTGTTGGGAATTTTCTTTAACCCAGGTAGTTAAGGCGATATTGACTATATCCAGCTGATAAGGTAGTGTCTTTTCCGAGTTACTATACCTGAAGGAATTTACCTAGAAACCATCTTTATATTCGCCAAGAAATTCCCACAGCAGGCCCATAGGCACATATCACTTAGGGTTGGCATAAATGGGATCGTCCATCGGCACGAAGGAACGAAAATAAAAAGAAGGAACTACATTAATCAATGTTATCGTTCCTTTAATAAGGCTGAAATATTATCTTACCCTATATTTCCGAATTTTTAATCACAAAGAACTTCGATAATTCGTAATACATAAGTTGTTTTTCATCGATGATTTGTCGAATATAACATATATATTGTCTACCAAATTATTTAGAAACTCTTTTAAATTTGGTCACTTCCACAACCCCAAAGGATTAAATGCGGAAATTTCCTACTTTATAAATAAATGTTTTGACATTATACTGAAAAATCCCTCCACCATTTTCTACTGAATTTCTTTTCCTTTTTACTATTTGTTTATATATATATATATATATATATATATATATATAAATGTACCTGCAAATGTATGTATTATATATATATATATATATATATATATATATATATATATATATATATATATACACACACACATATCTTTTCAGCTATATTTGGAAGTATGCTAAGATGGGCAATGTCGTCACGCGTATGTCAGCGGATTAGTGCTACATACATCTTTGTGTAGCTGTTTACTTCATCATTTTCTGTGTGTATCTTTATGTATGAATATGTGGGTGTGTGTTTGTGTGTGTCTATGTCAGTGTGTGTCTTTACCAGTGTGTAACTGTGTGTTTATATATATGAGGATAAGTAGAATATTTATAATGTTCTTGCTTTGAAAATGAAATCGGAATGAAAAACACAACAGCAGCTTTAACTATAACGGCATTAAGAACAACAACAAAAACATTACAAGCAGTAATCATACAATAAAAAAAGAATTATTACAATTCTGAAAATAATTATAATCGTGAGGTAATTAAACTTTAACCTGAATTCTACTATTTATTTATATAAACATTTTTAAAGAAACAATTTATTTCAGAAAACAACAATAATGAACTTGTCAATAAATTATAAAGTCTATATAAAATTATTAATAAAATTACATAGCAGGATAAATATAATTAAATAATATTCACACAATAGACTACTGCCAATACTTATATACAAAGATAAAAACAAATGTATATATATATATGTTGTGCGTGTGTGTGTGTGTGTGTATGAATTAAATGATTGAAATTCAGTCAGATTAAATTCAATAATGAATATTTTCAAAGAAAGGATTATCTGTCTTTTCAGTCGCTAACGTAATCTTTGCAATTTATTAGAAGGCTTATTCGTCGTTTTTTTCTCCTTACTTTTCCGTGTGTATTGTGAGAGGAGGGTAAGAGCAAAGCCCATATAAGCTAATGAATATGTATACACACACCCACACACCCATATACCCACACACGTATATATATATATATATATATATATATATATATATATATATATATATATATATGTACATCCACAAACACATAGATAATTATATATATATAATTATGCTGCATGAAGCTGCCTATATCTATGTGTGTGTATGTTTATACCTGTGTTAGTTTGTATGTGCAAAGGTCAGTGAAATTGTGAATTTCGTATTGAATAGCTGCTATGAGTTTATTAGTATGTTATATTAAAAAGCATTTACACCGTGGGGGAAACGAAACAGATCGTCTATCGACTAGTTTCTGTGTGTTTCTTAACACTGTATAATATAATATACTACATTTACATTACACTTATATTGTAAATATTTTAATATTTCTTACTCCCAAGGCGTTTAAAGTTTTTCTCGTTATACGAATTGATTCAAACTTGTGAACTCTAATATATAATATTTGCTACGAAACAATAATTTCAGTATGATTTCTATCAATTTTATTTATTGTATGATTAAATAAATTGTTTTGTTTGAATCATGTTGTTACAGTAGATTCAATGTTGAATAGTACCATAAGTTGCTTATAATGTACAATTACGGTAGAATCAGAAATATGGAATATATTGAGTTGAAAACTGTAGAGTAATTGCCGTTTCTGTTTACTTGAGTATGGCAAAGTATCTATAAATGTAAGTGAAAGTAATTTACATTTCGTCTATGTTTACATATTAAAAGGAAAGATAAAACGAAATAATGGAGAAGAAAAACTTTAAATACCGAAATTAATGGTAAGAGAGAGAGAGGGAGAGAGAGATAGAGGGATATATATATATATATATATATATATATATATATATATATATATATATATATATATATATATAGAGAGAGAGAGAGAGAGAGAGAGAGTATGGGTCTTTACACTATTCTAGGTGGTATGTTTCAGCTACGATTCTTAAACAAATTGGTGATGGCAGGTGCATGAACAACACCCGGTGAATCTCAATGCGTCAATCTACCTGCTGACGCTCCTTTCTCAGGTGATTTTGTAAATGAAAGCAGGAGTTCGGGGACTAAGAACTGCAAAGTATCGACTGTCACCGGCATGAATGGAAATGGTCATTAAAACTCCATTTAGGATTGTTTTACATTTCTGATAGAAACCCATCTGAAAACGCCCATTATTTTGTATATAAAACAGTCTGTCTCATAAAGTTTATATTAAAATTTCAAATTTGTTAAGATACAGAAGAAAGAACAGCTTAAAAGTGAAAAAGTAGTTTTCATCAAACCGAAGATCTGGTCTGAATGCACATTGTAAGATGTGCTACACTAAATTCACCAAAGAAAAAACTATTTATTCTTTACACATCGCAAAAGATTTATTAAATCTACAACAAAATATCACAGATTTTGTGAGCCACTTCACAATATTACGAAGTTGGATCAAAACCAGAAACGTATAAATCTAGAGCAAACTTCTCAAACATAAACCATTCGTGCTTTGCTGTAAATATTTCCCTGAATTCAATGATATAAGGGTCAAGAAAGTAAGCAAAAGAGGTGTATTGATTCACTATTCAGTAATCTAGAGTTTTTCTCTAAAATTGTAGCTATATGCTGATGAGAGTAATCATTGTTTTATATTACACATGGAATAAAATTGTAGAGTCACTAGAATTCAAATTGAAATTCATGAAAGAGAGAAATGTATAGTATTTTGTCATCATTCCTGTCCCAAACAATGTACATAGAATTTACGTTATACTTCAAATTCACATCATTATGATAGATTGTTTAGAAAGAATAGTTTCGCTATACTAGAACAATTGAAAGAACTCCATGTTTAAATAATACACTTAGAAATATTTTGTAGGCAAACGCACACACTAGAGCACATACAGACACACACACCCACACTCACACACGCACACACACACACACGTTCACATAGGCACACACAAACAAACATATATATATATATATATATATATATATATATATATATATATATATATATATATATATATATATATATATATATATATATGAGTGTGTGTGTGTGTGTCATATAAGTGTGTCATATAAGCTTGTCTGTGTTTCATACATATATACAGAAAAAAATAATGTAACCAAAAGGACATACAGACATACATAAATATACACATACAAGGATGTATGTATACATACACACATGTATACATACATACTTGCATACGTACATTTGAACTTGCCGGCAGCATTCTTTGATATGAAAACTTGTTATCCGGTATTATCGACTATCACCCTGACCTGCAGTCCTAGCTTTTCAGGTGTGTTCCAAATATAGATTGGTCACCTTTTTATCACTCACGCAGAAGATAAAAGTTATATATAAGACACCCAGCAAGAGTTCATTCTTTAATCCTTAACTAGCTATTCCCATGAAGGGTGTACAACACTGACTCACTTAACTCCATTATAATTACCTATATATGGAGATTGACAGTATTGGTAGAGGGTCGGACACCATGCTTTGCAGCATAGATTTAAAGCCCTTTATGGTCTGAGTTCAAATCCCGCCGAGGTTCACTTTGCCTTTCATCTTCACGGGGTCGATAAAATAAAGTACCAGCAATATACTGAGATAATTGCGGGCCTTGTGCCAAATGTAGAAACAATTATAATTACCTATATAATAGTTTCTTATATAGGCACAAGGCCAGCAATTTTTATGGGGGGAGGGGAAAGTCGATTAAATCGACCTCAGAGCGTGACTGGTACTTTATTTTATCGACCCCGTAAGGATGAAAGGCAAAGTTAACCTCGGCGTGGTTTGAACTCAGAAATATTACCTATATAATGATTACCTATATAATGGCACCCAGCAGGGATGAAGTATAACAATTTAAATCTTCACTATTATCATAATTTTATTTTTATAACGTGGGAATACTACCTTATTATCAGTTTGTTGTGTGTTTGTGGCTGCTGGAATTAACCACCAGCCAAATCATTGCACATAATCTTCACTCTTTTAGTACAATGTCCACTT
>OZ024749.1:45374623-45389623 GCA_964016885.1 Eledone cirrhosa
GCTAACATTTCTTCAGTCAAAAAATACGGCGAATCATTTATTTCTAATTCCAAACTCGCTCGCTGTTTCAGACCTTACTTATAATTACCTTCAATGTATAAATTAAGGTTCACAACCGAAGCCTTCAAACTACACTTTCATCAGCACGGCCACAACTTCTATATCCCTCATAGAGGGTACAACACCTCGTTAACAATGCACCAGTGTGAGTTGAAAATCGAAAACATCGAAAACCTGGGTTGGAATATATGATCAATTATATAACTAAATTCAGAAAGTAACGCGTAATGTGAATTCAGTAAAGCGAAAAGCCGAGAAATCTGAATCTAAATTAAATTCCGAAATATTCAGAATATACAGATCAGTAACCACATGAACCTACACAATGAATGCCATAGATAGAGTAACGTAAACAATGTGTAATATATATTGTTATATACATATATATTTTAATATATACTGTATATATATATACGTATATTATTTCATTTATAATATATCCATATGTAACTTTCGACACACACAAACTTGTTTTTATGTTGATACACACACACACAAACACACCCCCACACATACACCCCACCACACACACCCGCGCACGCACACACACACACACACACATACGTATATTCATTTTTTAAGGTTTGTCAGAAGGTCATCAGGCTCACTATTTCGCCTTAATAGAATGAATATTTAAACTCCACTGTTGTATTGAGTACTCTTTTCTCTCAGCCGCCAACTACATGCGAATATATATATATATATATGTGTAGTGTGTGTGTGTGTGTGTGTGTGTGTGTGTGTGTGTGTGTGTGTGTGTGTGTGTGCGCGTGTGTGTGCGTGTATGTGCGTGTATGTGTGTATTTGTGTGTCTGTGTGTCTATGTATAAGTGTTTCTGTGTGTAGAATTATAAATATAGTTATATATTTGCGTTAAAAACACCAGTCTTTGATCAGCTTAAAAAAAAAAAATAATCAAACAGAAAGACAGTGGACCGACTGTAGAGGTAGATAGTATGTCTTATCTGATTGCTTAGTCAGTCCTTACACTGTCCTTTTGATCATGGTAAAGCAATAATGTGTTTCATTCAGCTTGACACATGAGCTTCTCACCGCGTTGGTTTGAAGAGCATGCGGCATTGCTTTTTTGGTATGACCTTTCTCTGATTGGGGTCAACCATGCAGTTTAGTGTAGTCAGGCGAGCCAAAACTAAGGTAATTCGCTCACCAACTTTAAGAAAAAACTGAATCTATGTTGTTTGAAATAAGCTGATTTCTTTTTTATTATTATTATTATTATTTTTGGTCATATAATTCTATCCCATTTTCTGAAACAATTTCACTTTGAACTCAACTGATGACAAATTATTTATTTATTCATTTATTTCTTTATTTATTATTAATTTTATTATTTTTATTATACTCGTTTCTATTGTTGTTGCTGTTGTGGTTGTGGTTTTGTCATTGCTGATGCTGTCGTTGTTTATGATGCTGCGATTTTCGTCGTTGCTGTTATAATTGTTATTGTCATCTTCATCATAATCGTCATCATCATCATAAGCATCATCATCATCATACTCATTATCAACATCATCTTTTATAATTCATATTCTTGTATTGATGTCACAAATATATATATATATATAATAATAAGAATAAATGTGAAGACTAAAATCCGAAGAGGGCTCGATAAGCATTATATATATATATATAAATATATAAAAACTGTAGAGCAAATATTTATTAAAATAACCGATTAAAGTTTAAGTAAATATCGTCTTCCTTTTTCCTTCGGTTGCAATATTTTTCGAAATATTCATTTCTGCGTCCACAGATTGATTCTTTTTAGTTTCAGAAGATCGCGTTAAGCAGCGATTCTTTGATGAACATTTAATCTGTTATTTTAATAAATATTTGCTCTCGGGCTCTCATATATTTAATATATATTTATCCTTATCAAGCCCTCTTTTGATTTTAGTCTTCACATTTATTATTATTACTATATATATACAAACACATGCACACACACACACATACACACACACACACGCACACACACACACACACACACACACATATATATATATATATATATATATATATGTATATATATATATATATATATATATACACACATATATATATATATACACACATATATATATATATATATTTGTTTTTTTGACCAGTGTAAATATTTCTCTTTCTATATAGAAAATTAAATATACATATGTAGGGAAAATAAAACGGTGTCAAAACAGATAAAAAAATACATATATTGATTTATCTGTTTTGGCATCGTTTTATTTTCATTTTTTTTTCATGTCGTTACCCTATAAAAGGGGCCTGATGTTTATACAGCGCCAGCAAAACACCAACATTGCAATACTTTAACAGTGACATATGTGAGAACATCGTAGAATAAAACTTTAACAAAGGTGAATACCCAGTGTATAACTGGTATTTTATTTTAACGACCCCGTAATGATCCTTGGCGGGATAATAACAGATAGAGACGCTTTCCACGAATGAATCTTCGCATCTTACAGATGTTATATATTGTATTTCACTTTCACCGCATGTATTTAATTCTATAAAACTTATAAACATTATAGCACAATTAATAAAAATTAGAGAACAATTAAACATACAATAAAACACATCCCGTCTATGGCTTTTATATATAAAGTTTCATTCAAAATAAATCATCAGGAAATCCTTCCATATGATTTTGTTTTGGTTGAAACAGTTCAACTCCTGTTCAACGCCTTTTTATATTAAATTTGATGTTTACAATTCATTCTTCTGATGAAGGACTGGCGTCCGAAACGTCGAGGCTCTCTTCCCGCTATATCAAGCGTTAACCTAATATATCCCTTCCATATACTGTACCGATTGTGTTGTTATTTCTGTTAACATTTTTTGCGCACACACACACACACACGCACACACACACACACACACACATATATATATATATATATATATATATATATATATATATATATTAGAGCAAACATGACGGGCGCTCTATCTCAAAATTATTTTTGAAAAGCATTAGAAATGCACAACCGGTAAAAACTTAAAACCAAAACTGAATACCAACCAATACTTATTACTCATTTTTACTTATTCCTAATTAAACTATTTTTCACTGGGAACAATTTGTCAGCATTTTCTTTTCCTTTTACCAATATATCATAACACGTGTGTTACACCTCTATTCTTTTAAATATATATATATATATATATATATATATATATATATATATACTTATATATATATATATAAACACACATATATATATATGTATATATATATGTATGTATATATATATATATATACATATACACACACACACAGACACATATATATATATATATATATGGGGGGGGGGGGTCAACACATGTATATATTTTCTCCTTGAGTAGTTCTGCACTGGCTATACAAGACAAAAGTAAAACACCTGTTGAGTTGAAAGGTATTTCATTTCACTAACGAGGCTAATGGCCTTGGGACAACATTAATATAACATCTTCCCCAACCTATGTCATATAGACATCGTGTCTGCTCGGCGAAGCCAACTGGAAAATATTTCAGTGGACACTCCTTAACATATTACACCATCGTAAACTTAATGTGATATACTTATATCAGATATGTTCATATATCTATCTTATATTTCGATATTTTTTCTTTGATCTATCTGTTTAACTATTGCCGCATACATCTATCATCTTTCTTTCACAACCAACAAGATGCTCACACAAACACACATATAGATACGTATATAAATGCATATATGTATATAATATGTATGTAAAAGGTAACGATAAATAGAAATAGCAACATAATCGGTACAGTATATGGAAGGAATGTATAAGGTTAACGCTTGAAATAGCATGAAGAGACTTAATGTTTCGGACGCTAGTCCTTTATCAGAAGAAAGAATGAGAAATACGATAGATTGAAGGGTCGAGCGGGTTGGAATGGGAAAAATGTCTTTAGATAAAAATAACAGATCCATTCATGTTGACAACTCCTGGAAAACTACATATATATACAGACATATATTCATATATATATATATATATTATATTTTATATATATATATATATATATATATATATATATATATATATATATATATATATATATATATATATATATATATAGTAATAATAATAAATTTGAAGACTAAAATCCAAAGAGGGCTCGATAAGGATAAATATATATCAAATATATAAGAACCGTAGAGCAAATATTTATTAAAATAACAGATTAAAGTTTAAGCAAAGAATTGCTACTTTCACCCTTAACGGGATCTTCTGAAACTCTGAGTTTCAGAAGATCCCGTTAAGGGTGAAAGCAGCGATTCTTTGCTTAAACTTTAATCTATTATTTTAATAAATATATATATATATATATATATATATATATATAAAATGTAATAGCTTTGGGACATATATTGCATGGTTTATACATGTTCACTCTAGGGTTTCAGCTGATAAATTTCTTAATATAAAAAAAAAATCTTTAAGTTGTGTTCAAATTTACAAGAATCAATTATTGTTGCAGCAAGATCAATTGATCCACGTTTTCTTAAGAAAAAGGAAAAAAAAAAGAACAGTAAAGCTATGGGTGAAACAGGAGTTAATCCTCACAAAGGGGAATCAAGTGGCATGTTTCAATCTCGTATGACCCCTATCTACTTAACATTTTGTTTCGATATATGCAAATAGTAAAGGTGAAGACGAATTGATCGTGGCTTATATGAAGCAATAACATTTTGAGACAACGTATCATTTTTCACTCACTACTGCATTGTCTAAATATTTAATCTTTTATAGCAGTAAGTTATAAAACATATAATATATATTTCAATATTATGATGAAAGAAAATTATTCAAATTTTATCAAGCTTTTATTTAATAAGACTTTCTTGACCCACCTATATATATAGACATATACTCTGTCATAATATATCTATTTGGCTCAATTACCTATCCTATGAAAAATAATACAATGCTTTACACGCTGTGTGAAATGCATAAATGTTACACGCTTGACTGTTAGTATCAAGTGTTCACCCCTTAGAGATATGCATGAAATTACTTTGCAACAGAGAGAAGACACATACATATATGAATTTACATATATATACATATGTATTGGAAATGGCAGCAATGCAAGGACAAACAACACAGTAAAACGAAGCGATATATTAGCTTAAAGATTGATATAGATATATTTTGAATGTGGGCAGGTAGATATTTATATAGACATATACGAATATATATCTGTCTCTTTCTCCTCCTCCTCTCTCTCTCTCTCTCTCCATATATATATATATGTATATATATATATATATATATATATATATATATATATACAATCGTTTCTACTTTTGGCACAAGGCCAGCAATTATCCCAGTGTATTACTGGCACTTTATTTTACCGACACCGTAAGGATGAAAGGCAAAGTTAACCTCGGTGGAATTTGATCTCAGACCATAAGGGGCCGTAATTCTTTCCTGGAAAGCATGGTGTAAGACCCTCTACCGATACTACCAATCCAAATGTCTAAAAGACAGGTGAAAACTTATCGTGGCTATGTTACCATCGTTATCGGCGTCCATTTGTTTATTAAGGTCACGTGCTGGAGTCCACATTTAAACATAAACTCATATTTAAAAAAATAATTTTACGTAATATGATCAGTTTCTAACAAACAAAATATAGAACATAATTCCATTTTGATATGGGTTTTGCCGTCTCATACATGTCTTCGTATTGTTAGCAATTTATTGGCTCTTCCTTTACTTTCACAGAAGTGAATTTTAGTTATTAAATCAACAGACATATTGACTCATTTTATTAATATTAAAGGGCTATGTATTTCCCAGAAATTTGTTTATTCTGGCAGATCATATTGGGCACGCATACATAGACATCAATGCCCCCCCCCCCCCACGCACACACACATAACGCTTACTCACAGACAAATACCTAGTGATAGATAAATACACAAAAATGATTTCTTTTACAAGATTTCTCAATATAAAATTCATAATAATATGCAAACGGCTGTATTTGAACGAAAATATATCTAAAATTGTTTTATGTCTGATAAATATATGTGGAACTTAGACAATGATTTCTGCCGCAAGCCTTGACGGAAGGGGTACACTATAGCTAATTATATTTTTCTCTAAATCTGAATGTAGAATATTTAATTTCTTTCTAAACATAAATCAATAACAAATCATATTAAGTGAGGTCAATATTATCGATGGAAAGGACATAGCAATATAGTAACATAGAAGTGTTGATAAACTTGCTTCAAGATGTTCGAGTAAAAAATGTGTCTATATGAATATATATATATATACATATATGTCTGCGTATGTGCCTGTATGTGCCTAAGTTTGTATATATATATATATATATATATATAGAGAGAGAGAGAGAGAGCAAGAGAGAGAAATAGAGTGAGTGAGTAAGCGAGAGAGAGAGAGAGAGAGAGATAGAGAAAAGAGAGGTTTAAAGGCGAGGAAGCTTTAAGTATGTAGAGATAAAAAGAAATATAGAAAATATAGAATATGAAATACAGTAAAACTAAATGTAGAATAACAAAAAATATAATAAAACCTCAAAAAATAAGGCAAGAATATACGTCACTAGAAAAAAGAAAAAAACAAAGAAGTATTAATAGCCAGGAAAACCTAAAATAATCTTTAAAATAAATTTACCCCCACTAAAATGCATAACAATGACAGAATAATGTTGCTTTTCATATTCAAATTTTATATTAAGTTGTCCCAACCTCAACGCCATCATATCTACACAGAATATTTCCATCAAAGAGATTACATAATAGATATATTCTAAGGTGGTTATGTTTTTTTTTCTCAATAATTTTTAAATAAGAATGATACCATCAACATAATGTTGTAGACACAAAACAATGCGAAGAAAATGTAGATAGAAAAAATAGTTTAAACATAGGAACACAGAAAAAAACAATAGCAAATTTAAATAAAAAAAAAAGCTCAGGAAATTATGTTCTTCATGCTCAGTTAACGAAGAGATGTTTAAATGATATATCCATTATACACTAAAGCTATATCAATTTCATCACAAAGCAATGTGAGTAGTTTGATATCAAGTACATATGGTTTGGTGGAGGATTGGAATTATTTCGCTGTTAAAATTTTACAGATTGTTTGACGATAAAGTTGAAATGTATCGTTCATATCACATAGAGAGATATGAAATGAAATATATATATACAAACATACATACATACATACATATATATATATATATATATATATATATATATATATATATATATATATATATATATATATATATATATATATATATATATATATATATATATATATATATATTATATATATATATATATATATATATTTATATAATACACACACACACTCACACATATATATATATATATATATTATTCATATATATGTGTACGTGTATATTTATTTGAATATATATATATGTATGTATATTGATTTTAACATTTTCAGGGAAACACACTCTACAAGCTATTTACGAATTATTGTTTGCGCTTTTAGTTTTTGTAACACTTTAACTGTATATATTTATGTATGCAAGTATGTATGTGTGTATGCATGTATGTATGTATATATGTATGTAGGTACGTATGTATAACGGTAAGAAACATATCCTACAAAAATAAAATGAACAATTATTCCTAACTAGATCTTTCTTTTAGCTAAATATTACACCGATAAGAATATGTATATATACATTACTTACCTATATATATATGTAGACACACATATATATATATATATATATATATATATATACATAAAAATGTAATCTTATCGATTAATGTATGTTTTCTATATTGGGGCGACATCTTATTTAGGATAACATCAACAACACTTCAATACACCAAACATCTCTTGTGATATAATTTCATCTCCTCGCTGAATAATGTGTCATAGTATGAAAATTACTAGTTTCATCAGTTCACTTAAATCTTTCTATCATTTTATTATTATTTTTTCGATCATTACATTTATGTTGTATTTGCTGATGTTGTTGAAATATATGAATATATATGTTTTCATAATGCATTACTTGTATGTATGTATCTATGTATGTATCTATGTATGTATCTATGCATGTATATATTGGGCGGGGGCAGGAAAACTACGAAGGCAATAAAAATATTTACCGATATAATTTTCTTTTTTTTGTAAAGATGGAGGATGGAGTGTCGTAATGAGATTATAAAGCAAGGAAAACTGTTATATATTTATATGTATATGTATATATATATATATATATATATATATATATACACACATATATCTGTATATATATATATATATATATATATATATATATATATATATATATATATATATATATATATATATATATATATATATGAATATATATATCTCATAATTTAAGCGAAATTATATCGTTTTTGAAGCATATACTGAGACTGGAGTGTGATTTAAATAGTATCGTATGCAATAGTAGAAGAAAGTTTCTAGTTAATACACATGAAACATATATCATATATCCTGTATAATATCCTGTCACCAAGCACATTCTCTTTCGTATTAGGCTTCAAGTGCAAAAAAATTGCTCTGCCTGCGTCTTGCATAAGAGATCTCAGGGGTGTTTGCTGTTTATATGAACTGTAGCATATAAATATGTACGATGCTACAATATCCACAATATGAACAAATCAAATACTTACAATTTGGTAATTCTATATAAAAAAGTAGAATTAACATTAAAATATTGAAGTCTGTGGAGGTTTTTAAAGCCTATTTCATAAGTTTCTTTTCATGTTTCCCTAATTTTATATCATAGACGGTCTTTAAGTAGCTGTGATATGCTACAGCCCCCATCACTATAAAGACCTATACCGATTGTAAGGAATTTTTTTTAATGTGTCTAGGTTACAGTGACTTACAAGAGGACATTTTTCTCTGCTGATTCACATTGTGCTGAAATGTAGGTACTTTCTGAATGAACGGTGTAACGTCATGATGTGGACTGATGTTATCTCCAGTGAAACGACTTCTCTAAATACGAATGTCTATGCAATCAACTCTAAATATTGTACTTTCACGCTAAATTTTAGTGTGGAGAGTTGACAGGTCTGTATATTTTATCGATAAAAAGTTTATATATTTACAGACTATATTTACATGTTGCGTACTGGAAATAGATAAACAGTTGGAAACGTATGTGCCGAGAATAGTCTTAAGTAAACTATATCCAGCTGAAGCATTCCTACTGAAAAAATTATATGTATATATATATATGTATATATATATATATATATATATCCGTGTCTGCATGTTTTTGTGAATGTGTGTGTGCATGTTTGTACGTATGTGTGCGTATGTGTTGGTGTATGTGTGTCAGTGTTCATGATTTTGAAATAGTTGAAACTTTCTGGCAACTAAATCAGAATTGTTCATATGTGAAAGAACTTTACTATAAATTTGAGTAATTATTCTTTTTTACATTAATGATAAACGGAAAGGCCCGTGATTTAAATACTGGACAGTGACATACTAAGCATAATGAAACAAAGGTTAAAAAATATATCATATAGTTTTGTCAGATTAATTATATACAAGAAACTATTAAGTCAAGCTATATGTCAAAACAGTTATTTGAGAGAAAAAATAATGAAAACAAGAAATTAAATTTTGTCACGTTCTAGAGAAGCCTGTATTATAGGACACAGTAAATTTTCTAACTCTGGATTTACTGTTTGATCTCGTGTCAACCTATATTCGCCTACTTGAAGGCGATGACACTCTCCGATCAACATCACAAAATGCCCTGAGAAAATTATAATAGATTTTTGTAGGCATATCTAGTGTTGTATGTATGAAAGACACAAGACGAAGTAAAATGCTTTATTAAAAATACAATGTAATTGCAGCGGCTATTCTAAAACAAGTTCAATTCAGTAGACGTTAATTACTATTTATTTATTTACTTATTTATTTATATATTTTTTATTCTATAATTTGTCGTTCACTACCGGTTTCCAGCTGGTCAGTCATAGGGTCACAGTGTTTCTGACTGTGAGTGCGAATCCGGTTTGAATATGTCTCTCCGGTTGAACAAATACAAAGCAGAGTCTTTCCTGATTCGAATGCGCATTTTGTACTTTCATCATTTCTTTCTATTACGGCATGTACCGGACTGATGTGTCTCCAGACTCGAGAGAGATATTCAGGCCAATGACATCTTCAGATATGTCTCAAGATATAGGCTTCCGAGAAATGTTCCTGCGATCTAGTAGGTAGATTTAATTAGTGTACACGAGCGAATCTACTACCAATAACAAACACAGTAAGTGTATTGAAACTGTAGCTCTCGGCATCCGAGACCACAAACACCTGTGGTGCTTTCACCTTAATCAACAAGCATATTCACACTCACATGTCACACTTCTCATACCTGATTTCCTTCAAATAATTGTCCACACGAGGCTTCGGATATATAACACACACACACACAGACATATGTATATATATATATATATATATATATATATATATATATATATATATATATATATATATATATATATATATATATATATATATATATGTATATATCGAGTTCTCACTGTGATGAACCTACAGTTATTGGACCTTACAATCCCTATATATATATATGATTGATCAATATAATCGTGTATTGATCAAAATTATTTTTAACATCTCTGCTTTTATTGACGTTAGTTGAGCTGACTTATATACCTTGCGGAGAGCTATTTTTAGCATTTCTGTTAAGTCACCTGTTTCCTACAACATAAGCGTCATTATTCATGTGTTTTCACAGTTTGTGATTTGACTGCAATGTCTGTCAGCTGGAGCTATTTGAATATAATAAGATGCTGCCGACTGAGGATGACCTAACCTTTTAATTATGCTTTTTTTAAGTTAATAATGGCAATCGGCATTATTTCTTGTGAGATCGAATCGGAGATCTATGTCTTAAGAATCGGTATTTAGCATCTTCATATAAGTTAATTGATTATTTTCTCGCTTTTCTTGTGCTTATATATATATATATATATATATATATACGTATTGTCATGGATACGTTTAGGTAATATTATCTGATGTGCACGCTTTGACTGACTCTCTTTACAACCGTTCTGTCATCGAACAACTGCAGAGGAATATGATCGATATTACTAAGTATCGATCAAAATTACTCTAATATATATATATACATACATATACATACATATATATATATATATATATATATATTTATTAAAATAACAGATTAAATATTTGCTCTACGGTTCTTATATATTTGATATATATTTATCCTTATCGAGCCCTCTTTGGATTTTAGTCTTCAAATTTATTATTATTACTATATATATATATATATATATATATATATATATATATATATATATATATATATATATAATTTACTCAACAAACATCGTCGTCCTCATCAGCATCATCATCACCACCAACTCAAGTGACAATACCGCCCCCACGATAACCATACCCACATTGGCTAGCACCAGAACCAAAGCCATTATCATCATAATCATCATAATTATTATTGTAAGCATTATAATCATCAACATGGTAAACAACAAAAACAAAAGCTACAGACAAAACAATATCTACAGCAACAATAAAGCACCAGCATTTCATTCAACAACAATGGAAGCTTCACCAACAATAATAAAACCAACTACAACAGAATTAATATTTCCCTTTCAACCATCAACGACAAAACAAGAGTAAGAAGAAGAACAACAACAACTATAACAAGAAGAAACGTGAGAGGAAAATAATTCAACTTTATCATCGCATCATCAACATCTTCATACAGAAGACATTTAACAATCGTCATTTAATGTATGTGTTAAGTCGCTGTTGAAGAGAACAACGCAAATACACACACACACACACACACACACACACACACACATACATACACACACACACACACACACACACACGCACACACACACACACACATATATATATATATATATATATATATTTAAAAAAAAGAGTCCAGCTGGATTTTCGATTTCATCTTTTTTCCCTATATATATATATATATACATATACATATTATGTGTATATTTGTGGATGTGTATATATATATATACACACAAACACTCGCACACACATACGCATATAAACACATATATATTTACATATATCTACATACGCATACATAAACCAAGTCTGACTGAGAAAGAAAAAATGTATAAGAAGCAATCTTGAAATTTATGCATTATTATTAATCAAGTGTGCAATGGAGCATAGAGGAGAGCTAGTGAAATGATAAACATTAAAATAACTCACACTCACTCTTATATTACTGAATGATCTGGGCTGACGATTAAACTGGGGAATAATTATGCCTATATCATATATGTGTATATATATATATATATATATATATATATATATATATATATATATATATATATATATATATATATATATATACATATATATATATATATATATATATACATATATATATATATATATATATATATATGTATGTATATATATATATATATATATATATATATATATATATATATATATATATATATATATATATATATATATAGCACAAATCTTTTATATATATATATAAGATATATATATGTAAATATGTATGTAATTATATATATATATAATATGTATATATTTACATACACACACACATGCATATGTATATATATATATATATATATATACAATTATGTTTATACGTACGTATGTATATGTACGTAGTTGTGTCTGTGTGTGTGCATATGTATCTACGCCGGGGTGCCTGTGTGTGTATGTCCTTTTCATTCTATCACACTTCTACATTTATCTAAAGCTTTCTAGCTTTCTCGTTTTTCTACGCTCAGGCATAAACAGACACACACAAATATTCACACACACACACACACACACACACACACACACACACACACACACACACACACACACACACACACACACACACACACACACACACACACACTCACACACTCACAAACACATACAATTTTGTATATCTCTGAAATATTTTGCGCTCATAAACCGAAATGTTTTTGCATTTAATTCATTTTGGTTTAATTTTTACTTGTCTGTAAGCTTCCCTTTCTCTCCTCTATTCGTTCTTCTCTCCCTCTCTCTGTCTCGCTCGTCTTGTATATATATGCATAAATACTCACACACACACATATATATATACCTATCATATACACACACACACACATATATATATATATATATATATATATATATAGAATTCACATGAATCAAAGTTCTGTTCAAACCATTTATTAGCTTACAATTGTTTCGTCCAAACCAGAACTTTGATTCATGTGAATTCTATATAACTGCTCTGTAGAACAACTGATGTTATTACATTGAGCTATTTATCTTACTGGTAATAAGGTAGTAATAAATTACTGTCTTTCACTGTTTAGGGTTTAAAATATATATAACTATAAGTTTTAGCATATACATAACCATAAATCGTATCCTTAATACTATATATATATATATATATATATATATATATATATATATATATATATATATATATATATATATATATATATATATATATATTTATATATTTATGCATACATAGCATTCATATATTTATGCATACATATATATATATTCATACATACATGATAATGTTATGCTGGTCTACAATCAAATTTTCTCCCAAATTATTTTCTCTAGCACACATACACAGGTAATATCACACAGATCTTGGTAAATAGAGGTATCTTTATTTTTCTCAATGTTATTAATATCTTCACAGATATCCATATCTAATTTAAGTAACCGCAATATGTAATTATCGACTCTACGTAATCTGTATTCACATGGAAGTTGATAAATGTTCCTCCTAGTTCTACGGTAAAGACTGTTGAAAGCAATCTGTTCAATGTTCGGAGAACAATTTACGACATACCGGCCAAAAATGTATTTAAGATTACCAAGAACATTGTGAAAAATGCTCCAATACAATTTATAAACCCGTGTATTGTTGTATTCTGGAACGTGCATATGTGTCAATCGTCGATGTGTTTACAAAAACTATTGTATATCAGTCCAATTGTACCAATTACAATTGCAAACATTGTAATAATTGTTGTAATGTTTTCAAATGAATAGTTAAATTCGCGTGATTTCTTAGCTTTACAGCTCACATTTTCACGGCATTATAGTCATTCAGTATTGATATGTCAAATTATTAGAACACTATTGTCAATGCTGTCAAGAAAATTGTCGTCATGTTTATTATATGCTAGATCCTGGTCTATATGTACACTAAAGATCACAAGAATCTTTATATTGTTATTTTCTGAAACAGTTATGTGATCTTACGTCAAATTGAAGTAGTGTAGCCAAGCGTATGTTCATTTCTATTTTTTTTTTTTCAGAGTTTATTATGATGGAGCTAATGTGGAAAATCCTTATACAATATGTTGAATAGCTTTAGAAAATAGACCACACAAATGAAGTTTCTTATTTGTGTTATAAGAACCAATGTTGTTCCCTAAAAAGATAATACAAGAAAATACAATATGTATAATGCAACATGTTAATTAAGTCACTGTCATTTAATCCGCAACAAGGAAACACATTCATAATAAAGCGTATTTTATCCTGGATATCGTTAATATAAGTCCAGATATTCATGTCAAATTATGTTGTGTATATAAACAAATATATATAGGGTAGGCTCCTGCGAAAAAGGTGTACATTTCTAATATATCATGTAGTACTCTTCGTCGGATAGTGAAGGTAGGACCGAATAAATATATTGGGTTGCGAGTGAGCATATATGGTAAGCGTAGCATATATATATATATATATATATATATATAATTGTTTCTACTTTTGGCACAAGGAGAGCAATTACCCAGTGCA
>OZ024749.1:45402123-45417123 GCA_964016885.1 Eledone cirrhosa
TTGCTATCTTTAATTGACTATTCCTACCTATTCTTCGGTAATCTCTGAATGAATACGATCTCGAATACAAGTGGTCAAATTGAGTTTCCTCTGAATGGTCTGTGGGGTAAGCTTACTCGAGATAAGTATGCAACGTCTCTGATGTCAAGGAATTTCTCCAGGTGGTGTCGCTACTTATCTGAATCAAGAGATCACATATCCGGTACAATCACATGCGGTCAGAATGTCTAAGGAAGAATACCTGGACAGATTCCACATGTACTTTTTACTAAAGTGTCAATAATAAGAAGAACACATGTGGATACGTCTTTGAATATTGACTTGTCATGTCCAGTTTATAAGAATTATCTTTCTAATAGTCACACGATATAATTTAAGACCCCACCTCGTGTAATGTTTAATTTCTTTACGTTTTCAGAAACATATTTGATTTTGATATAGTACTTTCTAAATATATATATATCTGCTTCGATGATTAATTAATCTGCCACTTTATTTATCGTATTTCCAATGTCGATATATATACCAACAAAACCAGTTACTCAGAGTCTTTTCATCGAAAGATAAATGTACGGTGAGCATTCTGACCATACTCAGGGTACCCTGTCCAGACTCCAACAAAAACATTCATCTGTATATACTCATTCTGAATGAAAATCATTGCATCAATATCTCCATACTACTGAGGCCATGGATACTTTTCTTCCAATTCTGAATATTTTATCTAAAAGAAGTTTCATTATATCATGTTAAGTATTCCATCCGTTCAACCACTTGGATTTCAAAAGTATTCCCTCTATACCTAGATCAACAAGGAGCGAACGACTTTTATCAAATCGGACCGAGGAAACAATGTTTCCGTTGGTCTTTCCAGTTGCTAGTACTATCTATCGGTCGCAACTCCAGGTAGAAGGAGCAACATTAAAGTGTCTTGAAAGTGTCTTGCTCAAGGACATAACGCATCGCCCGGTCCAGGAATCGAACTTACAACCTCAAGATTTTAATCCAATTCTCTAACCACTCAGCCACACGCTTTCACTAAGATCAACAAATATTATATCATTACAAGAGTTCTAAATATTACATTGCTCTCACCCTTCAGAAAAAATAAATCCAGTTGTTTTGTTTTGTTTTTTCATTATTTGCCCCGACGTTGCTTGAGTTAACGGATTCTGGTTCGGTTTATTGAACCCTTGTGGCTTATGAAGATCTTTTACGGTTATATTTTATAAAAAGAGTGGTCGTTCGATTCAATCTACTATAACCCTTTTCTCTATCAAAATGTCTCGAGGCGAACTCAAAAGAAATCATTATTCATAAAATTTTCTTGTTCATATTTTTTTCCAAAGAAATATATGTCCTGAAGAATTCATAGTGTTTAAGTACACCCGAACACGCAAGAACTATCACAACAGAAGATTTTGGCAAGTATAAAAGATGAATTTATTTATCTATTTTTCTTCAATATATAAAAAAGAAATAACTAAATGAAGGAAGGAATTTCATGTAACATAATATCTTCTACTGAAAATATGGGAAGTTCAAACTAGCGCTATCAACAACACCATCACTACCACCGATACAGTAACAACAACAACAACACGAACAACAATAACAAAAATAACAAAAGCAATAGCAGAACTAACAACAACAATGGAGAGACAACTGGAGCAACGACAACAGCAACACAAATATAACAACAACAACAATAATAACAATAGCAGCAGCAAGAAAAGCGTCAACAACAATAACAACAGAAATAAATGCAAAATGCCAGCAATAATAAAAAATAAGAACAGCAACAACATCAGTAACAGAAAACATTTGCAAGAACAGTAACAACAATAGTAACAACAACAACTGCGGCAAGAAGAAGAAGAAGAAGAAGAAGAAGAAGAAGAAGAAGAAGAAGAAGAAGAAGAAGAAGAAGAAGAAGAAGAAGAAGAAGAAGAAGAAGAAGAGCAGTGAGAAAAATAGAATGAACAATACGAGAAAAAAATAACACCAATAACGAAAACAAGAACCACAAGAAAAATAACAACAAGAATGATAGGGAAAAAAGAAAGGGGCTATGCAACCTCAACCCCCACACTATAATCACCATTATCAACATCATCAATAAAAACACATCACTATCATCACCATCAATACCAACACAACCAACAATACCGTCCCCTCCGAAATTGATACCTTAATTCAGAAAAAACATATTTTAAACAAACCCCACACCAGTAAGGAACAGCATGAAAAACTACTTCCCCAATTATCACCCAAACACCATCAAAACCGCCACCACACACATCTCTAGCAACATCTCCGTCCCTACAACCACTACTGGTAACCACAAATATCATTACAATCTCAAAGCTTTCAACACCACTATCACAACCAACACAACAACATCGCTACTAACACAACCAAAAGCACGAGCAGAACCGCCAACAGGACACCACAACAACCATGACTACCTACCCAATATCAATCACCACCTTCAACTGCGAACATAGCTCCACAGCCACCGCTAATACAGTAGCTACTATCAAAGCCCACAAGCTATAGTGCCACTTCCACAATCAATAACACCATCAAGCTAAATATAGAACACGATGGCCGTGAATCGGCCGAATTGTTAGTGCATCGAACAATAATCTTTGCAATATTTAGTTTTGGCCCTTTACTTTGTATTTCAAATTCTTGTATCGATAAAATAATTGTTTCTATTTTAGGCACAAGGCCAGCGATTACCCAGTGCATTACTGGTACTTTATTTTATCGACCCCGTAAGGATGAAAGGCAAAGTCAACCTCGGCGGGATTTGAACTCATAAAATAATGTACCAACAAAGTTCTGGCACCGATATATTCGACTTTCTCATCCCACCGAATCGCTGGTCTTGTGTCGATATATATAAAAAAAAACTGTTATTATGCGAAGTATCATAGCTGTTTCCTGCCGAAGTTGACTGCATTATCAGCAACGAAATATGTAAACATCAGTAGTAATCCGATAACCCAGTGCTTAAGAATAATGTTTATTGTGTGGTTTATTATGGTGATATTGCTCTGATAAACCTATTCTTCACTCTCGTAATAATATATGATGTGAACAAGTGCATGTTCTGCTGAAAACATGTAACACACAAGCTCAATATATACTTGATATAAAAAAAAATACGATGCACAATAAAATATGCAAAACTTCCCCCTCTCCAACAAAATAAAATCAACAGCGAACGTATGCCGTCAACAATAGCATACAAGCAAACCGTCTCCACCACCAATAACATCACCATCCTGATAACAACGAGAGCAATGCCTTCAACAATGATCTTATCATTGACTATAAAACATAACTATAACAATGTGACCAACTGCACCTTCAGCATGCTGACTATAGCAACAGTAACACACACACTAACTATATCCTCTACAATATCACACAACTGTACCATGGCCACCAGTAACACCACCGACATGTCGATAACAACTATAACAACAACATTGACCCTGTCGTCACCCACAACAACATTCTATATCCTCGTTGCCCTCAACACCACAATGATATTGGTGGTGGTATTGTCACTATTGTCGTTAGACAATAGTGACAATACCACCACCAATATCATTACCAATACCATCGTTACCACCGATGCCACCAACATGCTGGTAACAGCAAACATTACAATAACAATAACAATAGCCATATCAGCAACAATAACACTATTATAATATTGTCTACACCAATACTACACCATGACATCGACAAGAACAGTAAACAAAAAAACCTATTAGAAAAGTAACAACAGTGGCCATATCGTCTAAAATAACACACTTCATAACAAGCAACACCAACACCAACATAATACCAATAACAGCAGCAACAACAACAACAACAACAACAGTGAAAATAACAAGAACATTATGAAAATACAATAAGAAAAATAATAATAATGACCCTATCGTCAAACATAACAGACTTCATAACCACCAACATCAAGGCCAAACCGATAACAACAACAACAACAGTAACCATATTGTCAACAGTAACAGACAACTATAACTACGCCACCATCAACAACAGCATCATCATCCCAGTAACATCAACAGCGTCATAATCACACAATTATATCATCATCACCAACAATACCATCTCCATGTCGATAACAATAATAACAACATGAATAATATTGTAAGAAACCAGACATCCGATGGAATTGCAAACAAGGATTGATATTTCTCCATTTTCTTACTTTCTTCTCCATTCCAAGGGAATTTTTAGACATTGTTTTCCCTTTCTTCCTTTCTTGAATTATTTTTTCATCATTTTTACATTTTTGTGCATTTCATTACACACTTTCTTTCATTCTTTCTTTCTTTCTTTCTATCTTTCTTTCTTTCTTTTTTTCATTCATTCATTCATTCTTTTTTATTTTTCATTCATGTTTCCTTTTTCATTCCTTCTTTCTTTCTTTCCTTCAATATCATTTTTCTTTCTATTCCTTCATAATATTTATTCGATTTTCAACGATTTCGGATAAAAAAAAATATATATACAACAAAAAAAGAAAAAAATACCACAATACTCAAAAAACATCAACAACAACACGTGAAATAAAACAATAACAACAACTACTACACTATTACAATAACTAAATACACCAGAGAAAAAATAATAAAAATAAAAATAACAACAGAAATACAAAATACAAGAAAAAACATAAATAAAATAGTAGCTAAAATATAGAATAAATATAGTAAAACAAAACAAGAAAATATATAAAGAAAAAGAATAAAAGAAATGAGAACAAAAATAAAAGCAAGTCTCTCTATATATCATACAAGCCATATATGTTGAACCTATTATCAGCAAGGGAAGAGTCACGCCGGGTGTCTGCCCCAGGAAAAAAATAAAGAAGTAAAGATATTAAAATAAAAATAAAAAAAGAAATAATTTCGCCATGTTGTTATGCCAGCTGCATGTCACGTGCTAGTCAAGCCAATCTCCCTCTCCACTTCCTAAGTCACACACAGACGCAATCAAATAAACATGCATATATAACATACATTATATAGATATATATACATACACAACAAACAGAACACACACACACACACACACACACACATATATATATATATATATATATATATGCACATACACAATCACAGAAACATGCATATATACATATATACATATATACATACACAAGATGTATATCATACATATATACATACGCAACATGCATAACATACATATATACATATATACATACACAATATACATAACATACATATATACATATATACATACACAACATACATAACATACATATATACAAATATACATATACACAATATACACAATATACATATATACAGATATGTACATACACACTTTTATACATACTGACATACAAATACCCCGTCACTTCATTATTTATTAATGCAGTTACTTTTTTTTTTTCGTTCAGTCATCAACGTAAATTGTTTCCTCTCTACCTGCATTTTTACCTTTTTAATTTTTATTTATATTTTTTGGCTGACTGAAATTCACCGCTATGATCTCAGGAAAAGCAATCAGCTGAAAATGATTTTGAATCCCTGGTCGATATTAAAGAAAGATTATAACGAAAATGTACCAGTTATAATTTCGGTTACAACACAGAGGAGGAAAAATAGTGACCGTGACCTTTTTTAAAGACATCGAGGTTTGTAAACGAAATAGATGACAATATGCACAAGCGTATTTTGAATACCAGCAATTGTATGGAACCTGTTATAGGGTGGAGTATAATGACCTCTCACAATTTGGAGGATATCAAAAAAAGCTGTAGGCGATCTTTATGTTCGACCCTGTATTGTTAAATTATATCAAAGTGGATCATCTCTCATTTCTGACGCTAAACAAATTTGGACTTACCAAAATCAATTTCAGTACACCAGTGTTGATTTATCCTTCAGCAATAATTTTTAGAAATTTCGACGTTTCCGCCGGCCAGTTTCGAACTCAGAACGTAAATAAACCTAACTTTTACTCATACCGCATGACAACTCATTTAACACTACCATCTCTTCAGGCTCAAATTCTGCTGCTGATTTATGCTAAGGATTTGAACGAGGATGAGTTTCAATTTTTTCTTTGATCAAGAAGGAAGTAAGGCGTTTGGGAATATAGAAAAAAAGTACCATTCGAATACTTGGTAAGATACGATCGATTAACTCCTACACCAATCTTTGTGGCTTTGTCTCATTGTGAGAAACAATTAATTTTATTGCTGTTGAGTTGGAAGTGATGGTATGGTAAAGTTAAACGGTTTTTCTTGCGGCATGGGTTAAAATTAGGTCTGTTTCCTTTCAGAGTTCGAAACTGGCCGACAGAAACGCCGAAATTTCTAAAATTGGTGCTGAATGATAAATTAATACTGATGTTCTGAAATGGATTTTGGTAAGTAACAATTTGTTTGGTGTTAGAATGGGGACATGATCCTCTCAGATACAATTAAACATTTTCAAAGCATTCAGAAGATCCACCATACTAAATATACAATAAAATGTGGAAGTTGCTGATGAATGATGCTGACAATTTATATCCCCAATGTTTTCCATATAAGTGACACAAAAATTAAATAATAATTGTTTTATAAGTGTTGTGGATTAGCACAATAGTTAGAGCACCAGACAAATGTTTTTGGATTTTATCGTTGAATAAAATGCTCGCAGAATTTAACTTTGCCTTCCTTCATTCCGGAATAGATAAAATAATGTACCAGTCATGTACTGGTGTCAATGTTATTGATTTTCCTCTCACTCGCTAAATAGCTGACCTTGTTCCTAGATTAGAAACCATTGCTATTGTTGCTATATATATTATCGATATGAAATCGTATACAATTATAATACGTTTATTCAATTGAATAATCATTCAAATATAAATTCCATTTCTTTAAATATTGGGCTTGAGCCTAGTCAACAGAAAAGAAAGCATATCATCGATATATTTATTTCATTCGTTCAAAATCGATAACATAAGCAGTAGTAATAAATACATCGAGACGATTCAATTGACCTTGCATCTAAGAAATAAATCAATATTATTAATATCATCTTCATAATTATTTTGCCACGAATAAGGCCTCTTGTAGTGAAGAGTCTTTAGTATGTGGCTTGCAATCTAGCACTGTCTCGTCTAAAAATAAAATGTGATGATGTTTACTGGAGACCACAATCAGTAGTCACTCGCTTAATAGCAAATATTATGAATACTGCTGCTTCTGTCAGAGTAGTAGTAGTAGTAGTAGTAGTAGTAGTAGTAGTAGTAGTAGTAGTATATTCATCATCATCATCATCATCGCCTGCAATAAACTGTAAGAACATGCAAGGCTAAAAATAATGAGTTGGCAACACACGAGAGAAACACACAAGTGGCTTGACAGCTGAGGTACCATAAATATAACATGAACATGTGGATATTCCACCTGTTAGAAATAACAGCGAAGCCTTTTAAAATATACATAGGTCTTTAAAAAAAAAAAAATAAAGTGGATGATGTTGATTCAAGTGCTTTTGCCAAAGAAAGAGAATGGAATTTGACCTGGGGCTACAAATGAACAACAAAACGAGAAGAAAATCAATAACTGAAATAAGAATAACCTCCGGTATCCGAATCAGTAACAAATGCTTCAGTTTTTAAAAAGGACAGCTATGCTTGTATACCCAACATTGGAATAGAATGGATCAATGTTGGATTTGGTGAGGAGTATCTCATTTGTTCGAGCAACGGAGAAGTCTGCACATGAAATTAGATTTGATGTGGCTGATCATTGTATAGATATATTTACCCTTAAAGTGATTCTAAGGGTGATTCAGCGAGCCAGTGTATCTTATAGGCACTGTTCATGCGACGGGCTTTCAAGATTTTCCGTTTTATTAATTTCACTCTCAAGGCTTGGACCGATCATAGACTAAGGGAAGTTTTATTTCCCCAAGATCATATGCGGAGAAATGCGAGGGTTATAATCATCTTCACTTTAATCATATTTTTCTTGTTAATGTAGACCAAGGAACATAAGTAATTTGTGAATAAAAGATCTTCGTATAAACAGTTAATTATATAATTATATAAACAAAAATCACACACTCATATATATGTTTGTGTGTTTGCGTAGCAACAGGAATGGACTTATTATTACTCTAACATTTTTTTCCAATTCCACCCGACCCATCCCTTCAATCTATCTAATTTATCATTATTTCTTCTGATGAAAGACTAGCGTCCGAAACGTTAAGGAGCCTGTTCCTGCTAGTTCAAGGTTAACCTAATATATTCCTTCCATATACTTACCGATTGTTATTTCTGTGGATTGGCAGTTTCGGTAGAGGGTCAGACACCATGCTTTCCAGCATAGTTACGTCCCTTTACGATCTGAGTTCAAATCCCGCCGAGGTTGACTTTGCCTTTCATCCTTACGGGGTCGATAAAATAAAGTACCAGTAATGCACTGGGTAATTGCTGGCCTTTTGCCTAAAGTAGAAACAGTTATTTCTGTTTACCTTTTACACACACACACACACATATATATATATGTGTGTGTGTGTGTAAGTATGTATGTATGTATGTATGTATGTATGTATCTATGTAGGAGTGTGTGTATGTGTGTAGGTATGTGTGTGTGCGTGCGCGAGCGCGCGTGTGTGTGTATGGGTGTTTGTTTGTGACTATCTCTTGAATAGTTTCAGAAAATAAAGTTTAATGAAAACTTTACTCACAAAATGTGTCGGAATTACTGTACTAAAAGAAATGATACATCATCATCATCATCATCATCATCATCATCAAGGACATCAAAAACAAATCAACAACACCAACACCACAACACAACTACTACCAACTATGTGACCACTACTACCACCAACACCACAACACAACTACTACCAATTATATGACCACTACTACCACCAACACCACGACACAACTACTACCAACTATGTGACCACTACTAACACCAACACCACAACCACAACTACTACCAACTATGTGACCACTACTACTACCAACACCACAACCACAACTACTACCAACTATGTGACCACTACTACTACCAACACCACAACACAACTACTACCAACTATGTGACCACTACTACTACCAACACCACAACCACAACTACTACCAACTATGTGACCACTACTACTACCAACACCACAACCACAACTACTACCAACTATTTGACCACTACTACAACCTACACCACGACACAACTACTACCAACTATATGACCCCTACTACCACCAAGACCACAACCACAACTACTACCAACTATATGACCACTACTACCACCAACACCGCAACCACAACTACTACCAACTATATGACCACTACTACCACCAACACCACAACCACAACTACTACCATCTATATGACCACTACTACCACCAACACCACAACCACAACTACTACCAACTATTTGACCACTACTACCACCTACACCACGACACAACTACTACCAACTATATGACCACTACTACCACCAACACCACAACCACAACTACTACCAACTATATGACCACTACTACCACCAACACCGCAACCACAACTACTACCAACTATATGACCACTACTAACACCAACACCGCAACCACAACTACTACCAACTATATGACCACTACTACCACCTACACCACGACACAACTACTACCAACTATATGACCACTACTACCACCTACACCACGACACAACTACTACCAACTATATGACCACTACTACCACCAACACCACAACCACAACTACTACCAACTATATGACCACTACTAACACCAACACCACAACCACAACTACTACCAACTACTTGACCACTACTACCACCTACACCACGACACAACTACTACCAACTATATGACCCCTACTACCACCAAGACCACAACCACAACTACTACCAATATATGACCACTACTACCACCAAGACCACAACCACAACTACTACCAATATATGACCACTACTACCACCTACACCACGACACAACTACTACCAACTATATGACCCCTACTACCACCAAGACCACAACCACAACTACTATCAACTATGTGACCACTACTACTACCTACACCACGACACAACTATTACCAATATATGACCACTACTACCACCTACACCGCAACCACAACTACTACCAACTATTTGACCACTACTACCACCTACACCACGACACAACTACTACCAATATATGACCATTACTACCACCTACACCACGACACAACTACTACCAACTATGTGACCACTACTACCACCAACACCACAACCACAACTACTACCAACTATTTGCCCACTACTACCACCTACACCACGACACAACTACTACCAACTATATGACCACTACTACCACCAACACTCACAACCACAACTACTACCAACTATATGACCACTACTACCACCAACACCACAACCACAACTACTACCAACTATTTGACCACTACTACCACCTACACCACGACACAAATACTACCAACTATATGACCACTACTAACACCAACACCGCAACCACAACTACTACCAACTATATGACCACTACTACCACCAACACCACAACCACAACTACTAACATCTATATGACCACTACTACCACCAACACCACAACCACAACTACTACCAACTATTTGACCACTACTACCACCTACACCACGACACAACTACTACCAACTATATGACCACTACTACCACCAACACCACAACCACAACTACTACCAACTATATGACCACTACTACCACCAACACCGCAACCACAACTACTACCAACTATATGACCATTACTAACACCAACACCGCAACCACAACTACTACCAACTATATGACCACTACTACCACCTACACCACGACACAACTACTACCAACTATATGACCACTACTACCACCTACACCACGACACAACTACTACCAACTATATGACCACTACTACCACCAACACCACAACCACAACTACTACCAACTATATGACCACTACTAACACCAACACCACAACCACAACTACTACCAACTATTTGACCACAACTACCACCTACACCACGACACAACTACTACCAACTATTTGACCACTACTACCACCTACACCACGACACAACTACTACCAAGTATATGACCACTACTAACACCAACACCGCAACCACCACATAACCAGCACCTAAAACAATAAACAGGTTTAAATACAAAACACTCGGCTAATGGGAGCAAGCCCACCTAATACCAGCGTGCGTTAAATGTTAATGTGTCTTACTTAAACAGGTTAATATAATCTTGAACTAGTGAAGCAAATTGGTCTCACCTTTGAATCATGTATATATATATATATATGGGATATATATATATATAATATATATATATATATATATATATATATATATATATATATATATATATATATATGCAAAAGTTTTATTTAAGATTGTTGGGTTACAACGAGTAAATATTTTATAACTGATATAAAAGCACTCAACAGTTTCTGGAGTAGGTTTACGATATTAAACAAATGGAAACTATATTTATAAAACCATATTTATTTCGTTATATATATTTCTGGGATATCATATTAAAAATATGGTATGCCTTCCTCAGACAAAATACAATACATAAGCTGTTTTATAAATAATTAGCTTTTTAAAAGGAAGTTGCATTATTACAAGGTATGTCACTAATTATTTATAAAACAGCTTATGTATTGTATTTTGTCTGAGGAAGGCATACCATATTTTTAATATGATATCCCAGAAATATATATAACGAAATAAATATGGTTTTATAAATATAGTTTCCATTTGTTTAATATCGTATATATATATATATATATATATATATATACACACACATATATGCATATATGCGTATATACGTAACTACATACATATACATACATATGTGCGTATATACATGTGTTTGTGTCTGTGTATCATAGTAGTAGTAGTAGTAGTAGTAGTAGTAGTAGTAGTGGTGGTGGTAGTGGTGGTGGTGGTGGTGTGTGGTTAGTAGTAGTACCAGCAGCAGCTTGGAACGAAAGAGGTAAACAAAGTTTTAAAAGTTATATCTATATCTGTTTATTTCGCCATGTTGCCCTAAATAGTTAACGGCTTCCTATTTCAGCATAAACAAACAATATCATTCGACAAAACAGTTTAAGTTTGGGCCCATGTTTGATCGAAATAAAGGAATCAATCGATATGTCATTGTATATAAGTTCCGTTGTATATCACCTCAGGTGTAGTGTTGAGATCCATCCATGTACGAATGTTATTGATTCAGTGTGTTCATAAAGTAAATAGGAATATATTCCACACCAAAAGTTGTGATTTCATCCTAAAGTATGAGCCATTAAATGTTCGTCCAAATGTACAAGAATTGTAAGCTCTGGAAGCGGTTTTGGCGAAGCATCTTGCCATTAATTCTGACGAACTCAACGACAATTACAATATTTTCCAAACGATTATGCTACGCAAACTGAAAATGCTCGAAAAACCTTTCAATATTAAAATAAGGGGCCCACATTATATGTCTATCGAGAATCACTTGCAATATATCTATTTGCATGAATCGTTGCTTATAGGATACCTCATCCCGGCCCTATTGTGTCTGACTCGATACTGGATATGAAATCATTAGCAGAATGTTAATTGCCGTTCACTGGGAATGTGTCTTGCCACTGTAAAGGTTCTTGCATCTAAGTATTATCTCATTAGGAATTCTTAAACAATAATGAAATAATTATAACTAAGGTCTTCTACCAAATGCTTGGAAGAGAATTTGGATAAGTACAAGTAAACTTGAATGTTCTCAAGGATTGTGTAAGTAAATATATAAACCTCATTATTTCCTTTAAAAGTACAAGTAACCTTGAAACTTCTCAAAGATTGTGTAAGTAAATATATGAAACTCACTATTTCATTTAAAAGTGAATCGTTCATTCATAAAGGAATAGAACATACAGTACTTACATAATTAGATATCTGCACTCAAAACAAGTTACTATTTATCTTATTTCCCATAAAACAGCGACTTTCAAACCTTTTTTATCCACGACATAGTAAGTAAACACGCTAAATATGTTACAACACACCATCTGGTCCTTCAATTCTGATAAAAATAGCGGGTGTTTCAATTATATTAATCATTTAGCATTTAAACCGGCCACATCCAGCCAATACTTTCTTACCTCTTTCAGTTCAAAGAAAGTGTTATAAGATACTCAATTGCTCAGGTGTGATGCATTGAAATAATAATGTGCGAATTTTAATAGCAATCATATATAGTCCATGAATATATGTGGTGCGTGTGTTCCATTTACAGAAAACAATGCTACGAAAACTTAAATCTCAGTATCTCAGAAGACTCCGATTCTTTACAAGCAACAGCTATAGAAAATGTCCCCTCAGCACAAACATTTTCCAAAACACTATCCCGCACGAAACTCACCGTATTTTATTGTGACAAAAAAACAAACTGTGAGTTGGCAGCTTCCACTGAAGGACACACAGATAAGAAATACAATAATGGTTACATATAGTATGATATGGTTATATTTAAGGTAATAAAAAAATCTTATTTTAGGGAGAAAATTAACACTAATCAAATGTAAAAGATATTCAGATAGAAGACAAATTAGGTTCATTTTGAATGAACGGTTTTCAGTAGAAAAGTTACGAATACTTTAAAATCTTTTTCTAGCAAAACAAGCATCAATATGAATCACTTGGCTTCTAAAATCCACACTCATCCTCATAGATACACACTCTTACCCATCTTTTTCTATCTTTGTGTATATATATATATATATATATATATATATATATATATATATATATATATATACATATATATACATATTTATACATAATGTATGTGTGTGTGTGACATATATAAGGGTGTGAGCTAAATCTAAAATGTTCTTGAAGTTTATGGTCAAAAACTTACAGATGGTATTAAATGTTACTTTAGTGATATATATATTCACTATAAACAATTAATTATCGGATGACAGAGTGCACCGGCGAGAGTGGATTAGTTGATGGCTAATTAACACAATACCCAAGTCTCTGTTGTTCAAACTATCATGCAAGTTTGTAAGCCACTTCAGAACCGCGTGGCACATCTGCGGATTATACATGGCACACGAATTCAAAACGTTAGCTCTAGAGAATCGTTATTTTCCCAATTCTCTCCCTCCCTCCTTGCTATACTCGAGAAAAGCGTGCATACTCGCACACTTAAGATTTAATTTCTATCAAGACGTTTTTTATACAATCGAAGACATTCCTTTTCACGGTCCAAATATAAATGCCAATACATTTTTGTTTACTGATAAGAACATTGTTAGGATTGGATCATGTTATATCACAAAAGTCCCATTCATCAAATATTAAACCGAAATATAATTGTATCTACATTTGGCACAAATATAATAATTTCTACTTTTTGGCACAACGCCAGCAATTATCCCAGTGCATTACTGGTACTTTATTTTATCAACCTCGTAAGGATGAAAGGCAAAGTTAACCTCGGCGGAAATTGAACTAAGATCGTAAAGGGACGTAACTATTTGGCACAAATATAATGACGATTAAACTCAAGAGAATAAGTGAAATTTGAATCTTGTTACGCATGACGACAGCCATAAGTAAATGAACTTTTTTCAGTTAAGGATAGTTCGTTCTTTTGCTTGTGAAATATAAATAAGCCTTAGCCCACCAAATCCATATCCTCCATAGATAATCTTTACCAAAAACCAAACTAAAAAAACTGTAGTGAGCCTTCGGATTAGTTGTGAATTATAGATTGTTTTTGCTAACGTATCCAGAAAGACATAGGAAAATGTGTCGGTGCCTTTTACATAAAATATATATACTTGTTGACATGTATTATTTTACACTATTAAATATTGCTTATTAATAATACATATAATTATTAGTTATTGTACTGTATTAAACACTGGCTGTTGTAATGGTTTCATCGTCTTTGTGTCGCCA
>OZ024749.1:45419623-45422123 GCA_964016885.1 Eledone cirrhosa
ATATATATATATACATATATGAATAAAAAATATGTCTGTATGTGTATACATACATTTGTAGAAACTAGAGGAACACGATCCTCACAGGACTCTTTATTTGTGTATTGGTGGCAATTTTTATTGACCGTGATCTACATCTAAGAAATTCAAAGTAGCTCTGACAAATGTCATTGTGAAATATAAATGAAAAGGAATATGCAACTGCAGACATTTTTGGACATCTAAATTCAACTTTCCTCCATACAAAATAGATGCAGCAACCAGGTAACTTGTCTTATAAATCGCATTTGTTGAAGAATCTTTGAATATACAGTAATGACACTAATGATAAGAATAATCACGCAAAATTATGTTTAGACAATAAAACTAAAGTCTGTCTCCCCGATCTGGACAAGATTACTCACAATCTCTTTATTGATTATTGTTTCTACTTTTGGCAAAAGGCCAGCAATTATCCTAGCGTATTACTGGTACTTTGTTTATCGACCCCCGTAATGATGAAAGGCAAAGTTAACTTCGGCGGGATTTGAACTCAGACCATAAAGGGCCATACCCCTTTGCTGCAAAGATAATGCGATTTCGTTAGGACGTCTACAAAAGTTATCTCCCCATTACATATTTGCTCAGGTATCCTCTCATTTCCCACCCACCTTAAATGCGCGGCCAACACAATTGGTTTAGAAGAAACAGTTTTTCTATAATTGATATTTTGGCCCTCTACAGAACAACGGTCTCAGATTTGAAGAACTGTCAATTAATTTTGAAGATATAGCTATCGTATGTTTTTTTTCGAAGCTTCTTAATGTGTTGACATGACGCCGGTGTGTGATTCAAGTCTCAACCAGAACACTTATCTCATTGCTAATTCAGATGCCACTGTCCGACCAGTATCGTTCCTCCAAATTAACGAATCATTTTCTGGCTTTTTTCCACCTTAGTCCACTGAACAAACTCCGGAGAGAGCAATATTTCTAGGTGGCCGAGCAATTTTATAGATGTTCCAATTGTTGATATTTAACCCATATAATCTCATTTGTCGAAGGTTACACGGACATCAGACTTTACCATGCAATTTCTTTATGTCTATGGTTATGTTTGTGATGTGTATGTCTCTTTTTAAGACAGAAGCGTGGATCTTGTTTGAAAGAAAAACTGCTACTAAGTAGAACAGATCTATCTGTCGACAATACTCTCCCTTCTTTGTACCTTCTGACCGATAATGTTATTCAGAAATATATGTATCAATCTATGATCAGTCTTAATTATTTAGTGGATTTAGAGGGTAGGAAATGTAGATTCCATACTTTTAAGGTATTAATCGAGTAATCGGATCGCAAACAAACTGACATTTACCACAAGTTTAGATTTGTACCTTTACGACGTTTATTCATAGCACATTAACACAAAATTATCTGTGAAAATATACATATTGAATTCACCAACTATTCTGTTATAAATACTAGATCCCAATAAAATATTTGCATATTATCCTGCACCTAGATGCTTAGCAAGTGCAATAAATAGTTGACGATATTTACATAAAATCTATAACACGGATAGTTTTGTAATATATCGTCTGGTATTCTAAGATTTACGTATGGAATTTCCATTGACGGGAAGTACATATATTTACAGGTAATTATCTATATGCAGATAAGAGATAATTATGGAGATAAAGATCAGATTACGCTATTATTTTAGCACAGTGGATCAAGAAAGAGGGAGAAATCAAATCAAACATACAGTAAATGTCAGAGAGACAATGAGAGATAAAGAGAATAAGGGGAAAGAGTGAGAGAACGGTGGAGAGAGAAATAACGAGATATAGATAGATATATAGGTTGAGTGACAGACAGAAATTATGGCGGACTAAATGAATGAAAGATAAGATAACCTCTGCGAGTTTATATATATATATATATATATATATATATATATTTTAGAGAAAAGATTTTAATGAAAGTGTCAACATATACATAATCCTCCAGTTATCCAATAGGTGACCATCTAGAAAATAATATAATCCATAAGCCATGGACTTATTACAAGAAACATGGTGGAATCGGTAGAACACCTAAGAACATATCAAACCGAGAGCTACGTCTCACACACATATATAAATACATAGATACATGGTGGCTGCCAACTCGTTTTCGAGTACGGCCACTACTTTATATCCATGTAGGAGAACCCCTACCGATGCGCTGAACGAGTGTGACTTTTTCGTCCAGCCAGCGACTTGAAAACTCTGGTACAAACACTACACTTGTGACAATTATTGACACATAGTGCTGGGCACATGGTACCATGTGACGACAAGTGCAGAGAGATATCCAGATATAAAGCAATGCCTGTGCCGTGAATCTTTTATAGTGAGCAAAGGCACTGCACAAAGCCAGTCCCACTCTCTTAACCAAGATGATATTTACCAAAAAGAATAACAAGTCAACATTATTGGATACCATCAGGGTTGTAGGTGTTATATCAGAGATTCCTTCTC
>OZ024749.1:45429623-45459623 GCA_964016885.1 Eledone cirrhosa
GATTCACACTGAACCCGGTCATTGAAATGATCATAGTATAATAAACCTTTCAAGGATTTACACCAGTCCAGCCTCCTGTTATTTTATAATATATATATATATATATATATATATATATATATATATATATATATATATATATATATATATATACATACATATACATACATATATATACATACATATATATATATATGTATGTATGTATATATATATGAAAAGATTCAGAAACGACCGGAGCTCAGTCGTCGGGGTGTCCTGCATCTTTTCATATTACCCACTCTACTAGCCCAAGTATCGAGTACTCTGGTGCATTATGGTCCACCTGGTACCTTACCACACCTCTTTGTTATATATATATATATATATATATATATATATATATACATACTTACAATGAATGCATTCTTAAAACGTTGTTCAGGGGCTCATGGGAAATCTTGGATGGTACCCACTTCGAGAACTAAACGATAACAGAGAGGAAAGACTGAATCAATAGACAGGAAAAGAGATATAGTTACGTTGAAAATAGAGAAAATAGAGAAAAGAAGTGAAGAGAGGACACCGTGCATCACAGATAATATTGTGAAATTGATAATAATCGTATTCGTACAAAATTTATAATCGTATTCCTAAGTTTAACTAATCAGCTTCCACACATACTTTGCAATTTAAATATCTAACAATAAATATTATACTAATTTGTCGTCGCCGTGTAAAGTTTCGTAAAGTTTTGTGTTTCCTTCCCTCTTATTAAATACTCCAAGCACATTGCTTCCTTAACTTGTCAGTCACTGTGATACCATATGGATCAGCAATACCCTCGATAGTGTTTGGAGCAGTGTACTTTCATTTCCATGGCCGAGCTATAGAAGACTCCACTATTCATTTATCGAATATTTATATTTATGTACCGTATATCCCAGCGTCGAAGAGGCTACTTTTTACCTAAAATAAGTCTAAAAAATTGAAAATGGCTCCTTGAGACCGAAGGTTTATTATTTTTTTACAAATGTTTGGTTGTCAAAATTAGAGAGCGTTCTCGGGGACGAAGCGTCTTCGGGGTCGAGAAATACAGTATATATTATACATTCGTAAGATCCAAATGTGTACCTTTACTATAGTTACGTTTCGAAGATGATACGAAATGATTTGACAGAAGACGTTTCTTATAATTTTATAGAGACCATATTTCCTCAGCAGTTTTGTAAAGTCCAAAGATTTAATTATATTTTCCCATAACATAATCCATGATAGATAAAAAATAAAAAAAGAACACCCACCACTCTGGATATCTTTCATTAGAATGTTGGATTTAGAAAGTGTAATATTATAGGTTAGGTATTTCCTGTCTCCCTTAATAGTCTCCTTCGATAAGTATTAGAGTAAAATTTACAGACCACTTGTAGTCTGACTGTCGCAGTAACGTGAGAAATATGACTGTCAACCCACCATTTACATCTATGTCAGATCAGCTGTGACTCAGTATAGTCGCCTAAACATTCCTACCGTCTCCAATTACTTGAGAGTGTCGTGTGGATAGCTTGCTAATATCTGTACAAGACGGCTTGTGAATATGTATATATATATATATATATATATATATATATATATATATATATATATATATATATATATATACTTAGATGCATTCATATGCTCATGCCAACATTTTGAGGTAAACATGCGGTCGGTACACACACACACACATATATAAATACACACGCACATACACATACACACAAAAATTACATACAATCTTCAGGTATATTTATGTGCAGATATGTATACCTAAGGAAAGCATACATCTACTCTCTCTCTCTCTCTCTCTCTCTCTCTGTCTCTGTCTCTCTTTCTTCTATCGCTCTCTTTATATATATATACATATATATAAATACAACGAAGGAAATGTGGTAAGGAAACAAGATGGACCATAACGCATCAAAGTACTCAATACTTATGGTTGTAGAGTGGGTACTAAGAACAAGTATGACCCCGACGCAGAGCTCAAGCCGTTTCGACGGCTAATTCTGTCGAAACGGCTTGAACTCTGCCGTCGGGGTCATACTTGTTCCTATATATATATATATACACACACACAGACACACACACACACATATATATATATATATATATATATATATATATATATATATATATATATAAATTACACATTTATGGGTATGTCTATGTGGTCTGTTTACTTTTTTATAGCTGTGAAAAAATGTGTCAATACATATTCAAAAACATTTACATAGGATTAATACTTTCCTTTCACGACGGAAATACGACATCGTAAACTTTAACTTTTCCTTGAAACTCACATAACACCGATATTGTTATTTGTGCGTTTGTTCTCCTCTTATTTTCTATTAGGTAAGCAACAAAACTGCTTACTTGCAGTTCAATACGAATATAGGGAGGTGAACGTGTTTTTTTTTCTTTTAAATGTTGTGTTCTTTTTTATATTCTAGACAACTGTTATGTAAGAAGTAAGGTTTTTAGATAGTTACAAAATTGTTAGCATTGTTTCATGTCAAATTACAAGGCACCTATCCGCTTAAAGCAAATAGAGACATGCAGAGAATATTACAAATAGCAAATGAGGTTTCTAAATATAAGTATTACATTGGGTGTGAAATAATTTCCTTATATTAAGCACCTCTATAAATAAAAAATTCTCAATATTTCTGTTGTGTTACAGAGACATGACATTATTGGACATGAATACAAGGAAAGTCCACCATAAGAGATAAAAAAAAAAACAATAATTTATGTGTTGTAGCAGGGAAGAGCAAATAATCTGTTCTGAGACACGGCACACACTCGAGGAGGTTCAGAAGTGTATGTGTCTATGTATTTGCATGCCTGTGTAAAACTAATCTTTGGTTTAGGTCCTGTAGGATCACTCGTTGTATATAAAATATGTACCAGACAGAAAAAAGTAAAAAGAACCAATATTATTGACTAACGTCTATAGGGCGGTGGATTGGCAGTATCGGTAGAGGGTCGGACGCCATGCTTTCCAGCGTAGTTACGTCCCTTTACGATCTGAGTTCAAATCCCGCCGAGGTTGACTTTGCATTTCGTCCTTACGGGGTCGATAGAATAAATTACCACTGGGTAATTGCTGGCCTTGTGCCTAATGTAAAAACAATTATTGACTAACTTCTCAATGAAGATGGTGCTCCAGTTTGAACGTTATTCTTCTTACGTGAGCAAGGAAAACAGTTTTGTTAGTCGTTCCATCAACTGGAATTGCAGGTTAATGTAAACATAAGTAAAGAAAATGTATGGAAAGTATGAATATATAATTCAATGCCGTATAATCGGGTTAAAATATGCTGAAACAGTTACGAGTCAAAATCACAAACAAGATTATTATCTACCAAAAGTATTTAAGAAGGTCACCATCAACAGAGTAAACAAGAACATCGCTACCAACGAAATCATTAACACTAACATCTCCAACATTAATGACGATAGTAACTAATACCACTGCCAACAGAAGAATGATCACCAATGCCATCACCTACACCATCCCCACCATTATATATATATATATATATATATATATATATATATATGTGTGTGTGTGTGTGTGTGTGTGTGTGTATGTGTGTATATATATATATTTATATGTTTATATATATATAT
Organism: Eledone cirrhosa; assembly: GCA_964016885.1. NCBI lineage: Eukaryota > Metazoa > Mollusca > Cephalopoda > Octopoda > Eledonidae > Eledone > Eledone cirrhosa. Next base: position 45,433,281 of record OZ024749.1, read on the forward strand.
ATATATATATATATACATATGTGTGTGTGTGTGTATGTATATATATGTATGTAAAAGGTAAACAAAAATAACAACACAATCGGCAGAGTATATGGAAGGAATATATGAGGTTAACGCACGAAATAGCAGGGAGAGGGTTTTAACGTTTCGGACGCCAGTCCTTCATTAAAAAAAGAAAATGACAAATAAGATAAATTAAAAATGACGGGCGGGGTAGAATTGGAAAAAATGTCTTTAGTTAAAAATGACAGGTCCATTCATTATATATATATATATATATATATATATAAATATATATAAATATATATATATATATATATATATATATTGTTATACTTGGGGATATACCCAAGTATAACAATATTTGTTGCAACACACGATTTCATATCAAAAAATTATATATATATATATATATATAGCTACATATACATATATATATATATATATATATATATATATATATATATATATATATATATATATATATATATATATATATATAGGTGAGTATGTGTGTGACAATGTATTTGTGTGTGTACGTGTATGTGTGCGAAATGATACCGTTCAATAAAGATATACATATTAGTTTTACGCTTGCTGTAGAAGGGAAACTTGTCATAAGAGTTTGGGCTACTGCTGCTGCTGCTACTATTACTAATATTTCTACTACTACTACTACTACTACTACTACTACTACTACTACTACTACTACTACTACTACTACTACTGCTGCAGCTGCTGCTGTTTTTATTGATGACATTAATATATTCAGTAAACAGTATACCACCCCCTCCCCATCACCAACATCATCACCTTATCATCGGTAACATAGATTTACTCAACAATGTCACAACAATGGCGCCATTAATATCATTTCATCTGTATCTGATTAGGCAGATTCGCATCTGTGAAAAACACTCACATACACATATACACACAGGAATACACATATATTGACACAGTCGCACCAGTACATGCCTGCAAACACACACAGACATACACACACATATATATATATATATATATATATATATATATATATATATATATATATATATATATATATATATATATATATATACATATATACATATACATACATATATATACGTATATGGATATATATATATACATATATATACATATATGGATATATATATATATATATATATATATATATATATATATATATATATATATATATATATATATATATATATATATATATATGTATATATATACATATATATATATATATATATATATATATATATATATACATACATATATATGTGTATTTATGTATATATATATATGTATATATATATACGTATATATATATATACACATACATAAATATACATATATATATATATATATATATATATATATATATATATACATAAATACACAGACAAGCATGCACACACATTGTCCTTTCATATGTAAATGTGTGTAAGCGTGTGTGTGCACTTCTGTGTGTACACGTGTATAGATATGTGTGTGTGTATGTGTGTCTTTGTCTGTGTGCATGCCTCGTTGTACGCGTACATATACATATGTGTGTGTTGATAATTACAACAGGGAAGACAAGATACATGTTTGTCTTATGTGGTCCACGCTAGTAGGAATGGAATTAACTAAACACTTCTGACGAGTGTCCTTCATAGGACATGTATTGTTTGAATAGCTGAGGAAAATATAAATATAGAGAAAAAAAGAAATCAGGCCTGTATAAGATACACAGCGTTTCATCTGCAACGCGTGGAATATAGTGTTACCCACTCTCCCTCACTATATCTCTCTCCCTCTTTCTGTACACACACACACACATATATATATATATATATATATATATATATATATATATATATATATATATATATATATATATATATATATATATATATATATATATGTGTATACAATTGTTAAGGCCGGTTACCACAACGGAGCCATACCAGGAACGTACGTTTCGTTGACCTGGACATCAACTCTTTCAACGTGTACAGGTGGAAGGGAACTGACACAGGTTGAAATAGATGACTCTTCAGACCAATGAAACGTTCGTTCCTGGTAAAGTTTTGTTATATTAACTGGGTTTAATTGTTTTATAATTCACGCTACGTACTTGATTTCTCAATACCTTTGATATATCTACCACTATATAAATATCTACCACTATATAAATATATATATATAATAATAAAGTATGTGTTCCTACGTGTAAAAAATACATATAGGGATACAAGTATTATCCAACCGTATGCCGATGTGGTTCTATGGCAGGTTAATAAATTAACGAGCCAGAACGTATAAAATCGAGGTTTAGCAAATAGAGAAAAAGTTTTAAAATAAATTTTAAAAAGTTTGCTGTACTTACTATATGTACCTTTACCGCGCGGTTTCAAGTACCAAAATAAATGAATAATCCAGGCGGACCTCGATTGAGAAGGGGACTCTCGTCAGAAGGTTCTTCTCGCTCGGAGAATATAAAATTTCCGACTTCAAATCCCAAACTGGCGCCATACAAAACTGTTCCAGGATGAAAAGAGTCCCCTTCTCAATGGAAGTCCGCCTGGATTATCCATTTATTTTGGGACTTGAAACCGCGCGGTAAAGGTACATATAGTAAGTACAGCAAACTTTAAAAAATATATTTTAAAACTTATTCTCTATTTGCTAAACCGTGATTTTATATGTTCTGGCTCGTTAATTTCTTAACCTGCCATAGAACCACATTGGCATACGGTTGGATAATACTTGTATCCCTCACGGTAAAGGTACATATAGTATGTACAGCGAACTTTTTAAAATTTATTTTAAAACTTTTTCTCTATTTGCTATAAACTTGATTTTATATATATATATATATATATATTTAATCAAGGTTTAGCAAATAGAGAAAAAGTTCTAAAATAATTAAAAAAAAGTTCGCTGTACTTACTATATGGTCCAGGTCAGTCAAAATCTTTCCCTTATATTTGACTTACTAAGCTGTTATAACTCAGGGGTATTATTCTCCATCGAGTGCTAAGCTGCATTCCGAATCTGCATTTGTTAGCTTAGCCGCAGCCAAAGGCTTTGTTAATGCTGTACTAAAATGTGTATATATATATATACTATAAAGGATGTCCATAGAATCATTTGATAATATATATACACCATTTCCTCTCCCAATTAGCATAATCAATATATAATAATATATAAAAATGCATAATGTATATGCATTTTTTCTTCTAACTTTAATCTTATACCAAATTGTGTATGGTTGACGGTATATTTAATCGATTTCCACGTGCTATTGAAATGTGGGTAAATATTCTATAGCGGTTGATCGCGAATAGATTGTTGTCGTTTACTTATCTACTATTTCTTCATAGGTGCCTTTTAATCTTATAGCCTGGTTTAATTGTTTTTTTGTGTGGTTGATTATGCTAATTGGGAGAGGAAATGGTGTATATATATTATCAAATGATTCTATGGACATACTTTATAGTATATTGCTCTGATTATTTAATTTATTAATTCATCATTGAGCCACATCGTGAATGGTTGCTAAAACATATATATCTGTGACATTGTCTAGTTTGTGTATATGTAAATTTTTTTATATATATATATATATATATATAAAGAGAGAGAGAGAACAAAGAATGTGTGATAAGACACCAGGTGGGCCATAACGCACCAGAGTACTCGATACTTAGAGTAGCAGAGTGGTTAATAGGAACAAAGGCAGTACTCCGACGGGTGAGCTCCGCACGTTTCGACAGCTAGGTCCGATCTAGATGTTGGTGCCGAAACAGCCGGAGCTCAACCGTCGGGGTTATAACTCTTTTCTTATATATATATATATATATATATATATATATATATATATATATATATATATATATATATATGTATGTAGGAGGTGAGTTTTATTGTAGCACAATAAAACAACGCAAATATCGGATAAATAGCACTCTACAGTTTGTAGGACTGGAGTATAAATAATATAAGAGCTCTTTTAACCATCTTTTGATCTTATATATATATATATACATATATATATATATATACATATATATATATATATATATATATATATATATATATATATATATATATATATATATATATATATATATATATATATATACACGTGTATATTTATGACAAACTGGGTTATGAGCTGCAGACAATTCATCGAACCATATATAGTATTCAACTTTCAGCTACCGAAAGCTCAATCCTTCTAAATTATGTGCCACGCTACTCTTTGAAGCATTCATATCAACACGTTGATATCATCTTCCATCAATCAATCAATCATTCCACTGCCCAACATGTTGTCTCTCTAACTTATTTTATTAACAAATTCATAAACATGACTATGCATAAAAGGAGAGACATATATTCGCAATCACACACACACACATACGCACACACATGCATACACACACATACAGACACACACACTCATACATAGTCGATCGACTTTCATCAAATCGGACCGAGGAAATAATGTTTCCATTGGTCTTTCCAATTGCTAATAATATCTATCGCTCGCAACTTCAGGTAGAAGGAGCAACGTGAAATAAATTGTCTTGCTTAAGGACATAACTCCTCGCCTAGTTTAGCAATCGAATTCACAACCTCAGAATTGCGAATCCAATTCTCTTACCACTCTGCCACGCGCCTATGTATATGTGTGTACAAACACACAGATATATATATTAATAGGGTTTGCGAGGCGAGCAGCGCAATACCCAGCGATGCCAATGCAAGCCATATCCAAATACACAACGATAGAACTTCCAATGCGAACAGTACTTCTTTTCCATTCTTCGAGTTAGCAAAACCAGAGACAAAACAAAAGATAAATATTCTAGCGTCAGGTGGAAATGGAACTCCGAACAATCAATGCCAATTAACATTAGCTGTTATACAATTATATAACCAGCCTCTGTACCACTCAACCACGGAGACTACTCGAGAGTTTAATCACTTTTTTAAAGTTATAACATTTGAAATCTTTATGGTCTTACCTACTTTACACATACATATTGATTTGCTGAAGTTTTCTACATCGTTGAATACCGTGTTTGGTTATTCTATCAAGTATTAAAGACGAAAATTTACTTCTATTTATTTAATTATTTTCACTTTTATCTGTACAAATAACTAATTCTCACAGGTACCTTACCCTCTCAGCATTACATTGCATAACTTGATCTGCCAGTTTAAATTTTGCTTAGGTCACCCTATCATCCTTTCGGGGTTGACAAAATATACTACAAGAATTTTTAAACTCATATTCTAAACAACTAAGGATATATATATATATATATATATATATATATATATATATATATATATATATATATATATATATATATATATATATATATATATATATAGTAATAATAATAAATTTGAATAATAATAAATCTGTTATTTTAATAAATATATATATATATATATATAACTGTTTCTACATTTTGCACAAGGCCAGCAATTAACCAGTGTATTACTGGTACTTTATTTTATCGACCCCATAAGGATGAAAGGCAAAGTAACGAAGGAATTGTGGTAAGGAACCAGATGGACCATAACGCACCAAAGTACTCAATACTTAGGGTAGTAGAGTGGGTAATAGGAACAAGTATGACCCCGATGGCAGAGCTCAAGCCGTTTCGACGGCTATTTCTGGACTAAATTAGTCCATAAATAGCAGTCGAAACGGCTTGAGCTCTGCCGTCGGGGTCATACTTTATCCTATATATATTTATATATATATATATATATATATATATATATATATAAAGAACATTCTATCATACTCTGCTCTTACAGAGCATTGAGTGCTCAACCGGCATACCGCCTATGGAAGCATCTTAGCTACCATCAGACACACACACTCACACACACACACACATACACACACACACACACACACACGCACACACACGCACACACACACACATACATATATATATATATATGTATATATAGCCATACACTGTATGTTAATACTGTAAATAAAACACTTTTTATACTGTTGACCATGTTATTATTCACTCTTTCACTTCTATTACTCCAAGAATGACATGCATACGAATTCCCGTTAAATCGCTACCTAACTAAGGAAACCACTTGTTGAGTCAAACAACGCCTTACGTTAAAACTATCCACAATACAGAGTAATTACAACCCCTAACTGGATTACCTATAACAATAATTTGTTATCCTATATATATATATATATTCGATCTCGTGTATAAGTCGACCCTAGTATGCTTAATTATTGTATACGTTATTTACTTTATATTTTAGATTTTTTCTGATATTTTCTTTGAAGTACTACCGTTGTACCCCCATGATCTCAGAAGCCATCAGGTAAGCTGACAACCTAGCCAGTCCACCACTGCATACATATATACATATATACATATATACAAACATACCCTTATATTCATGTATATATATATATATATGTGCGTGTGCGCATGTGTGTACTCGTGTGTGTACTTGTACGTGTGTGCATGTATGTGTGTGTGTATGTGTACATGTGAGTGTCGGCTTGTATGTGTTTATGTATGACTTATTATGAGTGATCTCATGAGTTGTGACAGAGTGAACATATTCACGCCTCGCCTATAGTTAAGCGTGAAATATTGATACTATATTTAGCTATGTTTTTTGGACAGACATCATGTCGTTTCGCTTGTTAATCACAGCGATTTGATAGCTGAGCACAGCTACTGCATCACGCACCCAAAGGCTGCTATAACAACTGAAAATCTAAGGAGTCAACGAGTGTGTCTGAAAAACGAAGTAGCTCTTGAGTGGGTATTTCACACCCATATGCTAGACATAACAGCTAATTCCTCCTTCGTAAACTAAATTATTTTTCTGTTTGTTCCGTTTGTATCACCTCATCCAATCTCCAAATACATAATAATTGTTTCTACCTTTGGCACAAAGCCAGAAATTATCCAGTGTATTACTGGTATTTTATTTTATCGACTTTAAGGATGAAAGGCAGAGTTAACTTCGGAACTCAGACCGTAACTCTTTGCTGCACAGCATTATGTTTATGTATTCTATACTTACATGAGACTCGCTATGAATATTTGAAACTGTGATTATACTGCAGCTATCTCATTAGCCACATGAGAATATCAGACACGGGATTCTGGATTTATCCCTCATATGTGACCTATAATTAATCAGTAACGAATCTTTTAAAGGCATATATATTATGTTTCTTTATAATAACCATACATATATCTTGCTATAAATATACATAAAAATATTGTTTACGACTTCAGATAAATTCAATTATGGACCACGTTATATCAGTGCCATTGCTAATTAATCTTAGACGGTCAATTTCACACTATATGCACTATAGAATCTTCAATCAATGTTTAATACTCTAAAAAAACATATCAGCTTTAAGCTTATTCTTGTCTCAGAATTGAATGATTAAATGTCACAGATGATGGACAAATCCGGAAAGAAATGTCTGAGATTCTCATACGGCTTCATAGAACATATGAACTCAGTTTATGTAATATTTATTATGAAAATAAAATATTCAAAAGAAACATATCAGTAGAAATCAATCAAAGAATAAACAAATTTCAGTGCAAAAGACTATAAATGAGAGGAAAACGTTCGAAATAGAAAAGAATTACTAAGCAACGAAAGAAAGGTGGAAGGGGAGTTGGTAACATACTCTACACCTAAGTCAGAATTGTGCTTCGATTGCACCCCGCGGACAAAATAGCAAAGTAGTGCTGCGCACAATGGCCAATGACACCTCGCGTTTCTCCACCCTCAGACGGGCCGCTGTCATTCCGATTTTATGAAAGAGGTCATCTAAAGGTGGTCCGAGGACACCTGAGGTATCGACTGGCGTTATATATATACATATATATATATATATATATATATATATATATATATATATATATATATATATATATATATATATATATATAAATGTATATGTATATATATATGTATGTATGCATGTATATATATATATATATATACGTGTGTGTGTGTTTCGTGGGGGAGGGGGGCGTACACACTGCAATAGAGAGTGGTGAAGTAGGGAGGATCTTAATGTAGAGGTGGAGGAAAGTGAGAACTAGGACAAGAGAGATAGATTTAATAGATAAATAAATGAATAAATATATAAATATAATTTAAGTTAGAGGCGTCTCTCCACCTCTACTAACATTAACATGGTTAGCAGACATTGTAGATTTGTTTTAGTTCTTTTCGACAGTTCTCTTTCTTTTTCTTGAATTTGCTCTGTGTACGTGTTAAGTAAGTACAAGCGCTACACCGTATCGTTATTAATGTAGACCTTTAAGAGTGCATAGCTTTTCACATACCCTTTGATACGATCAGCGCCATTATTGTAGCAACACACTGTTGATCCCGAGATACCTGGTCCAGATATTTTGGCAACTAAACTGTGTCCACATCCGTATCACTTATACATCTTCATTTGTTTCCAATTGTATTTTATTATAATTATTATTTTTTTTTTTACATTTCTTAATCGATTGCCGTAACAAGTTTACAACAGCCTTCAGCTCTCGCACAATTAATTTCCTTTTTTTCCTCCTCACTAGACATAATTATAAAAGGACAATAAATGTAGATAGAAAAAAGAAATTAAAATATATAGATAAGAAAATCAATCAGACGAAAAAACGTAAAAAGCAAAATAAAGAACATAAAACGAAAATATTGTAAGTGAGGAAGATGAGGCTGAGGGAAATATGAAAAAGAAAGAAAGAAGAAAAAGAAGAAAGATAGAATACTAGTGTATCTACGTACACCGGGAGGGCTCGTATGAGATCCAGGTATTGTCTGGCTATATGATACGAGGTGATCAATAGACAAAGCCCACTGTAGTTGCTAGAGTGAAAACCAATCTTATTGACAGTTATTTCCCGATCAATTATGAATATTTTATTATCTGCTGACCTATTTATTTTGTGTCAAATGTACGCAACGGAGCAACGAAAAATAACGTTTTTTCTCGAAAGAAAGGCAAACAATGATTAAGGAAAGAAAACAGGTGAGAAATGCTTGACCTAACAGCCAGTGTTCGGAAGTTCATCTTAAAAAGCCCTGGTATATCTGCTTATTTTCATAGCAATTTTACAATATGAAGCAGATAAGTGATTAAGAAGTATTTGAGGGAGGCAGGCCATATATCGTAGTTATTATTCGAGAAAGAAATCAAATAAAATAGATAGCAAGGAAAAATCATTATGAAAAAAAGAACACAAAAAACAATGGGAATATTAAATCATCAAGTAATTTAAAATACCAAATACTTCAACTATCTTACATATGTTCGCAACATCCACACCCAATATTTTTATTAAAATGAGGAGTAAGTACAGTTACATAGAGATGTTCTATATGTTCGTGGAAGAAACACGCTAGCAAATAGCTTCATTGAAATATTTAAGTAAACATATATGTTTAAGTATCAGGGCTAGATTTAGGGTTGCGGTTAGGGTTAAAGGTATTTTCTTGTGTTCAGATATTGGTCGATCAAGTTCTTATATCCAGTTCGTATATATTTCATAGATCTGTATTTATTCAACTAATAGCATCCAGGACAAACATCCCAAGTGATTTTTATGTGATGCCAACGCGTAAACATAAATGCATACACGCACAGAAACAGAAAAAATACATATATATATATATGTGTGTGTGTTTATTCATTCTAAAAAGTCAATTTTATCCTGTAGGGTTTTATGGATAAGCCATCATATTTCCCCTTTAAGATATTGGATCTTTTCTTAAGGCACATACTTCCCTGAAATTTGAAAGTTGACCCGATATTTCCGATGAAGTATGGTATGGCGTTTTCTGCGATATTTAATTTCATTACACTATGGCGGTTTCTACGAGATTTGTGTTTCTAGATGTATTGTTACTGAGGCATTAATTAGATTCGGTTTCTGAATATAAATGTATATAAATTCATCCTATACTTGCCTATAAAATATTATGTAAAACAATTTATTCATCTGAATACCATCTCATTTGTTGCGGTAGTTATTTTAACTAGTTAGTTTGTTCAATAAGCATTTTCGATATAATAGGCATATCATTAGCTTTCTCTTCTTACATTGAGGCTGATACGATGGTGTTTGAAGCCTTATGCATGGATTATGCTGAGAGATATTTGACAATCTGTATTATCTTTGCAGTTATAGCTGGTCTTCATTTTTTTTACTGTTGAACCTATTGTGGTAATTGATATTTATCCACAACACCACAACTGGAAATTCCTTGCTATATTTAAAGTTATATATTTAATGAATATAAGCGGTGAATAAACCGATGTGGTATAAAATGATTTAAGGCATTTGTTCATGATTTATGCAATAAGTTCAAATCAAACTGTAGTCAATTTTAATTTTCACCCACTCAAGGTCGTTACTGTTTTCATTTTATTGGTTCTGATCTGTGTGTTTCAACGGCAACCGTAGCGTATTTTCTTTGTTAGACATAGATTATCATCGACTACTATATCGACGCCTCTTTTTTCTTTTTTTTTTTTTAGTGTTGCCTTCAATCTGTTGTTCAGGAATTGCAGAAAATGAGATGAAGCAAGGGGATAAACCTGGATCTAACTAACACAGTCAAGAATATCGCAAGTGACGTTGGAAGACAGCTAAACGATCGGAGACGAGTTTACCATAATAAATAAGTTAATAGATAAAAGAAATTAAATGAAAATAACACCTGTAACAAAATAGCAAGCCAAAAATAAATTAATTCCTTTCAAGCAACTTTGGAAACAAGCATTGATAAAATCATGTAATCTCTCTCTCTCTCTCTCTCTCTCTCTCTCTCTCTCTCTCTCTCTCTCTCTCTCTCTCTCTCTCCCTCTCTATATCTATCTATCTCCCCCTTTCATTCTCTCTCTCTCTCTCTCTCTATATATATATATATATATATATATATATATATATTGTGTGTGTGTGTGCGCGTGTGTGTTTATATATATATATATATATATATATATATATATATATATATATATATATATATATATATATATATACATATATACATATATATATATATATGTATGTGTGTTTGTGTGTGTGAGTCTTTAGACTAAAAGCAGTTAGCTTACCTCGATCATTCCTAACATTCTTATAATGAACCTTACATACCAGGTCACACACATAAATTTACATAGCTATACGGCGTAGACTTCAAATAAATGTCAATCTGACTAGAAGTATACGCCAGCAGATATAGGTGTAAGTTTGTTGATTTTAGTTCAGCTCTAACTCTATCAAATTTCTCTCCTTCCAATATCTCATTTCCTCTCTTTCTATCTGCGTATTTTTCTATTTTTCTTTTACCATATATTTAATTTAATGCAAATACCAACTTTAATACACCCGCACTGCAGTCGTCCTTTTGCTACCATAACAAAACTTACTATGCCTACAATATGTTCTCCTCTCTTATATTATCCAATTTATATTATTCTATTCCTGTTCCTAACTCCTCTTCCTATTTAACACACACACACACACACACACATACACACACGCGCACACGCACACGCACACCCACGCAAACGCACACGCACACACACACACACACACACACACACACACACATATATATATATATATATATATCGTCTGATTGATTTTGTTATCTAGTAATTTTAATTTCTTTTTTCTATCTACATTTATTATCCTTTTATAATTGAAGGCGTGTGGCTGAGTGGTTAGAGAGTTGGATTCGCAATCGTAAGGTTGTGAGTTCGATTTCTGGACCAGGCGATGCGTTATGTCCTTGAGCAAGACACTTTATTTCACGTTGCTACTTCTACCTGTAGTTGCGACCGATAGATAGTATTAGCAATTGGAAAGACCAACGGAAACATTGTTCCCTCGGTCCGATTTGACGAAAGTCGATCGTTCTTTTTTTATATATATATATTTAATGTAGAAAGGCTTCTACAGGACTAGAACTGTTTCATTCCGGAGAAACCATCAGAGCTTCCTGATGATTTCTCCTGAATGAAACAGTTCTAGTACTGTAGAAGCCTTTCTACATTAAATATCTATACTCTGCTTTGTATGGAGTACCTTACTGTGGTTACCCCCGATTGAACCCGGGAGTAACTTATATAAATGTATATATATATATATATATATAGCTCTGTGTGTTTATCCATATACGTCTCCCACTCTTTCTTTATATATATATATATATATATATATATATATATATATATATATATATTCAATATACATATATATTTAGAGACAGGGAAATAGATACGAAGCCCAAGAAGATTAATTAGGGTGTACTACGCACTAATGCCGCTAAGAAGGAGATAATTCAATACATCAGTAGGGTAAAAATTAATTCTTAGACAAGAACCCTTGTTTAAATACTTGTCTCAGTGTTCAATGTGATATAAAAAAAAGAATAACACCGAAAAGCCAGGTGGTATTTCTAAACCGGGTGACTATTATAGGAATGAAAAGTGTCCAGCACTCTACCGTTGCTGTCTCTGCAGTGCGCCTTTTTATTACGTAAACATTAAATTTTACTTCCTCTGTTGTTGCTATAGTAAAGAAATCATTACTACTTCAACTATTAAATGACTTAGATCGCAAACAGTCTTTTCCCCTTTTCTTTTCTTTTTTAGTAGACACTAGAGGTCAAATCATTGAACAAATAATTAATATTTTCAAGCGATATTTAGGCAACTCAGAAATTCACTCACACTGAAACGGAAATTATGCAGTACGAAATGATTCATGTCTACCATATATTTAATGGTTTGCAGACACTGATTCGCCAGATAGATAGACTTTATTATGAATTTTCGTTTCATGTTAACAGTAAATAACTTGTTAGTATCAAGATTTAATCAAATCTTGATCTTCAATATTATTAAGGAGCATGCTGCGATAAACGAACCAAGACATAATTAACGAAACAAGTAGAAGAAATATACGTTAGATAAATTGTTTGTCAAACGGTGAGCATGTGATTAGTTTAGAGTAAAATTTAATAATGTTGACTAGGAACTTTGCAGAATGAGACTCCAAACTGTGAGTATATATAGAGCACGATGTATTTTTCTGGTCTGTTTGTGTTACAATACATAGAGGGAAACTGAACAATAACTGTTAAAGCAGTTCTTCAATAACAGTTTGACATGTGTACTAAAATAAAGTACGAAGACAGATTTCAGTGTTCAATATCATTGCTGTTCACCTTATTGTAGATGTTTAGCTCAAGGTCAGACTACCAATTAAAAGTGTTCCAGTCATACCCATGTGATGTACGTAGCCCGGCTGAAAGGTTTATAGGGTGACCAAGACACTCTTATGAAATGACGAAACGAGGTTTATTTATCAACATATTGCCCAGCACGAAACAATGCAGTTGTTATTAAGAAGATTTGAAATTAATACCTGCAACGTTTCACAGCTGTAATATCGCTCCTTCATAGTCAGCATATGACCCTTTCAGCCCACCTTCGTATGTTCACTACCTTAACAGATGTGTTCTTTCTTTTTTTACTTAAAATGATAGAGTGTGATTTAAAGGCGATTGGGTTGGTCGTGGCTTTAGATGTAATTTCCAAAGAGTGATTCAACATTGTTGATATAAAGAATGATTTCTAATATAGGCAGAAGGCCAGTAATTTGGGGAAGGGGAAATTCGATAAAACGCCCTCAGTACGTTACTGGTACTTTATTTTATCAACCCCGTAAGGATGAAAACCAAAATTAACTTCTTGATATAAAGAATGAAAAAAATCAATGTGGTGAATCTGCTTAATTTGTATCGCCTGTTGACATCAATATAACGATCGAGCAAATCTGGAATAGTTAAGACAATATAAAATTGTTGTCTCGTCTTTCGAAAAGTGGAAGCTTTGCCGATTTCACTGTTCTCATATCTATTAGATATTATGATATTTAAATTAGAGACACGTAAATCATTTACTGAACCCGTTCGTTTTTCCATAACATCTAGAATCATGAGGTCATATTTAAGTGTACTGTTAACAACAGTTTCAAATGGATATCCATACGAAGAAGAGTAGAAATCATTTCATCTGAATTATTAGAATTAGGATAAACAAAATATTGTTTCATTATAGCAAAGTAAGTGGGGAGATGGATTGGCAGTATCGGCGGAGCGTCGGACACCCTGCTTGGCAGCATAGAGTTACGGCCCTTTACGATCTGAGTTCAAATCCCGCCGAGGTTAACTTTGCCATTCATCCTTACGGGGTCGATAACGATGAAATAAAGCATCAGTAACGTACTGGGGTCGTTTTAATCGACTTTTCTCTCCCCTCAAATTACTGGCCTTGTGCCTATACTAGAAATAATTATAGGAAAGTAAGTAAATATATGCAAATATTTTCAACATTTGCATATATTTACTTACTTTACTATAATGATTTCTAGTATAGGCACAAGGCTAGTGAATTATATTCTATTCTAATTAGCTTCGTGATAGAAATAAAATAAAGATATGTGTTCACACATATAAATATATCTACATCAAAATCAAAGCTCTCCCACCCTAAATACTCAGTGAGATTTCGACGATTTTGTATATTGGTAATTATATATTTGACGTGCGTTTGGTTTAGTTGATTTACTGTGGGAGACAATTGCATTTCTTTATATTTTATATTTAAATGTTGATCAATTTCGTTTTCCATCCTTTCAGCTCGTTGTCTTAGTGACTTCATTAGAAACACGAATAAATCCCCAGAGACACAAACTCTTACCCCCCTCTCTCTCCCCCCCCCCCTCTCTCTCTCTCTCTCTCTCTCTCTCTCTCTCTCTCTCTCTCTCTCTCTCTCTCTCTCTCTCTCTCTCTCTCCATATATATATATATATATATATATATATGAAATGTATGAGCAAGAGACCAACTTGTTATTTTCTCGGTGAATTTGAACGAATTATGATGGTAATATATAATATATATATATATATATATATATATATTTGTTTCATTCATACGAATTAATTAGTCTAGACACGTCATAGTTTTTTTTACTGCTGACTGAATCTAGCGTACCGGCTGAAATGTGAAGGTTGATGTCAAGAAAGCCGCGCTCTGCTGCTTTAATTTAGAGGACACTGATGTCACCAGAACCCGGTTACTTATAGCAGTGAATCAACAGTCCACTCCTTAAGACAACACACTTCTATCTGTACGATATATGAGCCAGTTAGGTTTTATTTACTTGTCGCTTTAATTGATAGAAATAACAGGCAAAATTTTGAAATTACTCTTGACTATCGTTAAAAAATTATCGATTGATGTAATTGATAATTTTGTTTAACGTAAAAAATATCTGATTTTAGCTGGAATGGATTTTATCCCAGATTTTCTCACTCAATGTTGACAGCGACAAACAACAACAACAATATTAACTTCCAACACATGAACATTGTTCTACGATAAAAGTTATGCCTTGTTGATAGTTAAATTTGATTGAAGTAATTTTCGACAAATATTTCAATAAAACGTACGGAATTCAATTTTTATGTCACAAGAGACATTAACTCCATAATGATTTTTATTCAGAAGTATCATAAAAAATGAAAGCTTGCATATAGTTTGGTATAGCATTCGGATAAATGGAGGTAAAAAAATATTAAAATAATACGAACATTAACAATTAACGCAATTAAACAACCAAAAATTGTGAAGTAAAAATCTGATCGATTACATTAACGCCAGTAATTGATTTCTTCCTAATTCCTAATGATATATATTACTTATAGGATTCAATGTCCACCCCGATTAAATTTAAACATAGCGATAAGGTCAACAATAGTATATATGGCAAACGTATACTAATTGGTGAAATGTGTACTACAATATGACAAAAATTAAGGAAAACGAGTAGAAAATGAATGATATAGATTGATTCAACCTTTGCACACAATTTGAAATAAGGTACTACCGAAAAAAAGAATCCTACGCTTAGCACGCCCAGATCTATGCTACAGCGCTCATATTCCAATGAGCACTTATGAATCTCTCAATGATATACACTACAAGTACAGGACAATGGTTATATACTAACTAGGGCAAACAATTTAATTTCTTCACCAGCAAGTTTAGTGTCGAGTTATGTAAGCTTCAAGACGTATGAGTAATAATTAAAGTTAGCGAAGTAATTAAACCAGCAGAGAAAATAATGCCCACTGGATTTTCTCGTTAACATCATTTAAAAGCAACTCACTACATTTCCAAACACAATTAAACCCACATAGACGAAATAGTGTCTGTGCTCGTCAGTATTGTTCCAAAAGCGAATATAGACGAAATGGAATAACATGGAACTTAGAAAGAAATAGCACGAATAATAATTGTTTCTACTTTAGGCACAAGGCCAGCAATTAACCAGTGCATTACTGGTACTTTATTTTATCGACCCCGTAAGAATGAAAGGCAAAGTCAACCTCGGCGGGATTTGAACTCAGATTGTAAAGGGACGTAACTATGTTGGAAAGCATGGCGTCCGACCCTCTACCGATACTGCCAATCCACCGCCCGCCCTAGCACGAATAATAATGACAATAACACTGTATTCTGTAACAGTCACATTAACAAGGACAAGAATTTAGCATGATAGCAACAAGAGCAGAGATAATATCATGATGAAGGTTAAGAGGAACATCAACGAGGCTACACACTCAGCTGTGAATCAAACGACTTTTACGGCAAAAATGAAAATCACCAGCAACACAATTTTCTCATGTATTATATATTGTGAACGGTTTGCAGAAAGAGTTACGCCCCTTTACGATCTGAGTTCAAATCCCGCCGAGGTTGACTTCACCTTTCATCCTTACGGGATCGATAAAATAAAGTACCTGTAATGCACTGGGAAATTTGCTGGTATTTTGCCCAAAAGAAAAACAATTATCATTATAGCGAAGCATACATTTGTAATTTCATATTTTCCTTCAAATTCTTGCGTCAAATGTACATTTCTAACACCAAGCTTAACATCTTATATAAACCTAGCTTTATAAAACACCAGCTCTTTAGCCTAGTAAGTATATGTATCCCTCTATCTTAGCATCAGCGAGATGTGGTGTTCGATACTTATTAGACGTCTTTAATACCGACTCTGTGACAATTTACTTCATTTTCTCAACTATTGTTTATAGTGTTCGACATTTATGGTCTTTTCAGCAGCAGGACCAACACATTTCGTTTATAGCTACCTATCTCTATATACATATATAGACATACATATACACATTCTTACATATATGCACGCACACACAAACACACACATATATATGTATATATATATATGTATATATATATATATATATATATATATACGTATATATATATATATATATAATATATATATATAATATATATATGTATATATATATTTATATATATATATATTTATTATATAAATATATATCACCTAATGTACACAAAGGAAATAAACGACAGGTAGACATATTGTTCGCCGACAGGAACGGTACACATTGCATACCACCTTGGCATATAAAATTACTTTTGAAACTAAAGCGAAACTAAACAAGTGATCGTATGTAGTTTCCCCTTGATAACATCTTTTAAAATACGATATACTCCGAAATTACACTCTAAATGAAATATCAACACTAAAATGGGGTCTAGTACTTGTTCTTCTCTCTGTGTCATCTCTCAAACAAAACAAATCTCCTGTTTACTTATTCTACTGTGGTTTGACATTTAGTCACATTCTTGACGAATTCTCTTGCAAAAACATGTATCTGGTATTTCTTTTTCTAGGTTTAACTATGGTTATATGTGTATGCATACATGCGTAAGTGTGTATATATATATATATACATATATATATATATATATATATATATATATATATATATATATATATATATATATATATATATATATATATATATATATATATATATATATATATATATATATATATACACACACACACACATAAAAACACTCACATATAAAACTATATATGTTTGCTCAGTGATTTATACTCGGCCTCCGAGAATTTTATATAAATGTTTACCCTGGTAGTTTAAATACGAGTGTGTAAATATGCATACACCTGAAGATATACATACACACACACACACACATATATATATATATATATATACATATACATACATACATGTACATCTAGATGTGTATATATATATATATATATATATATATATATATATATGCATATGTGTGTGTGTGAGTACGTTTGTATTTGTTTGTGATTATAAGGAATCACCGCACTACAGGTTGCTGACACGTTTCACACCAATACTCCAGGTATAAATGTGAAGACCAGGTCATAAATGTCATCCCCGTCTATTCTATTTCTTGTTCTTGTGGCGTAACTGTATTGGATAGTTGGGTATCTCCACCACACCTAGCTTTGCAATTTTAATTCTTAACACTGTTTTGTCAGATCGATTTACTTGAAGACAATACAGAGTATTTTCGGAATCACTCAGTTTGATTTACAGAATTGTTGAAACTGTCCTTGTTCCCCATACCAGTGTATCATATTCTCTATTCTATACTTATTTTAATATGTTGTTGTTATATTTTATTAGCACTTGAGCTGAGATGACCGAGAACTTCTATCATGACATTTCAACCTTGCGAATTGTTATTTTTTGTATATCTATGACAATTTTATCCTTGTCATGTTTTGTTTTTAGACAATATGGTGGGATTTCAGGGTCGTTTGGGTACTATTACTATTTCGTTAGCCCATGGCGTAGAGGTCCGTCCGTTGTCTCTTGAATTAGGATATTAAAATACATTTGAGCTTTAAATGTTATAGTTAGTTTCTGTGCAGCTTGAATTTATATGTGCTGATACGTCTAGGAACCCATTGGGTAGAATGAATTATAAAGTTTTACCAACAGCTACTTAAACTGAGCTCAATACTTTAAATTTCTTTTTCACAGACAATTTTATAGAGGCACTAAATAATTGTTTCTACTTTTGGCACAAGGCCAGCAATTACCCAGTGCATTACTGGTACTTTATTTTATCGACCCCGTAAGGATGAAAGGCAAAGTTAACATCGACAGGATTTGAACTCAGAATGGCAAGGGCCGTAACTCTATACGTCAAAGCATGGCGTCCGACCCACTACCGATACTCCCAATCCACATTTCTTTCTGGCTGCATTCTCAGAATTCGATTACTCACATTGCTTCCTACTCGTTTCTATTGTGGGTATAACCAAAGATTGAATAAATAACCGTCCAAACAAATATAAGCGGAGTCGATCTCCTTCTAATAAAATGTAAGTCATAAGCATCGTTTTTCATTACTATTATAATATACAATAAATTTATAGACGTTTTGCAGTGGCTCAGGATATATATTTTGTCAAGTAGTATTAGCAAAATCGACCATAATATATTTCTAGTATAACTTGGCGGTAGATTGGCCGTATCACAAGATGGTCGGACGCCATGCTTTGACGCATAGAGTCACGGTCTTTTCCATTCTGAGTTCTATCCCGCCAAGGTTAACTTTGGCTTTCATTCTTACAGGTCTATAAAATAAAGTACCAGTAATGCACTGGGTATTTGCTAGCCTTGTGCTAAAATTAGAAACATTTATTTTGCGGTATTCCATAAGAAGGTCTATGAATGAAGAAGAAAATAAACAATACCAGATCTGATTCCACTGAAGTCACCCACATGCAATAAAAAAACTGGAAGTCATATTTTGTTCCATTTTAATTCAAAACGTCTTGTGTCCGGTATTTTCTATGATACTTCTGCATCTCTATGAAATATATGTATGAATTGTTGAGAAATAGTGACGAATCCCTGATAAAGTCATCGTCTTATAACTGTTTCTACATTTGGCACAAGGCCAGCAGTTATTCAGTGCATTACTGATACTTTATTTTATCGACCCCCGTAAGGATGAAAGGCAAAGTTAACCTCGGCGGGATTTGAACTCAGACTACAAAGGCCCGTAACTCTAAGCTGCAAAGAATGGCGTCTGACCCTCTACCGACACTGCCAATCCACCTCTTATAACGATGATATGTATGGTTTTCATTCATTTTATACATGTGGCTCTTCTATGAAATGATTAAAATGGAATATGGAAGAAGGGATTATGCAGCCGGGTGGAATACCGCGTTTAAATACCACTCCCATTTAAAGGATAACCTAAATTTATTTGCTGAAAATTCAACCAAAATATACTGTAGAGTTCCATCGTCATTACCAAGCAATTTAGCTGTGACATTGAGTATGTTTTTTGATTGGAAAATTCCCAAAATATATGAATACATTATGACAAACAGTGTAAGCATATAATTTAGAAATACATAGCGGGGAATTAATACAGGTACTGGGCAATTCTGAATTGTATTGATGTTTAGATATAGACGAAATTGTGTGTGTGAAATCATTGCCAACACGAATGAGCATTTCATATTTTCACATAGTAATTTGATTATCCTCTCAGCAACCAACAAAATTCTCCCAATAAATTGGATTAGAGTTTGAACAACTGAAAGCTAAACCTAAATTTCCCTTTCTTTCTCCATTACTACCTCTTCCCTGTCTCTTTTATCTCACCCTCTTTGTTTCTCTTCTAGATCTTACATGCTCATTTAGTCTCTCTTTATCTCCCTCTTTGCTTCTATTTCCTCTTTTCCTCTATTTTCTCTATTCCTCACACCTTCTTTCGCACCACATTTCATTTTCTCTCACTTCGTAATCACAGCGTTAACTTTAGTGGCTTCCATGAAGAACTACTTTCTTAACTAACATACGATCTACAACGTTATCTGTTAATAAGATAGTTATGTATGCTCACGAAGAATCTTATGTGTTGTTGCTTGACCTTTACGAAATAGCAGTAAAAATCCTTGAAATGAAGCCCTACTGTATTATTAAATGAGTAACACATTGAGGAATGTCCTTCTATATTCACTATGCTTAAAATCAAACGACTATTTAATAGCACCTGGAAGGCCTTTGAGAATGGAAATTTTCAACTATGATTGATTTTTTTCAAAACAACTGTAATGACTCGATGTGAAATTCGAAAGAAACAACAGCAAAAGCCATTTTCTTAACCTACGTAAATATAATCATACAGGTTTCAAATTTTGGCATAATGTCAGCGATTTATGATCAACAGAAAGATCGATATCAAACCCAGTATATGTCTAGTACTATATTTATCGACGCAGGAAGTATATAAACTCAGATTGTAGCGTGCTGGAACAACTAACAAAAACCATGAATTCATAAATTAAAAGATTCTGGCAATTAACATAATCATATAGATTTATCAACTTCCCTCTATTTCTATATTTTAAAATGCAGATATATAAAATTGTGTATTGTGATCTTTCTAGACAAATGAAACCTCAATATCTACCTATATTCAAGATATAAAAGGAAATATAACATAGAAATTTATGTATAGATGCCTATCCGTCATATGCATGTTAAAGCAACAAAATACAAAACATGAACCTAATTTAGTAAGTATATACACAATATAAAAGGATTCTTATTTCCATAAATATTTCGGAGCAGTATTAATTCATAAAAAAAAAGACATAATTGAACTTATATTAAGATATATAAAATTCTTTCTTTAGATCAATATTTTTGAAGGAATACGATATTTTTTTTAAATGAGGAGAATCTATTTTTAAGATACGAAAATCAAATTAGCTTTGAAACTATTTGGAGAGAATCATACAATTAATCAACCTCTAATACCTTGAAAAGCAACTTAGTAAGATCATGCACAGAAAAAATGAATGACAAAACTCTAAGTTGCATTAGCTTTCATCGATACAAGCAGGAAATATTAGAATTATTACTATTGTTGTCAAACACAAAGATAGTAGGATAATGTCATTAGTAATATTGATTTGATTTGTTTCATTTTCTATCAGAGTTATGAATCAGTGTGTTGTTTCTTTTTATATTTCCTATTTTTCTCCGGTTTACAAATTAACGTACAAATCTGTGCAAAATTCGTATAACGGTATTCGGAAGGGTTTCATAAAGACAGAAACCCATATCCGTATATATATATATATATATATATATATATATATATATATATATATATATATATATAATGTATAATAAACAATACTTATACGGTTTCCCGAATAAGACGAATACGAAAAACGTCCTCATTCGTTCATCGGACAAGGCAATTTAAAACATAGTGAGATATTTGAAAAATCTCCTCAAGAAAGGCAAGAGTTTAACGGGCAAAAAAAATAAAACAAGAGATATATAAAAATAAGGAAATATAGTTAGGGTATGTGTATAAATGTGTATATATTCACTCACAAATGTACATATGTGTGTATGTACAAATGCATGTGTATAGTGAAAATGTGTGTGCGCGTAAGTACGTATATGAGGGCAACCATAATAGTGTATGTGTGACCAATATTCAACGCAAACTTCGATACTTATATATATATATATATATATATATATATTTATATATATAGGAAAGAGTCAGGACCCCGACGGCCGAGCCCAGGCCTACTCGACAGCCAAATCTGAACTTTCCTATTACCCACTCTACTACCCTGAGTATCGAGTACTCTGGTGCATTATGGTCCACCTGGTTTCTTACCACACTTTCTTTGTCATATATATATATATATATATATATATATATATATGTGTGTGTGTGTGTGTGTAGAGGTTATATTTAATTTGTTGGGATTCAACAAGCTTAAAAATTGTTTATAACTGATATAAAGCACTCAACAAGTTAGGGGAGACCATTAAGGTTGTCTTTTTTCTGGGTATGTCAATATTTATTTGTAAAACAAATCTGTACTTTATCTGATGAAAGCGCACCATAATTTGCCTTGGTTGCCCTTGAAATATGTCTAATAAACTAAATATCGTTTTATAAATATAGTTTCCATTTATTAATATCTTGTATGTATATCTCTCTCTCTCTCTCTCTCTCTCTCTCTCTCTCTCTCTCTCTCTCACTCTCTCTCTCTCTCTCTCTCTCTCTCTCTCTCTCTCTCTCTCTATATATATATATATATATATATATATATATATATATATATATATATATATATATATATATATATATATTGGAATAAATGCTCTGAAATAGCGATATATATGTGAATATAGACATAGAATATTCGAAAATATTCTGTATGTTTATAATAAACATTTTGAAGACCTAATCGCTATAGAATAGAATACGTCACGTATTACAATTATATTCTCGATAAAAGCAAGGGAAGTAATCTACGCGTTTCATTCTTGTTAGAAATCATCAGGACTACATATCCAGTGCTTTTATCGAGAATGACACAGCTAGAGACTTATAGAATACTTAGCTGTGTACAGGAACTGGTTTGAAAGAGCGGTTGCCGGTCCGGCAGAAATATGTATATATATATATATATATATATATATATAAGTTACTGAGATATCGCTTAATGTAATCCAAATAGAATTCATGATTACTCAGTATCGAGGATAGTTTTAACATTCGGCGTTGTTTGACTCAACAAGAAGTTTCCTTAGTTGGGTGGCCAACCTGTTCTACACATTAGTATTCAAACTAACTTATATGGAATGTATTGCCCTGAAGAAGAGCCTCACCCTTTCACATCTTACGTTGTAATATTCGTAAAGTTTATTTTTTCTCATCCATATGACAATATGGATTATTTTACTGGCTTTCAACGAAGAGGTTACTACAACAGCAGTAGATTCAATACTAACGTGGTGGAAGAGCAGTTTCCCTCCAAATCTTTTGTCGTTTAAATAAATACACGTGAAGATGTTTCAGGAAGATCTGAACTTACTGGGTGAGTGAGGTACAGACACATCACCGAAGACAACACAAATCGGTAACGACAAGAAGAAGATGGAGGACGGCTAAGAATAATAATAATAAGATGGATGATGTGGATGATGGTGATGATGATGATGATGAGGAGGAGGAGGAGGATGAAGGGGAGTAGGAGGAGGAGGTTGGTGGTGGAGTTGATGATGATGATGATGATGATGATGGTGGTGAAGAAGAAGAAGAAGAAGAAGAAGAAGAAGAAGAAGAAGAAGAAGAAGAAGAAGAAGAAGAAGAAGAAGAAGAAGAACAACAACAACAACAACAACAACAACAACAACAACAACAACAAGACAGAGGAGGAAGAGAAAGCGAGGAGAAGACAAATAACATCATCAACTCAGACAGCGACAAGGAATAAAAAAACAACTATGAGAAGAAAAACCTGGTTGATATGTCCAAGACAGCAATTCTAATAAAATCAAGCTCCGGTATTAATTTCCCACCGGCCTCTTCAGTCATTCATATTTTAGAAGATTCTTAATGAATGTATCGTAACCAATACACACTCTACACACTTCATATAAATTGAAGTAATAAACATATGCACACACATACATACACACACACAGACGCACACGTATATATATATATATATATATATATATATACATATATATATTTATTAAAATAACAGGTTACAGTTTATATGTATATATATATATATATATATATATATATAAAAACACACGCACACACACACACATATATATATATATATATATATATATATATATATATATATATATATATATATATATATATATGCATATATATACTTATAGTTATTGTTACACATGGACTGATATATATATAGAGAGAGAGAGAGAGAAACAGCCGTGTGTGAGTGTGTGTGGTGTCACATATTGCAACAGAGATAAAATTAATTATATATGAGATTGTAAATGTTCATATACCTGTGATTGTGTGTGTTATCTGCATGTGTGTTGCCATGTAGTCAATGTATTTGAATATTTGTTCATAACAATTTTCACTTGCTTACTGCAACGAAATCACATTTTTCATAAATGTGAAAATATAAAAACGGAAAAAGCCGAATTCTTCTACGTTCCTAATTTTCACACAATCACATAGAAGCATCTTCTCCCATGCAGACAATTATACAAATATTGCATGTACCAAAAACAATGAGGCCCGAATGTTTATTGTTATACCTGCCTAAAACATACTTTCCCCTAAACACATCAACATCATCTACACCCGTTATGTCAACGTTGAAAATATTGTGACTAACACTGAAGAAATGGCAGATGCTATTGAATAAGTTCCGTGAAAGTATGCAAACTAGTCATTTAAAACCCATGGCTTGGTTGCTGCTGGCTTCCCGTCTCAGCCTTAGCCGGAGGGCCGGAACCGAGTGGACGGCAAAAGGCTAGACGACATCAATTTCTTCCTTAGTAGTAAACCCCTAATTTCGGATGCCACATATGGGAAAATCTTTATTTGACATGTTTTAATGTCTATAAACAAAACATATTTAAATTTTAAAACATTCTCATATATACTGGTATAGAAATATCATATACGGAGATTGCTATATATATATATATATATATATATGTTGCCAAATATATCTGAATTAACTACTAACATGAGCGCTCATAAAACATTATATAATAACTATTATAACTGATGGAGTACTGATGGAGTACATTATATAATTACTATTATAACTGATGGAGTACAAACACCTATCACATACTATTTCTTTTGGTTGTTTGGATAATATAAAAGGATTCTCGTGACCGACCAACTGTGCTTGAAAACCAGTTAAACGAATTTATTTGGCGTGTTTACATATCTAGAAAGGAAAGATGTGTTCATGTTATGCACATTTGCGCAGTCTCGGTTACTCAGCATATATACAGATTGAACTATATTATATATAATTGAACTATACTATATATTTATAAGGGCGGTGGATTGGTGGTATCGGTAGAGAGTCGGACGCCATGCTTTCCAGCATAGTTACGTCCCTTTACGGTCTGAGTTCAAATCCCGCCGAGGTTAACTTTGCCTTTCATCCTTACGGGATCGATAAAATAAAGTACCAGCAATGTACTGGGTAATTGCTGGCCTTGTGCCAAAAAGTAGAAACAATTATATATATATATATATATATGTATATACATATATATGTATATATATACATGTATATATACATATATATATATATAAAAGGATCGATCGACTTTCGTCAAATCGGACCGAGGAAACAATGTTTCCGTTGGTCTTTCCAGTTGCTAGTACTATCTATCGGTCGCAACTCCAGGTAGAAGGAGCAACGTGAAATAAAGTGTCTTGCCCAAGGACATAACGCATCGCCCGGTCCAGGAATCGAACTCACAA
>OZ024749.1:45462123-45467123 GCA_964016885.1 Eledone cirrhosa
AATAGCCATTATGATATATATGTATGCATATATATTGTTTCCAATTGCCAAAAATATAATAAATATACGCATATATGTATAATGAATTATATCATAAATACACACACACACCACATATATATATTGTATTATATTATATATACATATATTATATATCATATTTATATAATATAGGATATTATAATATAATATCCGGCATTTTAATATAATGTATGAAAATAATAGTAATAAATATAGATTACATAGAATTTCCACCTATCTTTGACAATTGTTGTGCTTACTAACCTTCAGTGCATTTTTACCTTAAATGTTTCTATATGATTTCCTACGTTATATCGTTCTCGATAACACTGCATATATTCTTCTTCGGTACAATCCAATTTAAAAGTTTTCTAAGAATGGCTATAAATAGTATGATATTTGTTCATACTTTTAATACTTCTATATTACTACACAATCCCCCCCCCCACACACACACGTACACACACACACACACGTACACACACACGTGCATACACAAACACACACACATACACATTTATGTATAATAGTAGAATATTGATGGGTTATATCCGTAATAGTAGAGCACCGAGTCCATGGTACGAATTTGGTAGAAGTTGTGGAACTACTATATATATATATATATATATATATATATATATATATATATATAAAGGAGAGAGCCACTTAATTTCGACTAAATTATATACCGGGATTCCCTCGTATTTTTATGCACATTAATCTTGCAGGTCAATTATACAAGGTAAGGTCTAGGTGGTAATATCCAAAGTATTGGAAAATTTAGTGACACCACAAAGATTTAATACGTATTTAAAGGAAAACCAAATACTTAAATGAATTAAACATATTGGATTCTTCCAAGACTGATTTAGTGAAAAGACGAAATAATTCCTAATCAATAATGTTGATTAATGGCTTACATTCTCCCATCACGTCATCAGGAATAATAGAAGTAGAAATGCCAATCAGTGAAGTATAAATACAAGCTCACTGTTGAGGTCACATATTGCTGTTCCTTTTTTTGTTTGTTAGCCAAGAATTCATATATGGCTCAAGCGACAGTATGGCTTATATTCGGAAATTCTCTCCCAAGAACCGATCAAATGTTACTACAAAATACACTTCAAGGACATGGAGGTGATGTTGTGGCAAGCAAGTGGAACCCTTTCATCAACAAGTGAATCACAGCTGCCGAAGATGGTATCATCAGAATTTGGGTCAGTTTTTGTCTTTATTCTTTTATTCTTTTACTGCTTTCAGTTATTTGACCTCTTCAGTAATATTTATTTTCATGTCTGGTGCTTATTTCTGGTGCAACTTTGCCTTTCATCCTTTTGAGGTTGATAAAAATAGTACCAGTTCAGTATGGGGTTGATTATTCCACTATATCTCTTTCTAACTTTCTTTCTCTCCATCTCTATCCTTCTATAGAAGAAATTGGTTGAGTTCAGACCTGGAGAGGAGATGGACTCTACCAAGTTTAAAAATACCCAAGAAATGCCATATATCAATATGGCTCACCTAGGATGCCATCAGGAGTTACGCGACCAGACACACATACATACATACATATATATACACACACATACATATATACATACATATTTACCTATATACACACACACATATATGTGGTATTTATCAATTAAAAGTAGTTAAGATGGGGTTACTCTACCATAATTGCTTTATTGTATGATATATGTTTCTGTTACATGTGACTTCATCAGATGCTCATACAATCATGGGGATATATTGCTGGTCATGTATTACCATCCTGTTGTTATGTCAGCAGACATATGATATATGATATATTAATATATATTTCCTTATTTGACCGTCTTCATCTGGTTTGAACAATTGTGAACGAGTTTTATCGGCCCATGGTACCATCTATTGTCTCATCATTGACAAGCTGAATGGAAATCTTATTGCTGCAGTTCAAAACACAATGAAGTATGTATGGAAATATATCTGCCTGTCTGTATTTTAGCCTGTATAAAGCATATTTGAGCTAGCTTGTGGTATAATATGTTTGAAATATATTTTATTTTAATCCACTTTTATATATCATTATCACCGTTTTATATCTGTTCTTCCATGCTAGCATGGGTTAGACGGGTTGTCCTGTTGTGGGCAGTGTCCGGTCAGCTGACCATGTCTTGCTCATACTGGAACTGATTCTGGCATGATTTCTACAGCTGGATGCCCTTCTTAACACCAACCTCATTTACAGTGAGTGCTGGGTGCTTTTTTTCCGTGGCGCATACACGTCCACTTTACAATGTGGGCTGGGTGCTTTTTTGCGGTTGTACCTCCACGACCACTTTACAGTGGGGTGGGTGTGGGGGCATATTGTCTATATGCTTCAGCTTCGGCTTGTACCCGTGGAAAGTCGGATCTTCTGTATTACTGCGAGACGCCAGAGGTCACAGTCGTGTGTCATCACCTTTGAGAGGTGCAATTGGATAAGGTCAGCTTTTATCACCTCATCTCAGGTCTTCTTGGGTCTCCCCACTCCACGGCTTCCATCGATTTTTAGTGCACCTTTTTATGCAGCTGTCATCCTTTATATGCATATATATATATTCAATTTCTTGCTTGCAGGGTATTTGACATTGAGAGTTTGTGTTGTACAGGTGAATGTAGGTCACACTGATGTTGTAAAAGACATTGTCCACGTACCCAGCAGACACCAGGTAAATAAACTAGAGTGGGGATGTTGTTGTCTCACGTATATGACTTGTTTTTGTGAGCATTATATATATATATATATATATATATATAAGGATTAAAATACTGGAGCGTGTTGGAGTTAAACACCCTCTTCGTATTATAGAAATGACAGTAAAAGGTATAGCTCAATGTAATTAAACAGAGCCGAAGAATTATGAAAGTAAAACAAAGAAGCCTTCAATACATCAAAAGTCTTTATTGCTTTGGACTATATTTGTAATATGGTTCTAAATGTTATACACCTCTTTAGTGATTTTTATTATATATTTCTATTATATATTTTTACCCATAATCTTGCAATACTTTAGTGTATGTACACTCCATATTCTTCGGAGTTTTCGGCTTGTATTGGCCGATAATACTTCTTGTTGTTTTAATTGCCCTGATGAGTCCTTAATAGGACGAAACATTGTTGGCTAATAAAGACTTTTGATGTATTGAAGGCTTCTTTGTTTTACTTTCATAATATATATATATATATATATATATATATATATATATATATATAGTTTTATGAGGTTTTTTATATGAAATCGTGTCTCGAAACAAATATTGTTATACTTGGGGAGGGTCATATTTGTGTAATATTGCAGAATTAATAACAGAACACACTCACTGTTTGGTTGGTTTTCGCTTTTCGCTTCTGTGTCTTTTATATCGGTAATCTAATTTATTCGGTCCTCAATGTTGCCATATATACATATAATTATACTTTGGGAGGGTCATGCTGCCAATAGTAACACAGGCACCTATTCGATTTCACTTCAATGTATTATACATTATCAGTGAGTTGGTTGGTTTGATAACCGGATAGTTGTTTATATATTCTCAAAGCTCTTTTGTCACATATTCTGTCACCTCAGAGACTGGGTTTTTATTTTGTGTACACCTTGTTCTGTCCTACAATATCTTGTTTTATATATATATATATATATCGACACACACTCACGCATGCATGCCGACACTGTCACACATGTTACGGCTCTACTTCGAATAAATAAACCTTATTCCCTGGAACTCTACGTCTCCAGCGACGCTACGTGTTCTGATATTTTCCCTAATATTTATACTATATATAAAAAAAGATTTAGTTGTCGAAACAACAACAGTAGATAATGAAAGTATAATAATAGCACAATATAGGATACTCAACAAAATCAATATTTCCATCTATCTATATATATTATTTTTCTTTTTACGTAAACTATATAATGATTGCAAACCTGAAAATATAACGGAAATTGAAATAAAAAGAAATGAACAAACATACTCACACCCCGAAATCATACACATATGCATTCATATATAACGGAACTAATACACAAACACACACACACACACACATATATATAAATATATATATATATATATATATATATATATATATATATATATATATATATATATATATATATATATATATATATATATATATATATATATATGTGTGTGTGTGTGTGTGTGTGTGTGTGTGTGTGTATATGTGTGTGTGTGTATATATATATATATATATAGATATACATATATATATATTATCAGAACAGATTAAAGTTTATTATTACTCTATGTAGGGCGGTGAATTGGCAGTATCGGTAGAGGGTCGGACGCCTTGCTTTGATGCATAGAGTTACGGACCTTGCCATTCTGAGTTCAAATCCCGCCGAGGTTAACTTTGCTTTCATCCTTACGGGGTCGATAATATAATTTACCAGTAATGCACTGGTTAATTGCTAGCCTTGTGCCAAAATGTAGTAGAAACAATTATTACTCTATGTATATATATACATATATATTATTTTGTAAAATATGAAAAGTTCAACATTTATTTCGAAACCTAAACATATATATATTTTGCCAGATAAAATATATACAACAAAGGGAAAAAACGGCGAACATGGTATGCTATTGAAAGAGCATTGACATATCTTTAATATTGCAAATGTACCAAGACACAAACACACACACACACACACATACACAGGCTTCAACTATTATAGGCTTTTTGATGAAGTGTAATAAATAATTAAGTATTGAATATGATTGAATATATACTGTAGTCAGCATATGTAGACAACTTTAATTAACACAGAAACATATGTTAAAGCAAATAAATTACTAATCTCCTCCACGCTGATGTTCTACTTTTGTTTGCAATACTTGTTTATATATATATATAGTAAGAGAAACGAAGTAAGAGAAACAAAGAGAAGGAGAGAGTGAAACAAAGAATGGAAAACTAAGTAAAA
>OZ024749.1:45472123-45482123 GCA_964016885.1 Eledone cirrhosa
GCCCTTTGTTTCGTTATTTTTGTTATTTAGATTTACCTTTTACATACATACATGCACACTCACACATACATATATATATATATATATACACACCTACCCACACACTCACAAACATATATACACATATAAAGACCCCCACCCCACATATATATATAAATATATATATATATATATATATATATATATATATATATATATATATATATATATATATAAACTTTGACATCAATGAAGAAACTGTGTAATAAGCTAACTTTGCAGTTAGATAGACAAGATTTTGTACAATAGTTACTTTATTTCCATATACGTTTCTTTGATGTATATATGTTGTTTTTATTTTGTATATATTTTGTATATATATATTGGTGTATATACATTATATTTATTTTATGTTCTGCTTATTTTAATTCTTACGTTTTGTATTTAGTTATATTTTCATCTTTGTAATAAAGTACGTTTTTCTTTTCTCTATTTTTAACCCCAGAATTTTACACTTATTTCATTTATTTTGACGAGCAAGACAAATATCGCAAAGTCTTTAACTTGATAGCCATCACCATCATCATTGATCCACCCCACCAAGAATATCATCACCACTAACGCATCACCATCCTCCTCGTCATCATGATTATCGTCATCATCATCATCATCATTATCATTATCCTCATTTTCATCACCATCTTCATTATCCTCACCTTCACATCCTCATCTTCATCATCATTTCTTCTTCTTCTTCTTCTTCTTCTTCTTCTTCTTCTTCTTCTTCTTCTTCTTCTTCTTCTTCTTCTTCTTCTTCTTCTTCTTCTTCTTCTTCTTCTTCTTCTTCATGAGACTATTGTTGTTATGTTTCATTTTGTGTATCGCTAAAGCACCGGGCAACAAGCTTTATGGCATATAGTTACGTCCATTTATATTATAAGTTCAAATCCCGTCGAGGTTAGATTTGCTTTTCGTTCTTTCGGAGCCGAGAAAATAATTCCGATGAACACCTCTTCATTTAGAAGGTCGTAAAGCAGTAATTAACGACAAAACCAGTTCAGTATTTTGCTCGACTGAATTTTGTATACTCTCTCCACATGAAGTCGTTAGTGACACTTTAAAGTGCACCTTATTAATGATTAAGAAGACATTGTCAAACAGACACATTGTGAGAAGGAATGCGAAGCCATTCTCCCTCTCCCCCTCATTCACTCTCACACTCACATACGCATGCGCGCATACACACACATATTCACACACATACACATATATATATATACATTCACACACACACATATATATATATATATACGTATATATATATATGTGTATATATATATATATATCATTACCATTATAAGGGGTCTGACGAGACGTAGATTACTGAGTCGGGCTAGATCGATACAGATCGAACCTTGAGCTGATGAGTGCCGAAACGCGCGTCACCAACCAATAAACGTAATGAAGTAGTAACCACTCGTCCTTGTTTTATTTTACTAAAATACATTCTGTTTTGCTCTACACCTCGACACTAAAGATGGACCTAAACTTTGAGTGCTCAACCGGGTGAACCTACAGTAACTCCAAGTTACACTCCCTGGATATATATATACACATGTATATATATACATATGAATATATATATGTATATATATATATATATATATATATATATATATATATATATATATATATATATATATATATATGTATATATATATATATATATATATATATATATATATATATATATATGTATATATATATATATATATATATATATATATATATATATATATATATATATATATATATATATATATATAATACATACACATATATATATATATAAATATATATATATATATATATAAATATATATATATATAAATATGTGTGTGTATATATATATGTATGTATATATATATATATATATATATTATATATATATATATATATGTATATATGTATGTATATATATATATATATATATATATATATATATATATATATATATATATATATATATATATATATATATATAGCATAGTTATTTGGTAATATATGTGTAAATTATCCATTTCCATCAAAGCTAACTTGAATGATGTAAATGCAATAAGGTGACTGCCATACACATCAAAACTACTTGATTCTAAAGATATAGTCACGGAGATCTTGAAATGTTATGACAGGTATTTACTACCTCAGACAAACTGTAAATAATTCCAACAAAATTGTGATAAACAGCATTTGAAAAATGATATCATTAGAACCCATCAGTATCGGTAGAGGGTCGGATGCCATGCTTTCCAGCATAGTTACGTCCCTTTACGATCTGAGTTCAAATCCCGCTGAGGATGACTTTGCCTTTTATCCTTACGGAGTCGATAAAATAAAGTACCAGTAATGCACTGGGTATTTGCTAGCCTTGTGCCTAAAGTAGAAACAATTATAAATTCTTTTATAAATTCATCATACACAAACACGCACGCACATACATATATCTATACACGTGCATACATACATACATACATACATACATACATACATACATACATACATACATACATACATACATACAGAAAGAGCACATCTACGGACAATTGCTGAGGAGTTTGCATAGCCAGTATCCAAGTTACAAGTTCAGCTTCATACCCATCATTATTGGAGCTACAGGTTATATACCAACGCACTTGGACCATAGTTTGACTGGACTTGGATTTGTGGACATAGAGCGCAGCTCCCCAATTCATAGACTACAAATGGCTGCGATAGTTGGCACCTTCAAAATTTGCAACATATTTCTGAGATCCAAGAGATGACATTTTCTTTTCTATTACAGCCTTGCAACCAGGAAGGGGGCCACTCAAAAATGTACTCGAAATTAAGGAAATTGAAACATACATACATGCACACATACATATATATATACGTATATCCCTATGCAATACATGAACAAGAAATCCCTACCAAATATCTGCTGCACAAAAGGGGAGGGCCATCAGCTGACAATAAATGTAGGCTATGTAAAACAAAGATCGAGGATGTAAGCCACATTGTTGTGCCAGCTGCGAAAGAATGTCATCTCGCTACTACCCCCCCCCCCCCCCCCCACATGTGACACGATGGGATTGCTAGAACCATCTGGAACGCTCTTCGGAAAACAAAATTAACAACAAACGAGGAAGAATATATTGAGACAGATGGCACTAAGGAATACTGGTGGAACCTGAAAATAAAAACTGCCACCAAATTAAAGCACAACCGGCCTGATATTTTTGTTTGGGACCACACATTGAAAACGTGTTCTGTTGTGGAGATCAGCTGCCCACTTGATGTAAACGTTGTCAGAAAAATACAGGAGAAGGAGGTCATCTACGGACCATTGATGAAGAGTTTGCAAATCCAGTATCCAAGATACACCTTTAGCTTCATACCCATCATTATTGGAGCTACGGGTTATATACCAACCCGTTTGGACCAAAGTATGATTGAACTTGGATTTGCGGACAAAGAGGCAGCTCCCTAATTCATAGTCTACACATGGCTGCGATAGCTGGCACCTTCACAATTTGCAAAACATTCTTGCGATTCAAGAGATGACAATTTCTTTTCTTTTACAACCTTGCCACCAGGAAGGTGGACGGTCAAAAAAATATACTCGAAATTAAGAGAAAGAGATAACATACATATATATATATATCCATCCATACATACAGACAGAAGACAGACAGAGATATATACATACATATATATATACTTACAGGCAGACATATAAACATACATATATACATACATACACACATACAAGCACACATACATGGATGCATGCATACAAATTTTCACATAATCATACATACTGTCATACATACATATTCGTAAGTAATAAGTGTATAGCTACACACAAGATATGGAAGCCCTTATGAAAATCAGAGAACGGTACCTTTCCAATTGATTTAAATAAATTAATAAGAAGGGACATAGACATTGAACACCAACCAATTTGAAAAATTGTGTCATATAATTGTCTTTTATGTGTATTTTCGTTTTATGAAATTATATTTATGAAACGACTACAACATTTGTATTGCGCTATTTTTATTAGATAAATTGACTGAAGACGCTGTTTTATTGAAACGTAGCCAATATGTTTAAAATATATAACCTCTGACTTGACTGTTTCGAAACAAGACACATGAATGCATTTAAATTAGCTACCTAGAGAAATATAAATTATATATATATATATGTATATATATACATACATACATACATATATATATATATATATATATATATATATATATATACACACACACATATAATATATATATTTAAAACTGGAGCCTTCTTCGGATTTTAGTTTTCAAATTTATTATTATTACTATATATATATACATATATATATATATATATATATATATATATATATATATATATATATATATATACATGTATACAGGAGCGGTGAAAGGATTTCTGAATTGGTGGGGGACAAATTTGGTGAAATAATTTTAGTGATTAGTTTATCAAATGTCAACCAAATATTAAAAAAAAACAAAGATGTGCGATGAACATTACATGTACATCAATTGAAGACCATATACAAATAGTTGTGTTTTTTTGTAGTTTGGGGAGAAATATATAATTAGTGTGTGTGTGAAGTGGATCATGTCACTCCCTACCCAATCCCCCCAGTTTCACCGGCCCTTATATTTATGTATATATATGTGTGTGTGTGAATATAATGTGCCTGTGTTTTTATGTATGTATATGTAAGTACAGTTACACGGAATATATATATATATATATATATATATATATATATATATATATATATATATATATATATATATATATATATATATATATATATATATGTGTGTGTGTGTGTGTGTGTAAGCAACAACTATATCATTAGTGTGTTACATATATATATATCTCAGAGAGCAAGGCTAAAGTTCAAAGGGGGCAACATGAAGAAGGAATTTTAATAAATATATTCACTGTATATATTTATTACTAGGAATTATTGAACTGCATACACAATATTCGTGTCACTATCCTATCGAGCAATAGCCAACTTGTAACCTACTCAAAAGGCATATATATATATATATATATATATATCGTGGATCAGCAGAAAGGTTCATACGCAGAAAATGTAATAGGCTGACTAGAATACTCTCATGGTATGTGCAAATGAGATTTATTTCTCAACATACTCCCTGGAAAGTACACTTGCAGATATTAAGAAGTGGAGTGAAAATTAATGCATGCAAGATTTCATAGTCAGCCTATGAAACATTCAAACGACCCTCGTATGTCTGTCTATATGTATCTGTATATATATATATATATAGAAGAAAACAGGTAGAAAGAGACGATTATTAGGAAGAAAACTTTTTTTTTTTCTTTTTTATTTCTCTCTCTCTTTTTTCTGGGTTAGAAAATGATTAAAACGAAATGTTTTACTTTGTGTGTCGTGTTAAGGTATTTGATTTATTTATATTTATATTTATTGATATTTATATTAGTAATAATAAATGTGAAGGGTAAAATCCAAAGAGGGCTCGATAAGGATGAATATATATCAAATATATAAGAACGCTAGAGCAAATACTTATTAAAATAACAGATTAAATGTTAAGCAAAGAATCGCTGTCTTCACGCTTAAAGGGATATTTTGAACCTAAAAACTTTAGCTCACGTTATGGGTGAAAGCAGCGAATCTTTTCTTAAACTTTAATCTGTTATTTTTAATATATATATATGTGTGTGTGTGTGTTTGTGTCGGTATGTGTATCAGCGTCTCTGTACAAGTGTGTGTTTTGAAAATGAAACGGCTAGACAACACACGACAATGATACAGTACAATGAAGAGATATCTCATTTTAAAAATTGAACTATTAGGAAAAGCATAATAATATCAAGCTAGTGTTGCATTTGGGTTTTGGTTGACTTGAATGTTGTCTTATACATCATAGTATGTTTTACCCCATCTATCAGTCATGTTTTACTGTTCCTAATTAAGCTGTATATCTGCCAAACAATTTCTATATAGGCGCATAATAGGGACCTTGATACAATAATGTACTCAAGAACAATGCTCCACTTGAGCAAGTGTAGTAAACGGATAACATCTCTGAATATAGCATCTGCTTTTACGTTTTGCGAAGAAGATCTGTAATCTCGTAGTTCTAATTATTGAACAAACTAGCCGACCTTTTCTCTATGCATATAACTCGGCCTCTACAGAGATAGTCATGGCATTAGTGATAGCAAATAATATAAACGTACACACAAAATACAGGAGAAATAAATAAATTCTAAAAACATTTAAAAAGCTTCGGCTTATAAGTCACTATAGAAATCATCATGTTTTCTTTAGAAATGTGTGTATGTATATATAAACTCAATCATATACACCACTACTCTGTGAAGATGAGTGTGGTCGAGCCAAAATTAATGCACATCTAAAATCGATGTAGACGAATTTAGACCAGAGAAATACATAAATAAACAGCTAAAGCCATAAAGACTTACATATATTCATACACACAAGAATTCCTCTCACATGTGAATACATATATATATATATATATATATATATATATATATATATATACATATCTAAATGCACATATATATATGTGTGTGTTTAGGTCTACATATGTATACATATATAATTCATTAATTATGTATTATTATGATATATTTAGGAATATATTTCTTCTTATATTTAAGTCCATTTCTGTCTGATAGGAATGCTCAAACGTGTTTAATGTTTCAACATTGAAGTTCGCATAAATGGTTGCGAATGAACTGGTCACAGAGATAAACATTGTTTTGCATACGTCAAAACAAATCTATTCAGCGGAACATTTATCTACCATACATCTCAGCATATATGGATCTTCTTTATGTCTTTCTGTTTCAGTTGTTACTAACCTTTGACCAATAAATGACCAGGCAAGTGGCTCTCGTTCAGAAATCGTCAAAAGAATATTTTGTAAAACATTTTAGAGCTATTCCTTGGAAAAGACTAATGTATTCCGAAATATTTCCCTTTATTCTACCCGTCGGTATGATGAGAGAACTTTGGCAGGAATATCAGATATATTTGCCAAAATATGTAGTCAGACAGTAGATTTAACAAAAACTCACATATATATACACACACTCACATATTCACTCACATATATCTATATTTACATATGTATGTATATTCGTATATGGCATATATATGCTTATATAGATACACACACACACACACACACACACACACATATATATATATATATACATATATACATATATATATATATATAATATATAAGTTATTAATATATATATATCTGTGTGTGCGGGTATGTATGAGTGTATATCATGTCTATATATATATATATATATATATGTGTGTGTGTGTGTGTGTGTATATATATATATATATATATATATATATATATATATATATATATATATATATATATATATATATATACATATATATACTTAGCTATACAAAATATATATATATATGTGCATATATATACTTATCTATATTTGCATATATAGATTATATATACGTTCATTCATACATATACATAAATTGCATGTCGTGTTAAACAATTCTTGACGAAGATATCTGATCAAAATTCGCTTTAACTTTCAAACAGCATATACAAAAAATGGCCGTTGGCATAATTTCGAGTGAATCTGCCATATTCAGACGTAGGGTTCAATTTAAGTCTGAACCTATATAGCTTACATACGACATAACCATTCCTACTGAGCCAGAGCGCATACATGTGTATAGAAATTATTTCTGGTTGATGAAGGCTGACTTAAATCATGTATAGATATATACTTGGTAAGTTAGGT
The DNA here is from genome assembly GCA_964016885.1 of Eledone cirrhosa. Classification (NCBI taxonomy): domain Eukaryota; kingdom Metazoa; phylum Mollusca; class Cephalopoda; order Octopoda; family Eledonidae; genus Eledone; species Eledone cirrhosa. The sequence goes on from OZ024749.1 coordinate 45,479,987, forward strand.
TCGTTTGACCAATAGGTTTGCTATACCCTGAGGGGTCGAAAATCCTTAATATTTTATTTAACTAGAAATTAAAGGTCACATCACTAAGAATCACTGAATCACTTGGGGGATGTAAAAAATAATAATGTCATTTGTTTTCTTGATGCACTATGTATGTATACATATATATGTGGGTGTATATATATGTATATATATAAATATATATATATATATATATATATATATGTAGATAAATCTACCAAGAGTTTACGGTAGTGTCCAATCCGTATGAAGAACTCAATGTAGTCCGGATATCATGGAAAGAAGAGATGCAATGAAAAATCACTTTCGGTGAAAGATAAACGGAATACAGAGTCAAGATAAAATATTAAAAAAATAATGAATAAAACAATGAAACAGTTCCTTATATTAAACAAAAAAAGTTCATTATTTAACGATCGTTTCTAGGATATATATGTGTTAGAATTGGCATGCATATTCAACAGATCTATGTACAAAATTATACAAAATTATACAAACTATCAAGATTAAATATACATACCAAACACACATATATGCCGTCTTCAGAAATAATTATTTCTGAAGACGGCATATATGTGTGTTTGGTATGTATATTTAATCTTGATAGTTTGTATAATTTTGTATAATTTTGTACATAGATCTGTTGAATATGCATGCCAATTCTAACACATATATATCCTAGAAACGATCGTTAAACAATGAACTTTTTTTGTTTAATATGAGGAACTGTTTCATTGTTTTATTCATTATTTTTTTAATATTTCATATATATATATATATATATATATATATATATATATATATATATATATATATATATATATATATATATATATATATATATATATGTATATATATGAATATATCCATTCACTTTCGCATACACATACACTATATTTATATATACATACATATTCTTACATATACACACACACACACACACACACACACACACACACACACACACAAGCACACACTCATATATATATATATATATATATATACATAATGGCGTAGGCATTAATGGGAAGAAACATAATACTACCACTGATGATGTCACAGACGTGTGACGAAAGAAATTTGTTAGACTATATATATATACCTTTTCAACAGCTAGTTCCAGACATACTTTACTATTCCAGTACTATGCGAGTACTCTGTTAAATAAAATACTATCTAGTTTAACACTGATCTAAATTTTGTTAAAAACAGGAAGAATATATTTGATAATGTAGACCTAGATACAGTATATATGTAAATGAAAAGAAAGACGTTGTGATCAAAGCGGAAAGGTGTTTGATCAAGTGTCTGCTTGTTCACGACTAACATAGAGAAAAAAACAACAGCAAAGAAAAATGTCATTACCTAGCCCCATATAATTTCTACTTTAACCGTCATTAACGATTAAAAATAAAATAAAACGTAAGACAAAGACGATCAAAGAAAACATTAACGCTTAGATAAATAAATTCGTTGTGAAATCGTGAAACGATTATGAAAGTAACCTCAGAGCATTTTTAGAGAAAAATATATAAAAATAACAAACGAACTAACTAACGTTAACCAATTTACTTACCGAACTTCTATTAAAACCCCATAAAAGAACCTAAATCTGCGCAAATAGACGACCAAAGAAATTTCCGACGAAATGTAAACTGTCGTTGCGTCAGAAGCAATATGAAATGTAGGTCAGATTTGAAAAGATTTAAACATATAACAACAGCAAATAAAATATAAACTAAATAAACGACCACCGCTAATAATATAGCAATAATAACAATAACAATAAGAACAACAACATTAATAATAATAATAATTTCTTTATTAGCCACGTAGGGCTCACATTAATAAAACATTAATTACGGTAGAGGTAGTACTGTGTGAGATTTGTTATGTAAACAAGATTTTAACGAAAACCAGGAACATATGTAAACATTTAAATAAAATAAAACACCCCAATAGGGGGTATCTCGGAGGGTCCCACATGGAGAAAGCCCACAAAAAATCCACGGTCAACTTGACTACTAGCGCAAGTGGCCTCTGTCAGTTTTCTTCTTCCTGTCTCCCGGCGTATACTTAAAGCAGGCCCCTTGACTGGAGCCACGCACGTCTCTCT
>OZ024749.1:45484623-45489623 GCA_964016885.1 Eledone cirrhosa
AAAATCACCGGGAGAGATGACCCGTAGCCTTTGTCAAGGCAGAATTCTAGGAGAAGGAAAACTCTGATATAACACCTGCAACCCTGATGGTATCCAATGATGTTGACTTGTTCTTCTTTTTGGTAAATATCATCTTGGTTAAGAGAGTGGGACTGGCTTTGTGCAGTGCCTTTGCTCACTATAAAAGCTTCACGGCACAGGCATTGCTTTATATCTGGAGATCTCTCTGCACTTGTCGTCACATGGTACGATGGGCCCAGCACTATGTGTCAATAATTGTCACAAGTGTAGTGTTTGTACCAGAGTTTTCACGTCGCTGTCTGGACTAAAAAGTCACACTCGTTGAGCGCATCGGTAGGGGTTCTCCTACATGGATATAAAGTAGTGGCCGTACTCGAAAATGAGTTGGCAGGCTCCATATATATATGTATGTATGCACTTATCTATGTATGTTTGTATGTAGGTACGTATGTAAGTATGTATGTATCTAGGTACATATGTGTCTATCTATCTATATATATATCTTTTGTCGTTAAGAAAATGCGCATGCGTGTGTGTTTGTTTATATGGGTGTGCATGCGTGTATCTGTCTGTGCGTCGATCGATGTGTGTATGTGTGTGATTGATTATAGCGGTATTGAAGAAATGATATAAGAAATATTTGCAGTTAATTAAAATATAAGCAACCGATATATACATTTATTTTATGAATCGTGTTATGTTAATGGTATTGCTAATTGATCATAGCCAACCAATGTAAAACACCAGCAGAGGTTTCATACACACCAAAATGACGATTACTGATGACGGTTACGAGTCCTGAAACACGTGTTGTTCGTTATCACACGCTTTTACATTTGGCCAGTTTTTAAAATATCCATAGCGAGTTTTAGTTATGATTATTGCAAGCCAACGTATCGTATAAACTTCCAAACAGATCTAATATAAACATATGCACACACACACACACACACACACACACACACACACACACACACACACACACACACACACACACACACACACACACACACACACACACACACACACACACACACACACACACACACACACACACACACACACACACATACACACACACACACACACACATATATATATATATATATATATATATATATTCTATACTACAAAATACCATCATAGATAGATAGACAAATATATATATATATATATATATGAACAGAGAGGGAGAGAAAGAGAGAGAGGGAGAGGAGAAAGAGAGAGCAAAAAAGTTAGATAGATAATATAGATAGATATGTTTCTTTATTAGCCACAGAGGCACGAAAGAAGGGAACAAATACAAAGGGGGAAGTTTACATACAATAAAACGTGTAAAATACTATCACAAATGCAATTTAAAAATTAATCGATTTTCCTCAATAGGGAGAGACATTACATATGGGTAACACATACCCCCGAACAAATGTGCAACCCTGATCTCCAGATAGATAGATAGATGGATTATTAGATAGACATATAGATGGATAGATAGTTTTGAAGTTGTTACTATTGGTTCTCATATCATAGGGAGAAATATATTTAAATTTAATAAAAAAAATATACATTAATTATTTAAATCTCAAGATCTCAATTTCCTGAAAATTAATTAGTCAACTCATATACAAACATTGCACACACATGTTTATATTATATATAATATATAATATATATATATATATATATATATATATATATATATATATATATATATATATATAAATATGTGTATATATATATATGTGTAAAATGTAACCATCAATAACAACACAATCGGTACAGTATATGGAAGGGATATATTAGGTATATATATATATATATATATATATATATATATATATATATATATATATATATATATATATGTGTGTGTGTGTGTGTGTGTGTATACATACATATGTATATATAAATATATATATATATATATATATATATATATATATATATATATATATATATATATATATATATATATATATATATATATATATATATGTATATATATATATATTCATTCAGGATCTGATCTTGATTTGATGGATTATATATATATATATATATAAGTAACGTCATACACATATTCAAAGCAGCCATTATTAATGAATTCGCAACATGATAATCTGATTTTCAATTAACCATATTCCCACTGGGGGTGCAGTGTAATTTAAATATCCCATCTTAACTCCACAGCTAGAAAGATAAACAGGAAAATTTGTCTTCTGTTTGTTTGTTCATTGGAGAGAATGAAATCACGTCGTTCGAAATTTAAACTAATATATTGGAATGTGATAAATTATCTAAAGAATAATTACACTTATATTTATTATGTTTGTTATTCTTGATATTTCTATATATAATGATATAAGTATTTCTATCACCTGTGCAACATTTTATAGGTTATTGTTTAACTAAATGTTGAATCTGATATTAAAATCATAAGAGAGGTGATTTCGTTCCACTACGTTCACATTACTGAGGATTTCTTTCTTCATGACTAATTAATTGTAAGAGGTTAGGCTGGTATATCTATGTGGTCGAATATTAGCGTAGACATACTGTATTGGTATAATGAAGAAATCGTATTATGATTCCAGCAAAAGCTAAGGGTGGGTAACTAATGATGATAATGAGTTCATCGTTTCTGACTCAAGTCGTTATCAAATAAGTGCACATTATCTGCTAGATGTCACTACAGCATCGATTTCCAAATTCGTAGTTGAAAGCTTTCAAAATGTTTATTCATAAACATACAATATATCGCTAGAGATACAAAAATACATACTATATATATATGTTAGAGCTAACACCTTAATTCTCTCTCTCTCTCTCTCTCTCTCTCTCTCTCTCTCTCTCTCTCTCTCTCTCTCTCTCTCTCTCTCTCTCTATATATATATATATATATATATATATATAGCATATATATTCTATGCTTCTTGAGAAAAACGCACGCAAAACGAAATTAGGATAAGCTGTTAACCTCCTCTCAAAAGTTTGAGATCAGTAATCAGACTGAACAAATCAATAAAGAAAAAATCCATCACTTCATCGCTCAACGCTCATGTGGTTACCATCAGCGTGGTCCATCTCTCAATGAATGTTATAACCAGTTACACCGGTAACTACCAACCGGTGTAAAAACGACGGAAACTAATACAACAATAATAAGAACAAGAATAATGGGAAAAAAAGACGAATATAAATATAGTAAATATTATCAAAACAAAACGATGATAGAAAGACAGAGAATATCATCAAAAGGCAGCCATCTTTGTATATAGTGTTCATATCTCAATCATTCTTATTGTGAAGTAAAAGTTTTGATAATCTGCTGACATTTCAAACAGAGCCTAGACAGACCGCGCTTATCTTGCCGACAACAAAAAGTTCAAAACACAGCAATAACCAAAACAAACAAAACAAAAATAACAAAACGCGATCTCACAGTCCACGATATTATTATTACTATCATTTTTATTACAATCATTATTATTATTATTATGAATAATAACACAAGAAATAATAATATTATGGAAAAAATGATAGGAAAATATTTCCAAGAAAGAAAAAAAAAAATGTTGTATCTTTATTATCTAAAATTGACCTAGGAATATATATGATAATTTTAATTTGAAAAAACCAATATTAATATTTTATATTTAGATAATAGTCTTAAGATATTACCGTACACACAGAGATATCCACACATATGACATATTTACAGACTCAAATTTAGACTCACACAACGAACTATATCCAGTAATATACTGATATTTCTATATATTACACGTAATTCAAAATATACAAAAATAATCCACATACTCAAACACATTTACGTTCCAACTTCGCCTGTACGTTTTAGGTACACACAGACGTATATACGTAAATATGAACATATATACTTACACACGCACACAAACACACACACACACACGTATATATATATATATATATATATATATGTGTGTGCATGTATATATATATATATATATATATATATATATATATATATATATATATATATATATATATATATATATACATGCACACACACAAATATATATTTATGTGAATGTATGTGAATTTGCATGTATATACACATACATATGATTTTGTGTGTACGTGTGTCTATGCAATTATATATATATATATATATATATATATATATATATATATATATATATATATATATATATATATATATATATATATATATATATATACATATATATATATATATGTATGCATATATATATGCTTATACATACATCAGTTAATTTTATCACGTACACAAGAAGTTATGATAAGTATAACGGTGAGGAAAATTATTTTCAAGATTATAGGAATTGTGATGCTGGTGATGTAGATAGTAATTATTCATATTTATATATCTATCCCTACAAGAAACATCCCTGCTCTCTCTCTCTCTGCCTCTGCCCCCTCCCTCAATCTTTATAGGATATATATGTATATATATATATATATGTGTGTGTATGTGTGTCTGTGTGAACACCTATATCTAGGAATTTGCCATTTATCTATGTTTGTATACATGTGTATACAAACAATCTTTTCATACATGCATAATTTATAATCCAACACCTACTCGCCCAAATTATTATAGACGAATTTATTTTTATATAAGTATGCGTAAATCCCATCATTATAGGTCTATTTATGCAGTAAGCACACACACGCACACACACACACACATACTTATATATGTATATATAAGTATATTATATATATATATATTTGTATATTTGTATATATATTTATATATATATATACATATATATTTGTATATATATATAAACATATATATATATATATATATATATATATATATATATATATATGTGTGTGTGTGTGTGTCTTTATATATATGTAATCACACACACACATGTATTATATACACATGAGTATAAGTGTTATTGAGTATGTACGTGTAAGTATAGAGATACACACATGCACATATCTTA
>OZ024749.1:45494623-45502123 GCA_964016885.1 Eledone cirrhosa
CGGTCGGGTCATACTTTTTCCTATTTCCCACTCTACTACCCTAAGTATTGAGTAATCTGGTGCGTTATGGTCCATCTGGTTCCTTACCACATTTCCTTTGTTTTATATATATATATATATATATTCATATATATAATATTATATGTGCGTATTTTATATTTTATATTTGTCCTCTAAGTAACAATTTGTAATTGAAAACCATTCGATATGTAATGTTTCTGATTACTGCTGTGACTGTACTGCACACCTCATCGTGCTTCAAATATTGGTACTATTGGATATCCAAGATATTTCAAGTGCAATATTGCTATACATCTACTGTTTTAAGGTGTTTGGGTTCATAACAGATTTTTCCTGTCTCCCTGGGTTTACGAGAAACAATATAACATTAAATAAACCTGTTTATTATATATCATTTACAATTTACATGTAGGCAGGTCACTCTGGAAATAGGGGTGGGTGCTGAGCCTATTACGTGGCCTAGATGGGGGACAGACGCCACCAAAGTTTGAGAACATCTGTATTAAACGATACACGCACAAGGTACTGCAGGATTACGAAGCAAATATATTAACAGCATAGTAAGGTCTGGACAGCGCCAGTTGCAGATAAGGACGTATACAATTATACAAAGGAAATAATATAGATATATATATATAAATGCATTACTGGAATAAAGAAGAAACATATCTTTATATTAGATAATATATATCTCTGCAAAATGAAGCAGATGTTATATAAGCCTTTTATGATTTATGTTGTTCATTACCAATCATGTTGAACAAGGCTATCTATCACTATATGGGCCCACTTCTATTCTCCTGTCAAATGTGTTCATCTTCATATATGAGAATAAAATTGTGTTTGAGGGATAGTTAGTAGTTATCTCTAGATTTGAAAAGCGTTCTCTAAAGATACCAGCATGTCAGTCAGAAGGCATGTCTGTACACAGGCATGGCTTCTCAACTACAAGCTTTACGCAATAATCCAACACAACTACAAAGATTGCAGTTGTAACCTAAAATGTTGCTACAACCTAAGTAACTGCAACCTAAAAGCCCAGGAATTAGTAGTTAGAGCAATCGGGAATTTGTGAGTTCGATTCTTACACCGAATGAACAAGAGACTTTAGTTTGCTTTGCTCCATTTTACTCATCTGTAGGAATGAGTTGCGAGGTCACTGGTACCAAGGTGTATAATGTATTTACCTTCCCATTGGACAACATTGGGGGCAGGGTGAAGAGAGAGTGGTATGGATGGATGACTGATGGTCTTTGACAAAAAACTTGCCATGACTTGTGCCTCGCAGGGGAACATTGTAGGTGCATATCACATGGTAATTTATGACCGAAGGGTGTCTTTGACATTTATTTTCTCTCTCTCTCACCCCCCTATCTCTCTCTCTCACTTTATCTCTCTCTGCAGATATATATATATATATATATATATATATATACATATATATATATATATATATATATATATATATATATATATATGTATAAATGTATATATATATATATATATATATATATATATATATATATATATATATATATAAAGAAAAAGGGATGAAATCGAAAATGCAACTGAAGTCTTATTTTTAAAAATATATATATATATATATATATATATATATATATATATATATATATATGACGTTGTGTGCGTGATGATATATATATTTTATCCTGCCATCTCTTTCTCTCTCTCTATATATAAATATATGTGTGTGTCAATAGACGTACGCATTAATGTATGTGAGTCATGGTGTACATGTGTGCGCGTGTGTATATGCCTCAGTTTGCGTTTGTGTTTGTATAAGTCAACCAGCTGAGACTGACGTCACAACACTAGAAATACCACACACAAATAATATAAAATAACCTAATATATACTCACATATACAGACACTCAGATGCATGCACCCACATACACACACATAGACACCCACACATATATATATATATATCGTTGGGAATTAGACAATCTGCATTTCTTGTTGCAAGTTGAATTTACTTCAACTCTTATGAATGATATGTGACACCGTAAGAAAACAATAGTAACAACAAAAATATGATGATATTCGTAATAATAATAATAATAAAAATCATAATAATAATAATAATAAAAATATTGCTGATAAATGTTTGAGGCCGAACAAGCTGGTATATATCAGCAATATTTTTGTATATATATGTATATATTCATACGTGTATATATTCATATATATATATATATATATATATATATATATATATATATATATATATGAATATATACATATATACTAGTGTGTGTCCATATGTGTGCAAGTTAGTGTGTCGATGTGTGTATGTATATGTATGTATGTTTGCGCATATGTACATATATATATATATATATATAAAGGTTATATGGGAAAACAAACACATTACATTCATACGTGTATAGCTATGATGTGGCTGCATGTATATATATATATATATTTCTTATTTTATTTGTTTTTTTATATTTACTATGTTTTATGTATATTTTCAAATTTTAGGACAAAAGATTTTCAAAACGAAAGACGGCTGGCAATATATTGATCTTTCGTTTGAAAATAAAAGACTGATATAGAAGCTTCGTGAATTGATTTCTTCCTCGGTTACAAACGTTTGTGTGGCTTTAAAATGTTCTCATAAAACGTTTGCTGAACAGATTGTTTGAAAAGTTGATAATCCTTCGTAGCAATGATTTTTAAGGCTACACACACACACACACACACACACACACACACACACACACACACACACACACACACACACACACACACACACACACACACACACACACACACACACACACATATATATATATATATATATATATATATATATGTATGTATATACAGAAATTCACTAAGAGATACACTCACACATGCATATAAACAATTATATATATACATACATATATATATATATATATATATATATATATATATATATATATATATATATATATATATATATATATATATGTGTGTGTATATATGTATATGTATATATATATATATATATATATATATATATATATATACAAATATATAAATTAATATATATATATTTATATATATATAAATATAAATATAAATATATATATCAATCAATCTCCCCCCCCCTCGCTCTCTCTCTCTCTCTCTCTCTCTATATATATATATATATATATATATATATATATATATATATATGATTGTCTGTGCATACATTATATAGATTCATATATAAAAATGTGTGTATGCGTGTGGAGAATCTGTTTGTCTATATAATCATAACATTTGAGGGTTTGATTTATATTTGTACTTTTATTTTCTCAATCAGGTCACAGTGTCAAACTCTTTATGAGACTATTTACCAAACTCAGTATTTCTTACTACTTTATAAGTCAAAATCCCGGAAACTTTATTACCGAAATCACCATCATCATCATCATTGTTATAGTATTCCTAGTTATCTTAGTATAGCCATAAATGTCATCATCATGATATCGTGACCTGGATGATAAAGGTGATGAAAAGCGACTACACTAGCCTCAGCACAACAAGTAATACTATCACTAACAACACCACCAGCACCACAAACCACACGATCAACAACAACACCAACAGAGCCACCATCCAACCACCACCACCACCATCCAACCACCACCACCACCACCACCACCAGCAGCACGATAATCATTACTAGCACCACCAACAACACCAGCGCTACAAGCACCACCAGCACCACCAGCACTACTACCACCACCAGTAACACCAGCAATACGAACACCACCAACAACACCAGCACCACCAGCACCACAAGCAACAACAACACCAGCAACACCAGCACTACAACCACCACCAGCAACACCAGCACTACTACCACCACCAACAACACCAGCAACACCAGCACTACTACCACCACCAACAACACCAGTACTACTACCACCACCAGCAACACCAGCACTACAAGCACCAACAGCACTACAAGTAAAAACACCACCACCAGCCCCACCAGCCCCACCAGCACCACCAGCACTACTACCACCACCAGGAACACCAGCACTACTACCACAAGCACCAACAACACCAGCACCACAAGCATCAACAACACCAGCACTGCCAGCACCAACAGCACTGCCAGCACCTACAGCACCACCATCAACACAATCATCACAAGCACCAAGAGAACCAGCCATCATTGTAATCACCAATATCAACTTTAGCATGATTATCATTGTTGTCACATCTGTACATATCATTATATTCATTATTACCGTATTGTACCAGTAATATACTGCTTTAATTGCTGGCCTTGTGCCAAAATTAGAAACAATTATTATATAGTTCGAGGGCGGTAGATTGGCAGAGGATCGGACATCATGCTTTGCAGCATAGAGTTACGCCCCATTATTATCTGAGTTCAAATCCCGCCGAGGTTAACTTTGCCTTTCATCCTTACGGGGTCAATAAAATAAAGTACCAGTAATGTACTGGTATAATTGGCGGCCTTTTGCCAAAAGTAGAAATAATTATTACCGTATTGTAAATAAAGTTAGTTTCTCGATATATATATATGTGATCGAAAAATACACTTTCTTTCAATTCTGTCTCGATTGAAATCAAGTACAAAGTTCCCCTTCTCTCGTAGACCAACAACACACACACACACACACACACACACACAAACACACACCCATACACACACACACACACACACACACACATATATATATATATGCACACACACATACACACGCATACACACACACAAACACCCACACACGCACACACACACACACACACACACACACATACACACACCCACACATACACACACACACACACAAACACCCACACACGCACACACCCATACACACACACACACATACACATACACACACACACACACACATACATACACACACATACACAGACACACACACACACATACACACGCACACACACACACATACACACGCACACACACACACATACACACGCACACACACACATACCCACACACATACCAATGCGTTGTTATTCCTAACTGTTCCTATAGAGCTGTTCCAAACGATATATATTTACGTCCCTTTACGTTCTAATTTTAAATCCCACTGAAGTTAAGCGTTGCCTGTCATCCTTCTGTGGTCTATAAAATAAAATACCAGTAACACACTGGGGTAAAATTTAATCGGCTACCCATGATTGTTGCCCTTGTGTCTAAATCAGAAAACATTATTTTTATCATTAACTTTGATGTTCAGGCATTCGAGATGTATTTCACATCACTCTTATAAGTTTGTTTTATTTTCACGTTATTATTATTATTATTATTATTATTATTATTTGCCTTTCATCCTTACGGTGTCGATAAAATAAAGTACCAGTAATGCACTGGTAAATTTCTGGCCTTGTGCCTAACGTAGAAACAATTATTATTATTATTATTAGTGTAGTAGTAGTAGTAGTAGTAGTAGTAGTAGTAGTAGTTGTAGTAGTAGGAGGAGTAGTAGTAGTAGTAATAGTAGTAGTAGTAGTAGGAGTAGTAGTAGTAGTAGTAGTAGGAGTAGTAGTAGAGGCAAATTCACGATGCTAATAATATCACAACCGTCATCATCATCATCATCATCATCATCATCACCATCGCCATAATCATCATCACCATCACCACCACCACCATCATCATCATCATCATCATCATCATCATCATCATCACCATCGCCATAATCCTCATCACCATCACCACCACCATCATCATCACCATAATCATTTGCAGAAATACCCTTTTTTCACCATCGCTAAAACAATATAATGTATGGATTATTCGTCACCAATATTATCATTTTGATCACCATCATTGTCACGATAATGAACATCATACTCTTAATGGTATTGATGAATACAATGATGACAATCATAATGGTCATCTTATATAGTCATCATCCACATCACCATCACCATCATCATCATAGTCATCGTCCTGTCTCCATGGTTGCCCTACACGTTATGTTGCGTCAGGTGCACCGAACAATATTTTTAAATCTAAATATTGAATGTGTGATAGTTTATAGTATGAATAATGTATGAAGTGTAATACAATATCGTGGTGGTGGTGACTCTTGCGACACAGGGACTAGCTTATTACACAGAGCTACGTGAAGTAGGATATATGATTATATATATATATATAATATATATATATATATATATATATGCATATATATATATATATGCAAAGTTTTATTTAAATTGTTGGGTTACAACGAGCAAATATTTATAACTGATATAAAAGCACTCAACAAGTATTTGGAGTATATTTACGATATTAAATAAATGGAAACTATATTTATAAAACCATATTTATTTCATTATATATATTTCAGGGATATCATATTAAAAATATGGTATGCCTTCTTCAGACAAAATACAATATAAACAGTCTTATAAATGGAAGTTGAAGTCGTAAGGTATGTCAAATCTATCTATTTATAAGACTGTTTATATTGTATTTTGTCTGAAGAAGGCATACCACATTTTTAATATGATATCCCTGAAATATATATAATGAAATAAATATGGTTTTATAAATATAGTATCCATTTATTTAATATCATATATATATATATATATATATATACACACATATATATATATATACACACATATGAAGAAGAAGAACGATCGACTTTCGTCAAATCGGACCGAGGGAACAATGTTTCCGTTGGTCTTTCCAATTGCTAATACTGTCTATCGGTCGCAACTCCAGGTAGAAGGAGCAACGTGAAATAAAGTGTCTTGCTCAAGGACATAACGCATCGCCTGGTCCAGGAATCGAACTCACAACCTTACGATTGCGAATCCAATTCTCTAACCACTCAGCCACACGCCTTCATATATATATACACAAAAAGGCAGGAGCTCGGCTGTCGGGGTCTCGACTCCTTCATATCATCACACTCTACAATTCCATGTATCGAGTACTCTGGTGAATAATAGTCAAACAGGTTTTTATTGTATCCATTCTTATTAAGGCAGAGTTGTGAGTCTTGTTACTCTAAAGTTTATCACAGCCTTGATGATGCATATGAGAAATACCAGAGTTACAACACTCACTATTTCGCCTTAATGGTAATAAGCTGGTAGAAATAGCCAAGCTTCAGAACAACTAAAGAATATTCAATATTGCTAATGATTTTCTCCTTATTATGAATGGAATATTAATGGATAAACTAATATTATCGGTTCTTTACTTTAAATATGTTGAACTCGCATTCAACCATATCATTCCTAGTATAGAGAAATTCTTAGGTAAATATGGTAACAATATTTTGCAAAACATTATCTTATTTTAATGCAGAAATGAATAGTTTTGCTATATGATTCTATGCTGAAGTAAATTAATATATGGCAAACATGTAGCGAGGAAAAATTCGTATAATGTTTTGATATATGTGAGGTCAATGACAAGACAAGTGAAACACTTTAGAAAAATATTG
>OZ024749.1:45507123-45517123 GCA_964016885.1 Eledone cirrhosa
CAAGGAAACCATAACTATACTGTTGGCCTATGAAAAACTATTCAACATAAAGAACAAACAGCATAAAGAACAAACTATCTACATTGCGTAGACAAAGGATATTGCAAACTTATTTTAACCTCAAACACATCCCGGTGTATAAGAGAATTTGCTGCTAATATACGAGAGATACAACAACAGACACACACTTCACTCTTTCCAGATATTTGAAAACCAATAAAACACGTGTTACAAGAAACACACTAACAAAAGGCATATCTAACTCATATAAAGCATCATCAATGACATTTGAGTGAAGGATACCGATATATAACCCCAGGCAAACAGGAAAGTACCCAGCCATTCCGACACAAATTGTAAAATATAACAAAACACGATTATAAAACACTTTCTAAACATATGACGTTAGGCACAAATACGTAGATACGACAATTACAAACTTAAACACTAGTGGTAGTGCATAACTAATGGCTTACACAATATGCATAACATACAAATTAAACCCTATGAGAAGAAACACGAAACAACAAACAATAGAAAGAACCACCATACTACAACACTAAAACACTATTAAACATAGACAGGCAAAGCAATTGTAGTTGGATAGGGCATACATATTATTGTGTATTACGATACCACTAACAAATGTATCACTCTACTGTATCGAACTAAATGACCTAAACATTTATGCACATATTATATGTATTATGGAGAGACATACGTATTAATAAAATATGAATTCCAAAAGAATTACCACCACTGTGTCGATATGTATACATAGATCAATATTCTTGCGCGTTATATCATATATTTATACAAGTATTACAAACTCTTCGACACACACACTCATATTTTATATATTTATGTATATATATATATTATATATATTATATATATATATATATATATATATAAATATATATATATGTATATATATATGTATATACATATATATATTCATTTATATATATATATATATATGTTTATTTATATATATATATATATATATATATATATAAATGAATATATACATATGTATATATATATATATATATATATAAATGAATATATACACATGTATATATATATATATATATATATACATATATATATTCATTTATATATATATATATATATATATATATATATATATATATATATATATATATATATATATATATATATACATATATATATATATATATATATATATATATATACATATATATATTCATTTATATATATATATATATATATATATATATATATATATATATATATATATATATACGTGTATATACATATGCTGATTTGATTTTTTCAATTACAGTAAACCAATTTAGATGTTATATTTTTAGGGAGTATCCGTAATATATGAAACATCTGTCACCATTATCTGCCAATATATCTCCAATTGATGCAAATCATTCGAACGTATAGCTCTACGCCGGAATATAACGTTTTCGACATTCATGCGCATAAACACTGGCAGGTGAAACATTCTCAGTCATCTACTCGAACTATCTCTCGTATATTTGTTTCTTGTACCCTCTTACTGTGTGTGTATGTGTGTGTTTATGTGTGCGTGCGTGTGTGTGTGTGTGTGTGAGTGTGTGTGTGAGAGACAGCGAGAGCGAGAGAAAGAAAGAGAGAGAGAGTGTGTTTGTATATATGTGTAAGAACATATGTATGAGCGTGTATGATTTTATATTCATGTGTATATATATATATATATATGTATATATATATATATATATATATATATATATATGTATATATATATATGTATATATATGTATATATATATATATATATGTATATATATATATATATATATATATATATATATACATATATATATATATATGTATATATATAGTTAGATAGGCATATATATATATAAATATATATATATATATATCTTTCAAGCCATATTTCCATCTTTCGTTTTATCAATAAACATGTCTACCATTATTTGTTTGTCAACTTTTCTTTCATTTCATATGTCCAATTGTATTTCGTTTTGAGCATATACAGAAACGTATACAAATATCCACATATATACATATACTCGCAAAAACACATATGCCTACAATATCTATATATATATTGTGTTGTCAAGTATGAAATTTGTAGAAATCTCTTTTTTCTCTGAATTTTTAAATATGTCATACTTGACGGCTCAATATATATATATATGTGTGTGTGTGTGTTGTGTGTGTGACTGTGTGTGTCTGTGTTTGAGAGAGATAGAGAGTGTGAGAGGGATGGAGATAGCGAGAGAGAGAGAGAGAGAGAGAGAGAGAGAGAGAGAGAGAGAGAGAGAGAGAGAGAGAGAGAGAGAGAGTATGTGTGTGTGTGTTTTATAATTTGTGAATTAAATTCCTAATGTATATACACAATTCTCTATCAGTTTAAACTATTTCTTCTTTCACTACTTTGTCTGATACACAATTCCAGCAAAGTCCATATTTTAGTACTGGACTATCTTGGCGCAACATGAGTTACATTTGGGTGACATTTATTATATCACGTTTGAATGCACCTGAAATATTTTTTTCATTTCAGTGTTTCGAATTTTGACACGAAAATCAATTTTTTTAATATTATTTTTTTATTCTTGGATGAATAAGTTATGGATTATTAATTTTGATTAATTGAATAGGTTGTATTGAATGGAAAAGTAAATCGTGTGACCAATGAAGTATACCAAAACGAGTACAGACTATTGTTAACTTGATTGAATGTTAAATGGCTTATGCTATTTAAATATAACACTATTTAAATATATTAGATTAGTGAAAATTAAGTTTGTAGAACTCTTTAGCATAAATATGTACGAATGATTTATATAGGGTTTACAATATTTGATTTCATCATATCTGGTATCATGTATAATCAGAGAGTAGCAGAATCACTAAAGGTAGTTTCTTTTACCACAATTCCATCAAAAACATGATTTTCATCAATGATTTTCTACCAGGCTACTCATGACTGAGTGGGTATATATTTATACACACACACACACACACACACAGACACGCATATATATATATATATATATATATATATATATATATATATATATATATATATATATATACATATATATAATAATAATAATAAATGTGAAGACTAAAATCCGAAGAAGGATCGATAAGGATAAATATGTATCAAATATATAAAAATCATAGACCAAATATTCATTAAAATAACAGATTAGATTTGAAGCAGCGATTCTTTGCTTAAACTTTAATCTGTTATTTTAATATATATATATATATATATATATATATACACACACACATACATATATATTTATATATATATATATATATATATATATATATATATATATATATATATATATATATGTATATTCACACATATACATATGCCTTAATGCTACATATACATTTGTAAAAACTATAGAACTAATATAGAAGAGAGAAAGCGCAAATAAAATGTCAATCAGGAAAAATAAACAAGACAAAACGATGCATTCATTAATTTTGTTCGCTATTTGAAACTCTTAATTTCAAGTCATCATTCGGGCAAGCTTTGATTTTCGCGTAACGTTGGTCGATACTTTAATTAACATTATTATATTGAGAACTCATTTGTCGAACTTTAGGCGACCTTTGCTTACAATTTAATCTTATACCTAAAGGGAAAACAGCAGATACGGGAATTTACGTATTTATTTATCATAAATTTATGTTTGATATACCCTCGAAATTGAAAGGAATGCTATCGGCTTCTTCCTTAAAATTATGAATCATTTATTATTATTATTTTTTCCTTTATTTTATAATGTTGAACACACACGAGAAATATTTCTTAATTAATATTAAAAAAAACATCGAACAATAGATTTTAAATTAAATTGAACATTTTACATATTTTATTTTTATTGAAGTCTTGACCGTTAAAAGCCGCAGGAAGCCTCTTGGATCTAATTGAAGCATTGTTTTAAACTGAAAAAAAAGTTTTCCCCGAATATGAAGGAATTTTAAATTTTTAGAGATATCTTTGAATTTAATGTCATTCGGTACTTCGGAGATGTGAATATTTAAAATAAATGTGAATTCATATTTTTGATACTTATATAAACAAATGTACATATAACCAAATTAAGAAGAAGTTTATCATGTGGTAGAATAAATTTTTGTGTAGTTTTTCGGAAAGGATAATTCATAATTTGAATATACGAACAGAGAAAAATATAAGTAAATTAATACTTACAGGATTTTGAATAAAACACCGTTAATTTATTTGAGGAATCTATTTAAGAATTCAGGATTAGGTACAACATTTGAAAATGTGGACATACGTATATGTACGCAAATATTTGTATGTATATACATATATATGGTAGACCAGTCAAGAATGAATCGCACTCCAAATATCTTGGTGTAACATTGGATCGCATCCTGACCTAACGAGAGCAGCTAAAGAGGGTTGCCGGAAAACTTAAGACCAGGATTATTTTGAGCCGCATGTTGGCAGGAAACAGCAGGGGGCCACGTGTGGCATAAGTAGATGATCGGTGAGGCAGCAACTCTTACCAAGTCCAGGAGCGACTTTCCAAATATGTTGAGCTAGAAAACCTTCCCGAAATTGCGTTTGAAATGAGGCAAATAATTGGGGAATCAATGAATACCTTCAGCACAATGACATTGATCTGAAGAAATATTTGTGTTGATCAGGGAAACAATCCAGAGTTGCAGTCCAAGACCTCTTCCAGGACCCGATATCTCAATCAGCGGTCTTTGTCCTTCCTAGAAAGTAATGGATGTCCCTTAATCACATCCGCACATCACGTGCCAGGAAACAAAGACACACAAAAACATAAACACATACACACACACCTATTTATATATCTATATCTATATCTATCTATCTATCTCTTTTAGTCTTTCTCTCTCTCCCCCCCCCCCCCGCTATCTCCCCTCTCTCTCTCTCTCTCTCTCTCTCTATATATATATATATATATATATATATATATATGTATGTATGGATATATATATATATATATATATATATATATACATATATACATACATAAATATGTGTATATATATATATATATATATATATATATATATATATATATATATATATATATATATATAGCCGCAATTTGATTACGCTTCTTTAAATTCTGATTTCAAACCTGTCCGAAGTCAGCTTTGACTTCCATTTTCCAGATTATATGAAGAGAATTATCAATCACACAATGAGATCGAAATAATAGACATTTCCCATTTATTATATAATTGCTAGCCTTGTGCATGAATATTAAAATATACTATACAAGTAGTAGTATTAGTAGTAAATTTCATAACAGAGAATCTTGAAGTAGTGAAAGTAGCAGCAGCAGCGACTGATGCAGCATGCAGAGTGTGTGATAATTATTTCTGAAAGTTCAGCATATTTGAAAACATAAAAATAACGCGCCCCATAGAATAATGGATTTAATTAAAGGCCGCGTGTTTAAATCATGAAAATACACTAAAAGAGAACTAAAAGGGAAAAATCAAAAACAATATACACACATATATACACATATAAACATATACACATATATGTATATTATACATATATATATATATATATATATATATATATATATATATATATATATATACATATATATATATATATATATATATATACATATATATATATATATATATATATATATATATATATATATATATATATATATATATATATATATATATATATATATATATATATATATATATATATATGTATGTATATCTACATATACACATATGCATACATATATACATATGCATAGATATATACATATGTACATGCACACATATATATATATGTACACGTGTATGTGTATATGTGTGTGTGTATTTATATATACATTTGGTGTAATAACACAATAATTGGGAAGCACCTCTAAGAAAAGTTTTTGCGACAGCATTTGATAGAATAATCACTGAAAGAGTGGAGGAATGTTCTCAGTGAAAGTTTTAAAGAGACGCTTACAAAGAAAGAGAGAGTGTTAGACATGGTGAGCAAAATATATTTGACTAAAACGGACGCCGAAAATATTGGTTTAACCGTAGAATAAAAAAAATAATAATTTCTGACAAAATGTATAATTAATGTTCCGAATACGACTAAGGACATTGAAATCACGTCACATCACTAATATTTCTATCGATATTATTATTATTATTATTATTTGTACCGTTCTGTATTGTCCTGTACTGTCCTTAATGTCTACTTTATGTAAACCCTTGTGGTTAATAAAGAAAGCATTATTATTATTATTATTATTATTATTATTTGCGACCTACGTAGTAAATCGTATCATCGTGAGCTCCGCAAAGGTTTGTTATTTTTAGTTGTTTAAAATTGCCATTTATGAAAAATGTATATAAGTGCACATGCATTGATTTCTGAAAAAGACACTCAAAAATATTGTGGCCTTGAGCCCAAAATTTAAACTTTTTATAATTATCAAACAAACATTTTTCTTTGAAAAATCATGGATGACTCAGAGTCACTCCTTCCTCACAATATAACACCTCACACCGACACCACCATTGTAAATATTGCTACGTTTGCCAACACTGGAAATGTAAGCAGTAGCAATATTTTAAATTTGTCTCATGCAGACCTTCATTTCCCGCCATTACCAATGACTGCAGGTGTTAAAGCCGCCACCACCACCACCACAGCGACAACAGAAACAAAAGAAAAAAATAAATTAACTCGTGATATCGAAATGAATTCAACCAAAATGAACTCTTCCACACCGAACACCACTGACGCCACCACAACCACAACTGAAACTAAAATTAACAATTACAAAAATAACGATAACAACAACAGCAACAATGAAATTAAGAAAACTACCCTGAGTTTTGCCAGAGTAGCAAAAACGTGCGAAGCGATCCAGGTAACTCAGGAGGAATTAGAAGAAGCCAAAGGAATGGTAAATAAAGATGGGTACAGGGTCAGCCCCCCCCCCACCTAATAAAATGGACCATCGTCGCCTATGCACCGTGTCTAATCGGACAATTAACATAAAATCGCGCCGAGGGGAACGGGCATCCGAGTCCCAAATCCAAAAAGCTTTGGGACATGTGTGGGCAAAAAAAACCCACATCAGACGTGGGCAGAAATATGGAACCGTGGACGTGTTGTTTGAAACACCACAGGAGGCCAGAGAACACTCCATGGCTCCATTAAGAAGTGACGACTTCACACTCGTCCCAAGATATTGTGGCCAGAGACTTGTGAAGATCAGGGTGACCAACGTTCCACCGGCCATCGAAATTCCCTGGCTAATGGCTGCCGTCCTCGCCGACATCGAGGCCAACACCAAGATAATTGAAATAGCGAAGGAAAAGCAGGAGAACTGGTCCGGATCTGGGAGGGTGCTCCTGAACCAAGAGGACCATAAAAGCATTGAGGAGATCCCAGAGGTAATATACCTCACTGACGGCAGCCACCTCACCGTAATCGTCGAGGGCAGAAGGCCTAGGTGTGTCGTTTGTGGTGAAGGAACCCACCTAAGGGCTTTCTGCCCTCAGGCTAAAAGGTTGAGGCCACCTCTCTTACCCACCCCAGTGATTCAACCATCAACAGCACCAGCAGCAGAAATGGCAGCAACAACTGTAGCAGCAACAGCAGAAGCAACTGTAACAGCAACAACCCCAGCAACAGTAGCAAAACCAATACCACCACCACCCATCGCGCCAGAAATAGCACCAGCGCCTACACCATCCACCACGCCACAACTAAAACAAACGCCTGTATTATTATTAATATTAGTTCTGTTGTTTTTGTTCTTGTTGTTACTAACCATATTGTTATTAATATTATGTTATGTTCATATCGATTAAGGTGTTGAACATGGTGTTTAGTATATTAATAATTCCAAATAATCAAAAATTCATTATCAACATTGGCACACACGCTAAATCAGAAAATTTTAGGCATAACTACATAAACATTTAAATAAGGTTAGTAAAAACTGATAAAAATAACACACCAGAAAATGAAATATATGCTACACAAGAGACAGTATAATATTGGTTTGAAATTCAGAAACAAGGCCGGATAATTTAGGGTAAAAACAACGTTGATTACAAAGATTTAAATACATGATTGGTAGTATATTTTATCGAATCGGATGAGTGAATGTTCAAGTTGATCATGCAAGGGTTTCCCCTTAAAAGGCCAGACTATATACCGCTATGGCATTATATGCGACCCACTACAAATTCTCCCAGTCCAGCGCCTAATATTAAAACTGAACTTAATGCAAGAGATATGATAGTAACAATAAATCTGGAAATAATATCAGTTTAAATATCACGTTTAAATAACATGAGCAATACAAAAATCTCAATAAATACATATAAAGAGTGGACTATATAAAACATTCTATACAGAGCAGGTTATGTGAGATAAATGATACCAAAATGGGTTTGAAAAGCGCATCTGGTATATATATATATATATATATATATATATATATATATATATATATATATATATATATATATATATATATATATAAGGATGTATATACGATGTACAGAAATTAATGTTTAGCATAGTCTGGTTTCTCCGTATGGGATATCAAAACATTTGCTACTACTTTAAATTAATTTTCCTCATTAAACTACTGCATGATGATTCTCGAGCTTATTGGGTAGGGATGCTTCTCTCCTTGCTTAACTAAGGGTTACAAGTGTTGTATATATATATATATATATATATATATATATATATATATATATATATATATATATATATATATACAGAGAGAGAGAGAGAGAGAGAGAGAGAAATTACACAATTATCAAAGTTATGTTCAAATCATTTAATCGCTGACAATTGTTTCTTCCACACTTTAGTTTGGTGTCATCGGAGTATTATCAATGTGTGTACATATAATTACCCTCCTATTCAACTGAACAATTATATAGATACATATATATTGATGTTGTGAACAGCAGTTTAGTATATACGGGGTGTAATGGGTGCGACATATATTATACGTTCTTACATTGAACCATTTCTCTTTCTGGTAATAAGGTAGTAATAAATTACTGACCTTTCCTGTTTATAGTTTTTTATAGTATAGTATATACATAACTATAAATAGTATCTTTATTATATATATATATATATATATATATATATATATATATACATATTTATATTTGTATACATATATATAGATATACTTACATATAGTACATTAATATATACACAGACTCACACCTGCACTCACTCCAGCACATAAACACACACACACACACACACACACACACACACACACACACATATATATATATATATAATTATATATATATATATATATATATATATATATATATATATATGTATATATATATATATATATATATATATATATATATATATATATATATATATATATATATATATATATATATATATATATATATATATATATATATATATATATATATATATATATGTATATATATATATATAATAGTATGCATACATACATATGTTGGCAGTGTGTATATACGGCCTACGTATGTAGGTTAACATCTCAATTAGTAATTGGTGATTTTTAATTACTGGTTGTCATATGAAATTTAAATATATATTTTATCCATCATGCAGTTATGCGTATACATAATTTAACACATAGTTAGGCATATATATATATATATATATATATATATATGGGGGGGGGGTGCGTGTGTGTGCGTATGTGTGTGTGTGTGTTTATGTTTGTGTGTATGTATATATTTATATATACACCTATACATTCAAATAGAGGTATTCATACATATTTAAATATATATATATACATATATATATGCATACACAAACACATTAATACATACATATATATACACACACACATATAGATATGTATATGTATATATATATCTTTCTTTCTATCTCTCTCTCTCTCTCTCTCTATATATATATATAT
>OZ024749.1:45529623-45534623 GCA_964016885.1 Eledone cirrhosa
ATATATATATATATATATATATAGAGAGAGAGAGAGAGAGAGAGAGAGAGAGAGACGTGAAAAAAAAATCAATATATTTATACAAATTAACCACTATTATGACAAACAATTAAGAGTGGCAATATTGAGAAGGGTTGCGGTTGGTATCATATTTTACGCTCACCATGTCAGAGAAGTTACTTCTGTTAAAATATTTACTTTTATTATAATTTCTAATTTTGCTTCTAGGAGATCCTTCTGATACCGGCTAAATATTCTTGAACCATTTATATATAGGATCGAAAGAATTCTTGGCATTTTAAATTATAAGACTGAATCATATATATATATATATATACAAATATGTATATAACCATTTGTGCCTTTTTGTATGCGTATTTATAAGCACACGCACATATATAAGCACATACATATAGCTATGTAACTTTATTAAGCCCACGGATGTAGGTTCTATGTAATATATGAATAATATATCACACATAGCTATATACCTAAATCTTGGGATATTGTTTTGTAAATGATCTATGTTACCCCTAATGATTCATGGAAGCACGTGGCCTAGTGGTAAGGGTGTTGGACCTATGACCATAAAGTTGTGGGTTCAAATCCTGAACTGGGTTGTGTGTTGGGTTTTCGAGCAAAACACTTCATTTCATGTTGCTCCAGTGTACTCAACTGAAAATGAGTTCCAGAAATAGCTGGGAGTTTACCCTGTCTATCGTCCAGTCCATGGGAGCATTGCATTCTCAGTCGCTTAATGCCATGGAAATACTTTAGAATTTAGACTTTAGATCCCTATTGCTACCAACACACCGATGAATCAACAAATTTTACAGTAGAATTTTGTTTCTTATAAAGTGCTCATATTTATCTGAAAACCATCTTTGTTATAAATGTAAGAATATACTATAACAATAAAACAAATGACATAGTTATAATAATAAAACACTCAACATTTCAGTATACGAATATATATGTGAAGCAAGTTTGAAGTACATCTCATTAGAAATATGTTAGCAACAGTGATGTGTACAAGAAGTGAGGCATATATTTAAACCACACCTGTGACTATATCTCTGTAAACCTTTAAGTAACTAATTAAATACGTGAAGCTATGGCATAGCTAATAGGTTAACATAGATAGTAAGTGATTTATACTGCCAGGAAAATGGCTGGGAGCAATTTATTTCATCTAGCAACTAGACACATACGTACTCATAATATACAAAATCGTGGGAATAATTTTAATCTAAAAAAAAAAAAAAGGCGCAGCACATTTCGGATATTCATAGTGTCGTTATATGAGTTAAAAATAGCAAATACCTCTCTGACTTTTACCCTACTATTCCTTTATAAATATATATACATATACATAGGATGTAAGACATAACAACACGCTTCCGTCCTAATATATATATAGTGTGTCGTTATCCCTTACTCTTTTTTCAGACAGTGTTTCCTACAAATACATAAAATGTTTACCTCCCCCAGAGTAGAAGTAATCGTTGTTGCCTTGTCGAGTAACTGGCTTACTGACACCGGATGTCCAACGGGGTTCTGTCTTAGCCAGAGGCCTGTCACATGAGCTATAACACATTTGTCTTCTACTTCATCACACTGGATTTAGCACTTTGAATAATATAATTTTCTCTGTCCGACTGGAAGTATAGAGGTAAACTTACCCTACCTTCTTCCAAGATTATAATTTTCTTTCCTTATCTCTCTCTATGTATCTCTCCAACTTCAGCTTCCTCCCTCTTTTTATTCGTGCTGCGGTCACGAACTTATAATCTAACTGGCGTACTTTATTTCATTCGCTTCTCTTCTTGTTTTGTATTACTTTTTTCTGACTGGCTCATCTTCCCCGTCTTTTACCTGTTATTTTGGTATCTACCAATTAATATTCAAATACACTAAATTGGGATAATTTAAAATTCACAAAATAAATACAATCTTACTACCTGTGTAAGAGGGTATAGTTAACCTAATCTTCCTATGTATTTGACGAGTATTTCTCCGCCGTATATTGATGTAAGCTAAATATGCTCTCTGCGAGATTTAATCTCTATGTAAAGGGTCATAACGTAGAAACGGAAGTTATTTTGAATAAAATATAATTCTATCTATTCTGCTTATTCACCGTCTTTTTTTTTTCAGATAATCAGAAAGAGTGAATAGCGAGAATAATACAAGTACATTGAACATATTTCTAAATAAAACAAATATACAAACCAGATGATATTGTTAAAGTGTGTGTATGTTGACATTTTACATGAACATTGAGCGTCCACCCATAAAGATTTAAAACATATTTACATTCCGCATATTGAAATATGCTTTATCATCTGTTATTTTTTTAACGCACGAAAACAAACAAACACACACACACACACACACATATATATATATATAAATGTGCCTGCGTATTTGCTATAATTATATATATATATATATATATATAATGTAGGATACTACTACTACTACTACTACTACTACTACTACTACTACTACTACTACTACTACTACTACTACTACTACTATTACTAGAGATCTTTTACAATAAAGTAAACTGACCACCAACACAAATAACCAACAGAACGAACATCTAACATTCTTGTCACCATCACTTCAACTATTGTATATATGTCAGTCAGATATTAGGAATTCTAACTACAAGGTCGTAAGATTCACGATATATTACAGCGTGTTAAATTGAGTCGTGTCATGCACTTCTACAGATAAAAATCTGGAAAAAAGGACAGTCAATTATGCAAAAAATAATATATATAGTCACATATATAGAAGGATGGGTGTCATACGCTCAATCTTGACCTCAATACATACGGATATAAATACACAGCCAAACACACACACACTCACACACACACATATATATATATAAATATATACATTTGTGTGGGTGTGTATATATATAAATACATATACATATATACATTTGTGTGTGTGTGTTTATATATATATATATATAGTCCAGAATTAGCCGTCGAAACGCCTTGAGCTCAGCCGTCGGGGTCCTACTCGTTCCTATTACCCACTCCACTCTACTACCCTAAGTATTGAGTACTTTGGTGCGTTATGGTCCATCTGGTTCCTTACCACATTTCCTTCGTTATATATATATATATATATATATATATATATATATATATATATATATATATATATATATATATATTATAAAGTGTATACTCTACTAACACAAGTATCGAGTAATCTGTTTAGTAATGGTCTAATTATTTTCAAACTAGTTCAAACCTGAGTTATGTATATATATTTTTAAACACACGCACACACACACACACACACACTCACCCACACATACACCCCCCCCCACATATATATATATATATATATATATATATATATATATATATATATATATACTCAAACCTATAATTAGACACTTCTTTATTTCCAGCCACGTTATGAGCTAACTGAATGAACTTGACAAGTCCACTTTTAAATTAGAATTCATTTGCGTATATGCTGCCCCAGTCAAACTCATTTATTCTTTTTACCAGTATTTCATATTTCGTCTGTATGTCATCAGACGTCCAGAGACTCCCGACCTTCATTGTAAATAACGCGTTCTTACGTATGTTGTAATTCCTTATTGAAATATGCATCAATAATATTTACGAAGCCAGAGGATCGGTGTTGCTATATTTGAATCCATTTTCTATGCTCCTTTTCAAATTGCATGTAGCCTACCATTTATGTGGGTTTGGCTGCTAATGTTTCAATTCAAGCGAACTCGTAACGCTTCCATCGATGTATATTATTTTCATTTGCTGTTCCCTACCACCGAAATATGGTATTTATGTCTCTCTGAAAATTTGAGTAGTGAATATCATTGGCACTGATCTAATTGCTGTGAGTGGATGATACACATAGTCGCTAACGCTGTTTGCTTAAAGTCTGTCTTCCATTCGGGTTTTAGGACATATAATCAAATTTATTGATATATTATAATATGATTTAATGTTTTATTTGAAATGAATCACCATGGAGCTTCATTAAAATCATTTATGTTAATTCAATTCAGAAATACAAATGGATTTCTTTCTTACTCTTCCATTAGTGATTTCGTCGTCTACATTTATCTATACTTTAGATTTGATTCATTACGGACATAATCTAATTCACAATTTTGTATCGAATAAAGAAAATATTGTCTATTAAACAAAATATTCGAGTAGTATTAGTAATCAGCTCAAATCAAGTGCACGTGTAGTAGGATATATATTTGTCCAGCAGGTCATTGTGAAATACTTTAAGCCGTGTATGTATATATATATATATATATATATATATATATATATATATATATATCACCGACAGTTTTCCAACATGAATGGACCTGTTACTTTTATCTAAAGACATTTTTTCCAAATCCATCCCGTCCGTCTCCTCAATCTATCTTATTTCTCATTTCTTCTGATGAAGTACTAGCGTCCGAAACGTCAAGACCCTCTTCCTGCTATTTCAAGCGTTCACCTAATATATTCCTTCCATATACTGTACCGATTGTGTAGTTATCTATGTTTACCTTTTACAGACATATATATATATATATATATATATATATATATATATATATATATATAGAGAGAGAGAGAGAGAGAGAGAGAGAGCGAGAGAGAGATATATAGATATAGATATTTATATATAGGCAAGGTGGTTTTCCTCAAATTGTCTCTGTCGCTATGGTCGCTATTTATAGTGAAATATTTCTATTTACTAATCGACCTACCAATAGGGCAAACAATCACAAGACATGTACATGTGTAAAAACAATACAAAACGTATGTAAAGAGGAAAAAATGTAACATACATAGAAATAAAATAAACTTAAAAGACAAGGCAAATGGACTTTTCGTTCTACATCCATCATGCCCACTGGGAGTTCTGTGATATTTTAAGACATATCTGCCTGTCTCTTCGTATTGTCACCTGTCTGTTGGTTTATTTAATCGTTA
>OZ024749.1:45539623-45547123 GCA_964016885.1 Eledone cirrhosa
ATTTTGTATAATTTTGTACATAGATCTGTTGAATATGCATGCCAATTCTAATACATATATATCCTAGAAACGATCGTTAAATAATGAACTTTTTTTGTTTAATATAAGGAACTGTTTCATTGTTTTATTCATTATTTTTTTAATATTTTATATATATATATATATATATATATATATATATATATATATATATATATATATATATATATTATTCAAAATATTAATAAATGAAAAATATTCTCATAATAAATATTCTCATATATATATATATACTAAGCAAAATTGTGTCAAATAATCACACAACCACAAAGACATATATATGGGCACATATATATGCACACACACACACATATATATACATTCAACTAATCACACACATATATATGCTTGTGTGTATGTGTGCGTGTGTGATTATTTGTATGAATATATTTATATAAACGTGTATCTATATGTATGAGTCCATATATATATGTCTGTGTGCGTGTGTGATTATTTGTCGCAATTATATGTCGCACTATATATAATATGCGTACATAGGTATATATTTATATGTATAGAAATTCGTTGATACTTAGAGACCAACCCACACATACGATGGTAAATATGTTTGTGCTTCAAACGTTTATTTTGAAATGGAAAGTTTCACAAGACATCTGAAATGTTGTTTTCAAAATACACATTCACTTTCAAGCTGTAGTTGTTGTTGTTGTTGTTGTTATTATTATTATTATTATTATTATTATTATTATTATTATTATTATTATTATTATTATTATTATTATTTTTATTATTATTATTATTATTATTATTGTTGTTGTTGTTGTTGTTATTATTATTATCATTATCATTATCGTTATTTTAAAAGACATATTAATTCACATGTGGCGGTACAGACAAATTACACGAAGCTGCTAGATGTGAGATTCTCTTCTAAGAAATTTATACGAAGCGAAGAATACAACATTGGCATTTATTTTAAATATAGATGTTACTTAATACGCAAATATATCCGATAATATAGAGGATGTGGTTAACAGAAGTACATATTTGTCTCCCAGTTTCCTACATTTCCTTCATGTATGTTTCTTAAGATGATGACATCATCTTATCTGTATTTTCTTTATATCTCATATTTTATATATTCGTATTTTTATTGATATTGCAACAGTATTTTCTTTCGTTCATTCTTTCCGACATTTCTTCTGCGCTTTATTATTGATCCAAGTGAAGGAGTGAATCTTCTTTAGAGATATGATTGGTAAATTATAGAGAAATGCTTATATATATATATATATATATATATATATATATATATATATATATACACATATATATATATATATATAATTTGCCAGTACATAATTTGTATATGAGACATGCGAAATATGCTGTATCTTTGAACACGAAATCATAAATGTAAGTGAAATATAACTAAAGAAATCTGATATTTGAAACACCTAATCAGTGGATCGATGCACCAAACAATTAGGCCTATATTTAAGCCTACATTTATTTACACACCTAGAAAATCATACGTCTGTACGTCAGTTTGCTTTTAGTTATCTTTGTGTACAATATCACGTGTGTGACTCTGTATGTATATATTTGATTCCTGAGATGAAATAGCATATCTATAATCTGCCGCTCATTCTATGCCATACAAAATGATTTGTATATATCTGAGCGCAGTCGCGTGAACGTTACAAGAAAACAGCCGTCCGTGTACTTTTATTTATATGAATAAGTTGATATGTGTCTTTCTATTTACAATGGAACGATTATCTGATGTAGATCTATTTACTTGTAATAAAGTTGAGGTAACATGTAAGTCTTTACTGATTATGTGAAACATTTTGCGAGATGTAACAACCAAATATATTAGTTTAGCACTAAACTGTTGTTTGCTTTAATGAAATCGGTAGAATAGTGAATAGCTTAACAAAAAAATGGTAATAATAACGAAGGCAAGTTATTCACATATTCATTTCATTGCTTTACGATCGTTTCGGAGGGTTGATCATATTGATATAATGACTAATCTATAGCAGCTATAGAACTGTATACTATCAGATATAATATATATGTTCGATCATACAGTCTTCCTCGGAAAAAAATTACATCCCCGTCCCTCTTAAAACCTAGGCTGAAAGATAGGTCTCTGTGGGTAATGCATATCTATGTACCCAAGAAAGAGTCTAAATACTGACACTTCCTTGATGAAGTCATTGCAGCGTTAGATGTAGTTAAGTGTCATATAGCGCCTCTTACGAAAGAAAATATACGTCAATTGATCTTAGTGTTCACTGTACTATGCTATAATATTTGATAGAACAGAAGCTTCAGAAGCGGTTTGGAATCTGATATTCGATTACTTCGGTCTCCTAGCTGCTTCCCCAGAATCGGAGAAGAGAAATTAATTCATAAAGAGCTGAATTGATATCAGGATAGTTTTAGCAGCAAATTATGCAGACAGGTCTTGTGAAGCAGCTATTTATATATTCCATCAATGTTGTTGCTTTCCTCGTTTCTTTCTTTCTATTCAACCTCTTTGATATGCATTTTCTTTAATTAGGTATTCTTATTCATGTACCAACATAGCAGGAAATATAAGTAGACCAGTTTATTGCTCATATAAGTTCTGTAATTCTAATGAAGCGAATTAACTGAATCGAATTTTATTGATGATAATATAGAGCATCAAAATTCGGACTTACATTACTGACATAGAAAAATCCGCGCATATAGAAATATATTGTGGTTATGAAGAAATTACCGAAGAAGTTTATATATATATATATATATATAACGAAGGAAATGTGGTAAGGAACCAGGTGGACCATAACGCACCAAAGTACTCAATACTTAGGGTAGTAGAGTGGGTAATAGGAACGAGTAGGACTCGACGGCTGAGCTCAAGCCGTTTCGACGGCTAATTCTGGACTCAGAATTGGTCCAGAATTAGCCGTCGGAACGGCTTGAGCTCAGCCGTCGGGGTCCTACTCGTTCCTATATATATATACTCGTATACACACATTCACACACGCACAAACATTGTAATTCTTCTTAAATATATATAATCTGGATTTTTCACTACCTATAGATGATATGAGATTTAACAGATGCCATACCGTGATGTATCGTTACACCTACTCAGGCACTCACACACTCAGCTAAAATCACTCTCTCCAACATATCCCAATATATATATAGAGAGAGAGGTGTGTGTTTTATGTGCGTGTATGTGTGTTAACTATTTCTGTAGAAATGGTAAAGGAAATAAGAGTGCTCTACGTATAGTACAGAGCTATATGATTACATAAAAAACAACACAATATATTTATTCCATTACCAAATATTTCATGAAACTAGACGACCCTTACAGAAACGTTATCTAATAGATAACCATTTCATCTGATGAACGGGCCGGACGTCTCTGTAAGGATCGTCTAGTTTCTTGAAACCTTTGGTAATGGGATAATGATATCGTGTTGTTTATTATGTAATATATATATATATATATATATATATATATATATAGTGCGTGTGTATATATGTACATCCTCTCAATTCGATCTTGGTATTGGATGTATTATCGAAAGTGTTATAATTTACATTGATTGTGATTGAAGGCAGAGAGGGTAACGAGATAAAGAGAATTTTACACGGCGTTTAATTCTTCGTTCGTCCGAATAACTGAACCTGTGTTGGTTTTAAGATTAAATGCAATGGGGTGCTAATTACTTAATATAGATATCTGCCTGTCATAGAACATGGCATGACCAGCTATAAATTTAACTTTCACCTTTTTTCGTGTAATAAATGTGAAGTTAATCCCCATGACATAGGGATCCTCGAGATTCGATTAAAACATTTGCTTAGTTTCATTTATTTTTCATATTCACCAAGAAACTGTGTAGATATCCTTTCTTGAAGGAAGTTCATCCTCTGATATATATTCTCCCCATCTCTTGCCCTGAACGCCCACACTCATCTCTATATAAGTCGCTTAATATAGAATAAATAATAATCTAAGAAAGAAAATGAAAATTAGTATCCAATAGCAACAATATAGGATTGATGGGAGCACAGGAAATGCACTTTGGTAGCAACAGGTGACGTCCTGATTATTGCACAGCATGTACAAATATTCAAACCATCATAATGTTACCTGATATTTCCCCCACGTATTATCTCTATGGCAACCAAGTTTATCAATCTAGTCATCTAGTAATCTCTCTCTCTCTCTCTCTCTCTCTCTCTCTCTCTCTCTCTCTCTCTCTCTCTCTCTCTCTCTCTCTCTCTCTTTCTATCTATCTATCTATCTATCTATCTATTTATCTATCTATATATTTATCTATCAATCTACCTGACTGACTGTCTATTTATCTATCTGTCTCTGTATCTATATATTCATCTATCGATACATTGATGTAACAATATCTCTATCACACGCATACAGACGCAAAATCAAATGTACAAGCACATGGACATGCACATATATATATATATATACACACACATATATATATATATATATATATATATATATATATTAGTAAAAGGAAAATAAAATGCTGACAAATTTTTCCCAGTGAAAAATAGTTTAATTAGGAATAAGTATAAACTAGTAATAAGTATTGGTTAGTATTCAGTTTTAGTTTTAGGTTTTTACCGGTTGCGGATTTCTAATGCTTTTCAAAAATAAATTTGAGATAGAGCGCCCGTGATGTTTGCTCTTATATATATATATATATATATATATATATATATATATATATATATATATATATATATATATAAGAGTTATTCCGGGTTGAATCGGAGGTAACCACAGTAAGTAAGGTACTCAATACATACCAGAGTATAAACGTTTAATATAGAAGAGCTTCTACAGGACTAGAACTGTTTCATTCGTGAGCCAATTATCTCCACCCATCCGAATCCCCACCCTCTCCTACCACCAGAAAAAAAGAAAATATATAAATACCACTACTTACTTGGACAGCCAGATCCCTGATAATTTCTCACGAATGAAACAGTTCTAGTCCTATAGAAGCTCTTCTATATTAATATATATATATATATATATATATATATATATATATATATATATATATATAAATAGATAGATAGATAGAGATTTTGTTGAAGGAAACACACAATTAAAGCAAATGTTCAGTATTTTTGTACTTATATTATCGAGCATGCAATCTAAAGTAGACAACGATGATAACTCTAAACCTAAAGGTGGCTAAGATTATGAAAATATTTAGCTAGTCCTCGGCTGTTTCTGCAAATCGAACCCCAACATGGATTAATTATAATTGTTTTTGATTTAGCTACACTAATCCTAAACATAACCCTAATTCTAGGGAAGGAATGTCGTTGAAATTGATCCCAGTGCGTTACTGGTACTTTATTCTATCGACCACGTAATGATGAAAGGCAAAGCTAATTGAATAATAATAATAAGTAATACCATATAGCTAGAGGTCTAAGGATTCCAAAGGACTGAATTGTTTGAGAAATTACATAGATTATCTAACTTCGTGCCTGTTTATTCAGACCGAAATTAGCCTTTTAGAAGGAGACTCATGATCCAGCATACACATTTCTACCTTTTGTGTTTATATTTTTACATAATATATCTAACACTATAATATCGTATATGTCCTGTTTGTGTTTAGACAACACGGTGTGAACTGGGATAGATCACACATTCCGATATTTCTAGCTGATATAAACTTCCAAATTATTTTCTGTTGAAGGTTGTAAGACATATAACAGCGGTAATCTATCTGACTGAAGGACAATGGCAGGTTTGTAATGACAATCGCCAATTGTCATGTGAGCATGGGCATATAAATGAAGTTCATGGTTCGGAACATGTGGTTCGAGGGAAGTGTCACCTCATTTCGTGCTGGGTGATCTACCAGTTACATAATTCTGCAGCGATTCAAACTCTGAATATTCAAAAAATAGACCCGATAAAATGAACAAAAACGAGTAACAAAGTGAAGAAGAGATAAGAGAAGTTATACATTCCTGTTAGAGTAAGCGTATAAACCAGATCCATGTCCTTCAGAAGAGAGTTATACATTTTCCCCTATCTCAGTTTTGTCATATTCTGTAACGTATTTAATCAGCATGCTCCACTAAATTGGATTCAGTTAATGATGCCAGTGTGACACTAAATCATTTTTTCTATGTGCATCATTGCCAGCTATATGTAAGATATTAAGAAAATGTAGTAACACATGTAGATTTCTTCCTTCGGGAGAATTAACAAAAAAGATGTTTCGCATGGACACAAGTAAAGAAATAAATTATTGAAGCTCCAATGAAGAGAGTAATTTTAAGGAAATGAACAACGATATTTTGTTACGTAAAATGTATCAGGATTGGCGAAAGTATGGTTACAAATACCCTGTAAGATATTAAGTTAGGACAGAAGTAAATTGATCATAACAAAGAAAAATATGGAATACCGTAAGGATTATTATAATTATACAAGATTAATGTTTAGAGTGATATAAATTATAAACTTCTTTATTGTAATTTAGCCGCAGGTCGACATTTCTATTAGCTACATTTCATAAAAAGCTTTCAGTCATCAACATGCCTTCCTTGTTGGAATAAACAATAGTACGTTAACTAGTATGACTTATGTCTATCTATGAGGTTAGTGTCGGATTTAAAGAGAGTTACTTGCACTTTCTATCATATTATGTGATCAGTGGTGTGTCGGACACTAGCTTGTAAATTCTAAATATCTCTATTCTTAAAATTCATTCTACATGAGCATCAAAATAGCGACAGTGTATAATTCCGACACATTTGCTCCTTGCTGATATGTACGATATGATTATAAATATGCATTTATACACATAGTTCTCTGGATACTATTTTACATACTTAGTAATATATTACATCATAATACGATCTGTATTAAGAGTTGAGCATTCTATACTCCTACACAATTAAAATATATTGCGAGATATATTTGGATATAAGAGAATATACAAGTGTACGGATGATTATATATATATATATATATATATATATATATATATATATATATATATATATATATATATATATAGAGAGAGAGAGAGAGAGAGAGAGAGAGAGAGAGAGAATTCACAACAATCAAAGCTATGTTCAAAGCATTTATTCATTTACAATTGTTTCATCCAAACCTAGGCTTGGAATCTTCGGACCATTTTTCAATGTTTGTACACATAATTGACCTCCTTTCCAACGCATGAGACATACAGATACATATGTATATATTGATGTACAGTGGAGTGACATATATTATATTATATTATTTCTGTATAGCAATTCAAAATCAAAATCAAAATTAAAATTAAAATTAAAATTAGAACAAAATTAAAACAAAATTAAAACAAAATTAAAATACATTCGGCAGTTAACATAGATAATGCAAGAGGATAGTTTGTTAGTCAGATGTAGTAGTTAGTGTATGCGTTAGTTACA
>OZ024749.1:45554623-45557123 GCA_964016885.1 Eledone cirrhosa
CATAAATGATGTTGTTAGCAGCCATGACAAACATTACTTAATATTAAAATGATGTTCATAAATTGATTAATAGTGATTTATGACGTTAGTAATGATTATACTTTTGATGGATGTTTAGGATTACGTTCCGAGATATAAGATAGCTTATACTACTTTCAATTAAAAAATTTGGATGTAATTGAATGATTGATAAAAAATGTTCTATTGCATGTAGTGCATTAGAACTCTACTATCATTTTACCAGTGATTTAAATATACATATATATATATCGACCCCGTAAGGATGAAAGGCAAAGTTATGATCGGCAGGATTTGAACTCAGACCTTAAAGGGAAGTAACTCTATGCTGCAATGCATGGTGTCCGACTCTCTCTCTCTCTCTCTATATATATATATATATCTAAGGCGGGTAAAATTTCCGAGATCCATGGACAAGTTCTCTCCAGCGGTCTCTGTCCCTCATTATCGCTGCCATATCCTGCATCTCCAACAGACCAGTGTCCGTCCTTAGGGCTTCAACATATGTTAACCTTGGTCTTCCTCTTCTAGTGTGTCCATGTAGGGGCTCCCAATATATAAGGGTGGTGGATTGGCAGTATCGGTAGAGAGTCGGACACCATGCATTGCAGCATAGAGTTACTTCCCTTTAAGGTCTGAGTTCAAATCCTGCCGAGCATAACTTTGCCTTTCATCCTTACGCGGTCGATAAAATAGAGTACCAGTAACGTACTGAGATCTATTTAATCGACTTTCCCCTCCCACAAAATTACTGGTCTTGTGCCTATAGTAGAAATTATATTACTGGTGATGTCTGTCATTGATATCATCTAACAGTATTTCCCTCTCCCATCAACAGTTCTTTGTTAAATAGTCTTTTCAACACCATAGGATCTTGTCACATATCCATACATTCACAGATTATTTATTCTTTTCCCTGGTGAGAAACTAATAAAGAAACCAATGTGATGCTAGTCATGTTTCCGTGCTGCTCATGTTCGATGTGATTTAACCCTTTACCGTTTACATTACTCTATATTTACTATTGTATTTTCATGGTAAAGCCTTACCTCACATAATTATCTCACATAATATTGAATATATGAGATTTTGATTTCATTTATTTTGAGAACAATACATTAATGTCGGTATGAGAAGTCGGTTACAGCCGGTTTCAGTAGACAGCGGTGAAAAAGTTATGGCCGGATAAGGCCGGTTTAAGTGTTAAAGAGTTAAGTATACAATAATTGTTTCTACTTTTGGCACAAGGCCAGCAATTACCCAGTGCATTACTGGTACTTTATTTTATCGACCCCGTAAGGATGAAAGGCAAAGTCAACCTCGGCGGGATTTGAACTCAGATCGTAAAGGGACGTAACTATGCTGGAAAGCATGGCGTCCGACCCTCTACCGATACTGCCAATCCACCGCCATTAAGTATACAATAATTAAGATTCTACCGCATTATTTCATTTCCATTAGGACGAATTGGCAGTATCGGTGGAGGGTCAGTCACCATGCTTTCCAGCATAGTTACGTCCCTTTACGGTCTGAGCTCAAATCCCGTTGACGTTAACTTTGCCTTTCATCCTTACGGGGTCGATAAAATAAAGTACCAGCAGTGCATTGGGATAATTGCTGGCCTTGAATCAAAAGTAGAAACAATTATTTCATTTTCATTGTCTATATATCTGTATCCAAGCAAAGAATGTCAATGCTTGCATGCTTATGACAAAATTGAACCCAAGGGTGTATGCTCTTGATAGTCACAATGATATGTGTCCCTATTGGCCTGTCTGTTGTTAATTTAGTCAATTTCTGCACAGTTCCTGTATGCATTTTCTTTAATACTAATTCCCCCTGTTGCCTTATCTATCTATCTATGTTCTGTCTTTGTGTTGCGATATTAGCGAGAAATAAAATATACGGGATATTCTTAATTCATTTAAATTATAAATGTGATATTTCAATATGACCACTACCATTTAGTTTGGTTTCGACGATTTTCAAACATGATCTGCTTGAGGTCAACGTTAAACAAACATAGGGGAGGTGCCCACCTTGAAGTACTCATTCAATTTCACAGACCCCCCACCCTGTTTATGCCTATTACGCACATTAAAGTGGTTACCTTAGCTTAAAGCTGTTTTATAGCAGGATTCTAATTTGAATAAATATTGGGTTATGATCACTCATAATCGTTTATAACGATATATGTACTATCCTAATTACGCGGACATTATTATGAGAATTAGAACTATCAACATGTGTTTTTTGGTTAGTTGTTACCTAGGAAGATTACCTGGTGATTACCATAAAAATATCTCTTGTCTCTGCTCATGAAATTCGAAGACCACAACTAATATATATATATATATATATATATATATATATATATATATATATATATATATATGTGTGTGTGTGTGTGTGTGTGTGTGTGTGTGTATATATATATATATATATATATAAATATAGAAAAAATATGTATAAATATATATAT
>OZ024749.1:45559623-45572123 GCA_964016885.1 Eledone cirrhosa
CATCATCGTCTTTATCATCTTCACCACCATCATCATCATCATCATCATCATCATCATCATCATCATCATCATCATAATCCTCTTCCCCATCAGCAACATTTTTCCACACCCTTATCATGGACGTCATCATCACCTCCACCAACACCAACACCAACATCATCAACATCATCATCATCACTACCACCATCATCATCATCATCATCATCATCATCATCATCATCATAGCCGTAATCATCAATATAATGAAAGTTTACGTTGCTGCTTAATGAAAATAGGAATGATATAAAACAACGAACTTTCACGAGGAACTACGAAATCACAACCACAACCACAACCACAATCACAATCACAATCACGATCACGATCACTATAATCTTCCAATTGCTAGATAATCAGAAACTTCATATCTGACACGTGACTCATTTTTAACATCCTAATATAGCAGTAGCATAGCAGCCAATTCCCAAGGTTTAACATTGTATTATATTTTAATATATATATATATATATATATATATATATATATATGTGTGTGTGTGTGTGTGTGTGTATTATTTTTTTATTTTTACCATCGCAAGACGCCATAGCAAAATAGTAATTAGATCCATTGAAATAGCGCTACAGGGCTCTCTAGATGCTGCCCAAGAAGCAATCAACTATTAACTAAGTGCTAACATTTACGTATCTGTATTAAACAGCATGACTGAGAGGTCCTTTGACGAGGGGGGAATCTATATTAGTGAAGTTGACGTTTTGTACTATTCATGTACATCTGTCTATGTGTGTATGTCTGTCTCTGTGTGTGTGTGTGTCTGCGTGTGTCTGTGTGTGTCTGTGTGTATGCACATACCAATATCATGAGGATGCACACACAGATACACATATATACACATATATACATATATATATATATACATATATATATATATATATATTATATCATATATATATATATTGACTATATGATATAATTGTTTCTACTTTTGACACAAGGCCAGCAATTACTGTGTACATTACTGGTACTTTATTTTATCGACCTCGTAAGGATGAAAGGCTAAGTTAACCTTGGCGGGATTTGAACTCAGATCGTAAAAGGACGTAACTATGGTGGAAAGAATGGCGTCTGACCCTCCCCCGATAGTGCCAATTCACCGACCTATATGATATAATGATATATACTGCTGCATATAGCTATATATTTAACAATTCCTCACCCTCCAAATTTGAGTACGTACACACACACACTCACACACACATATATATATATATACACACACATATATGTATATATATATATATATATACATACTCACACACACACACACACAGATATATATATATATATACACATGTATACGTATATATATATATATATATATATATATATATATATATATATATATATATATATATATACATACTCACGCACACGCACACACATACACTCACACACATACACACATATATATATATATATATATAGAGAGAGAGAGACACACATATATAT
The DNA here is from genome assembly GCA_964016885.1 of Eledone cirrhosa. Lineage (NCBI taxonomy): Eukaryota > Metazoa > Mollusca > Cephalopoda > Octopoda > Eledonidae > Eledone > Eledone cirrhosa. The sequence goes on from OZ024749.1 coordinate 45,561,130, forward strand.
ATACATATATAAAGACACATATATATAGACTCCGCTAAATAACTATTACAAATATATCGTAATTAAATATAACCACCCGATTATCCAGCAATATATTACATTCACTAATCGTCACTTCTATCTCAAGCTATATTATCGCACACACGATCACGAATATTACTTAAGGGGAAACACTCTCCATACTATATACGATTCTTACTCTAGTAAGCCGAATACAATTACGATTATCGAAGCAGTTCGTAAACAAAACCCACTGTTGAGAGTGTTTGTAATCCACAAAAGCTAAAGAGATGGGCAGATAACTCTTACATTAGCATTTAAATGGAATCGTTTGACAATATTCTAAAGTTGGAGACTAAAATAGCATGAAAGCCAACTGGAGAAATGGTACATAAGTGCTGGTATGATGATGGAATAATACACTTAGTTTCGTTGGCAAAACTATGAATAAGCTATACATGCACACATATATATACACACATGTATACTTCTATACTTCTATACATACATATATATATATATATATATATATAGGCACACACATACACACACACACACACACACACACACACACACACATACATATATATATATATATATAGGCACACACACACACACACACACACACACACACACACATATATATATATATATTCACATACATATATTCACATAGACATATGTATATATATGTGTGTGTGTGTGTTCATGTGCGTTTGTGAATGTGTGTGCGTGATTATATAGAGGTAATGCGCTCACGCTGAGTATGTTTATCAACAATATGCCAGAAGGAAAATACCTCAAAGGACTGTTCTGCTTACTAAATAGAAACACAGTTTTACTATTCAAGACGCTCCCCCTCAGCTATTTTCCTTCACTGATCTTGTTGCTATTCATAGTCAGACTTACTATATTCCCCACATTTTTGTATACGTAAATAACTACAAGACTGAACATTTTTCAATATTAACTTTGCCTTTCATCTTTACGAGATGGATATAATGAAGCACCAGTAATGCACTGAGATAATTGCTGGCCTTGTGCCAAATGTAGAAACACTTATTTTCATGCGTTACATTAAATTCCAAATACATTTCAAACTATATTGTCTGTTTTATCCAAACTCATCGGACTTCTGATATTACTTTGAGTATCAGTAATGCCTATAATATTCAGACGTTTGTCAACTAATTGATTTGATCTTCATTTTATCGAATTATATTAAATACAGCTATATCAATCATATAAATTGGGGCCGTTTAGTTAACTAGTTAGATCTGTCAGACAGCCATTATCTAGTGGATATCATGTACGATTCTTCATAGCGATCGCTGGCCATAGTGATTTGACTATAAGTTGTGTTTACCTAATATTGTTTCTACTTTTGGTACAAGGCCAGCAATTACTCAGTGCATTACTGGTACATTATTTAATCGACCCCGTAAGGATAAAAGGCAATATTAACCTCGGCCGGATTTGAACTCAGAATGGCAAGGGCCATAATGTGAAGCTGCAAAGCATGGCGTCCGACCCTCTACTGATACTGCCAATCCACATAATATTATAAGCTAGTTAGAACTGTACATACAATTATTTTTCGCGTCTTATTTCATGATTTGTTATGGAGCTTGTATTGTTAATTACAAAGTTCATAATAAATTCAATAATAATAGATATGACTATTTATGTAATCGGCAGAAAGCTAACAGATATTTGAGGTTGGGCACAGCAGTAGATTATATCAAAACAGCTCTCACTCTATGATACATTTAGAATTATAAAAGGCAAAGTGTATATGAGATGAATACGAGTTCACGTACCATGTTGTCTGTTACTTCTTTGCCATTCCCAATGAAACATAAGTTGTATTCCAAAGTTCGCTTTAAGTAATGTACTGAAGGAACCCAGCATAATTAGAGGATTGCATAGAAGATTATTCACCTGCAACTAATGCAGTTTTGCAAATCAGGCAGATATGGTTTCAGTTATCTCTAGTCGAGTACCATGTTGGAACATAGAAAGAATGATCACGAATACTCTGTAAGAAACCGTGACACAATCCAACAGGATATGTAAGCGGAAACAAAAAATGTCGTGAGTCTGCTTGCAACAGAGAGCATTTTGTGAAAGTACCGAAATAAACAGCTGCTGTGTTCAAAGGCATGTCGTATTAATACTCACAGTTGTAAATAAAGATTCTAATTTCTGCAGAACAGCACATTTCGAGTTATGATTTTGTTTACATGAATCGGCGACAATCTATATTCTGTGCAACTATTCATGGATACCAAGGCTCTAGACTTACAACATTTAATGTGTAACAAGGCATTTTAAGCTTGAAATTTTGTAATGGTATCAGAGGAATATGAAGAGAACTAGAGAGAGAGAGAGAGAGAGAGAGAGGGAGAGAGAGAGGGATATATATATATATATATATATATATATAGAGAGAGAGAGAGAGTATGTGTGTACGTGTAACTATATGAGTGTCAGTATAAGTTAGAGAAAGCGAGGAGAGAGTTAACAAAGTAATAAAGTCTAAATGTGGAAGGAATTATAGTAGATATGTTATTGATACAAAGGAAGTGAGATCGTTAGAGATAAATATGTAAGACAGGAATATATTAAAACCCTTGCAACGAGAGTGAGGGAGGGAAGGAGTCTGTGTAAGAATCAGTGTAAAAGAAACTGAGAAAGCGAGGTAGTGGAAGAGAGTGAGGGTGAAGGAAATATTGTAGTTGCGATATATAACTATGAATATGTACGAGAATAAATTAAATTGAATTTAATACGACGGAAGCGGAAATGTTTTCTACATTTGGATGGTTTCACGGTCGTATGAAACCCTCAAAATGTTGGAACCTTTTTCTATAATAAGGATTTCTAGTATAGGCACAAGGCCAGTAATTTGGGGGAGGGGAAAGTCGATTAAATCAACCTCAGTACGTTAGTGGTGCTTTATTTTATCGAACCTGTAAGGATGAAAGGCAAAGATAACCTCGGCGGGATTTGAACTCAGATCGTAAAGGGACGTAACTATGCTGGAAAGGATGGCGTCAGACCCTCTACCGATACTGCCAATCCACCCCCAACTTATAATAAAACCTTTTCTATAATAATGAGCATGGTTTTAACGAATATGAACTATGTAGAAATGAAGAAAATGAATGTGAATATATATGAGGATCCCTGCCTATAATTTACATGACGATGATATGACACTTATGATTTGTTTTTATATATTGGAAAAGAAACACAGATATTATATCGATGTATTTACATGAATTACACTTATACTATTGTCTGAATTGTTTATAACAACTGTGGACATGAAACGGTAAATGAAATAATGCACAAAAAAAAGAACAATCGACTTTCGTGAAATCGAACCGAGAAATCAATGTTTCCGTTGGTCTTTCCTATTGTTAATACTATCTATCGATCGCAACTGCAGGTAGAAGGAGCAACGTGAAATAAATTTCCTGCTCAAGGACATAACACATCGCCCGGTCCGGCAATCGAACTCACCACCTCACGATTGCGATTCTGTAAGCACTCAGCCACACAACTCCACTTATAATGCACATATAACTCCCATATATGATTGCAATTCTGAATTATTGCCATAGTTTAAATAAATCTACACATGCCTATATCATTTCATTATCCATTTCATATCAAAATAAGATAATAATTGTTTCTACATTTGGCACAAGGCCAACAATTATACCAGTGCATCACTGGTACTTTATTTAAAATAAAATAATAATAAAAAAGGTAACATCTATTTTGTTTTAGCAGTATCATTGTCATTATCATTAGGTCGGTGGATTGGCATTATCGGTAGAGGTTCGGACACCTTGCTTTGTGAAATAGATTTAAGGCCTTTTACGTTCTGGGTCCAAATCCGGCCGAGCTTAGCTTTGCATTTCATCTTCACTGGGATCGATTTAATCGAAAGTTGCCACGCCCCAAAATTGCTGGCCTTGTGCCTAAATCAGAAACTATTATTATTATTATTAGTAGTAGTCGTCGTCGTTGTCGTCGTCGTCGTCGTCGTCGTCGTCGTCGTCGTCGTCGTCGTCGTCGTAGTAGTAGTAGTAGTAGTAGTAGTAGTAGTAGTAGTAGTAGTAGTAGTTGTAGTTATTGTAGTAGTAGTAGTAATAGTAGAACTACCGTTACAAAAGCATTTAACATACGAATTATGAAAGTGTACCAGAAAAGTCCTAGCCTCACACCAATTAGTTCAGAAAACTAGAATATGAGAGTAAACCTCAAGAATATTCCAGAGTGAAGCAACAAATGACATCTGCTGTAACAGAAGTGAACCACAAGCTGATAGATTAATTAATGTCTAGCTGAAAATATGACTAATCCCTTTTCTCGTTTATATGTATCATACAATGGTTATCAGTACTATCAGATGTTATTTCAATAGAATCCGATCTATAGCATTTGATCCATAATATCATCGTTGGTTACATATAATCCATAATTGGGTTCACAATATGGATTTAGATTGCGTTGCTATATCACAGGTGTTTGTGCTCCAATATGAGATCACACACACCCACACAAATGGGTGTGTGTGTATGTATATATATATATATATATATATATATATATATATATATATATATATATATATATATATATATATATATATATATATCCATTTAGCATCCACCTCGTTTTTAGACAGAACGGAACTCCTGTTGATGAAGTGAATCCTCTGTTCTATCATGGAATACCACGAGCGTCCTTGTTACGTAAGTCGGACATTTGATTTCGGTTTCACAGAAACACTTTAACCGCATATCGTTTAATTTGTCCAGGTGTATCTTTTTTTAACCTGTTTGTTTTTTCGTTACTTTGGTATTGTGTGTTGGGTTTTGCCTACCACAATGTTCAATTTGTCAAGCTATTTAAACGTATGTTATTACTCTAAGGACCTACCCTTATTGAGTGCTTTGCTAAGCTTCCACATGTATTATAAAATGGTATATATATATATATATATATATATATATATATATATATATATATATATATATGAGTATATATATTCTTTCGTTTCTATTTATTTAAAACGGAAAATAATATATATATATATATATATATATATATATATATATAAATGCCACAATACGTTACTTCTATGCGTTAAATCTCTGATCCTCATCAGAGAAGTGTATGTGTTTATAATAAACACGCCCAAAGTTTGGGTCTTAAATATGATTATTTTTTTCTAAGATAAATTCAGGAACGTTATTTTCCACCAGGGATATTATTTCCATTTGTTTATCGACATACATTCTTTGTTGGAATGTTGTCTATACACATACATATATGTAAGTTTTAATAAAACCTATGTGTAGCAGACTTTTCTAGACTCGCCATTTCTACGTTGGTTTTTCAATACTTTTAATAAGGTGGACGAATACTTGAGATTCTCTAGACTTTAGATTCTTCGCAGAACTAAGTCTCCTGGAAATGAAGCAATCCGAAATGTAATGCCTTTAAAGATGGGAAAAAAGCCTCAGAAATAATATGATTCTGAACCGTATCCTTATGATCGTGAGCCAAGGATTAAAAACATTAATCATCCATAATTGGGTTAAAACATGAAATATTGTGTAGGTAGAGATACAGTATCCACTCACTATATCAATGTGTCTAATAGCATTTGTACATATGAAGAATATAGAGGTTGATCTCATAACACGTCTAATACACGAATGATCTTAACGAAGACAGTGTATATTAGGACGTGTTGAATAATATATACAACAGGTGAACATATATAAAATTCGATAATTAATTTATATAGAAGAATCTTCTACTGGAAACACTTAAATATCGAAGATATATTTTTGGTTGAGCGTTAGGGTTAGCTTTTTGCCTATATTTGTATGTGTACATATGCATATGTTTTACGGTATTTCTATTGTGTTATTGTCTCCTTAGAAGTTTTCCATATATTCGATACACACACATATATATATATATATGTATATGTATATAGGTATGTATGTATATATATATATATATATATATATATATATATATATATATATATATATATATATATATATATATATATATATAGAAGGATTTAAATGGATACAGTTTAGTTAAAAGGAATTTATTGACACGTGTTTCAATAACAGTTACATAACCTGAAAACAGCTGCTATCTACAAAATTCTACAAGATTCTGATTCTGCAAATGCTAATTCTACAAGATTCTGATGAAATGACAGTTGATAATAACATTGAAATATTGAATGTCTGCATAACTAATACTTTGTAGATAGCAGCTGTTTTCAGGTTATGTAACTGTTATTGAAACACGTGTCAATAAATTCCTTTTAACTAAACTGTATCCATTTAAATCCTTCTATTTTTCTCCGGATTACTTTTGGAACTACAACTGGAACCGTCGAGCAAACTCTACGTGAGCTGTCCATCTACCGTATGTAATATTTATATTACAACACTACGGAACATACTGTATATATATATATATATATATATATATATATATATATATATATATATATATATATATATATATATATATATATATATACATACATACATACATACATATATATATATATATATATATATATATATATATATATATATATATATATATATATATATATATATATATATATACAAATATATATATATATATATATACATATATATATATATATACATTTTATATATATATATTTAATGTAGAAGGATCATACCCAATATACTACTCAATGAAGATTCCATCTTGAAATTTATGACCTAAATGTATTGAGATACGACATTAATGATTCCTAAAACTATACTTACATCTCAACAAAAGCACTTCAAACATTATTTTGGTTTCAATAAACGATATTCAACTTAAATCAAACTTTCGATGTGTCGATATAGTAAATTTACTAATTTATTACTCCTACAAATTCTTTATAGATATAAATGGGGAAGGCCAAAGAAATCTGTAGCCAGATTTAATACCAGAAACACCGCCGACGTGTACTTAGCTATTACTGATATGCATTTACTTTGGCGCCTTAGAATCATAAGAATGATATAAGTACTGTTATTTGGTTGTACGGAAATGATGGGGAATATTTCAACCACTAATTTTGTTGAGATCGTACGATTTTGAACTGAAATGAACCTTTTATCATTTCCTAAATATCTGTTAAGACATCCACTTAGATTTATCTTCCGGCTGAAACAGCACGTTTCCAAGAGTAGCTTGGTACGAAAATATTGGTTAATGTTGACAAGATGGAATGCAATATAGTTTCAGGACAGCATTTTATTACCAAATGCATTTCATTTACAGACAGGATTACTTAGGTCATTCTATCGTAATGATACACCTTTTTACAAAATTTGAAACCAGAAGACGATTTTAACTTACTTTCAGTTTGTGAATTAGGAATAACTTCGTATTTCGACGACATATGATATTCTTGATATTTGAAAGCAAGTAAAATATTGAAAACTCAGACCCAAAATACACGTGATATCTTAGCTTTAACATAATTGTTTCTAGTTTTGGCACAAGGCCAGCAATTACCCAGTGCATTACTGGTACTTTATTTTATCGACCCCGTAAGGATGAAAGGCAAAGTTAACCTCGGCGGGATTTGAACTCAGAATGGCAAGGGCCGTAACTCTATGCGTCAAAGCATGGCGTCCGACCCTCTATCGATACTGCCAATCCACCGCCATACTTAGCTTTAACGTAATGTTATTTTTTTTTCTAAGGGAATATCCCATTCATGTATCTAGGGCACTAGATTGGCCGAATCGTTAGAGCATTGAGGAAAATTATTTTTATGATTGTGTCCTTCTTTTTAATACTGAGTGTAAATCCCGCCGAGGTTGAACTTGCGTTTTGTCCTTTAAGGGTTGATAAAATAAAGCATCATTCTCGTAAAGGATTCGACGTAATAGCAGTTCCTCTCTCTCTAAGTTCTTCGTCTTGTGCCTAAATCAGAAATTATCATATATTTAAAGAGTGTTGTGCGACACAATGGTTAACACCGAAGATATATACTGTTATTATTATTTTTAATATCGGCCCTTGCCATTATGAGTTCAAATCCCACCGAGTTTAACTTTGCCTTTCATGCTTATGGGGTCGATAAAATAAAGTACCAGTAATACACTGGGTTATTGCTGGCCTGTGCCAAAAGTAGAAACAATTATTATTTTTAATATCCTGTCTTTCCCTTCATATTTCTGATGAAGTTAAAATGAAATAAGGGTCAAATAATGTAGTCAATATAATCAGTGTAGAGACTCACTTAAAATATGATTCACTTAAAATATGATTATGTGTCTAAGCTCCCAATGATTTTATTTTAATATAACTCATCGTACAATGTTATACGAAGATTAGTATTGATTTCTAAGTTTAAGACATTAAAGCCAGGTTTACTCAATGACACGTCAGTTGTCTCCAGAAAACCTGATATTGATTTTACTGTGTGAGCATATATATAAATATATATATACACACACATATATATATATATATATATATATATATATATATATATATATATATATACACATACATACGTACATAATATATATATATATATATATATATATTCATATATACAAACATATATCATATATATATATATATGTACACACAAACACATATATATATATATACAACATATATATATATATATTGTATCTGTGTATATAAGTGTGATGGCATATACATATAAATGTGAAACACTATATGTATATGTATTCATTTGGGTGTATATGTGTGTCACTAAACGATTTAAAAGAAAATACGAAATAAACATTTCGCTTGACTTGACACAGGACATCGATTGTCTGACGTTAACTCGGTGATTCAGTTAGATGTAATCAAGGAGAAATTTAAAGACAAAATTTCTCACACCTATTAGCATAAAAGTATCCAAGAGACTCTATTGTAAAGAAACCGTGTATTACATGTGTCGAGAGGAAATATAAAAAAAAATTAACGTACACGATTTTCAGAATTACCAAGTGCATGGAGCCAAAAGGTAAAGGAAATACGTACATTTCAATAAGCAAAATGTTTATACATTCTGCTATATTTATATAAATGCTGTTATATCCAGACACACAGGCACGGACATACACACATACAAATCACTTATATTCATATATACGTTTATTGGAAAAATGAAAACATGGTGTGCCCAGAATATTTTGTATCCCCAATAAAGAATTTGTTTTTATATAGGATATCAATTTGAAAATTGGTTAATCTGTGGGTGAGTAGTTCGAAGGTTCCGAGTAGATACCCAGATTCAAATCACAGTTTAGCTTGAATCTTACACATATGTTTATAAACAAACTATGTTATGAACGCCAAAATGTACGTTGACAAAACACTTCCCAATTTTCAGTTGTTAAAACTAGTACCATAGTATTGTGTTTATTGGGGGCACACGTATAATCATAAATATATGCTTTTACGTTCTTAATACTAAGGAAAGTTTGGTAAATATTTCAAACAGTAAACATTTCATCAATGCAGCCACCGTTTACAATACTACATTAGAATTTATACCAACTTTTATTAGTCGCAATTACAGACATGTTAATAAAAAGGTATTTAAAATGTGTTAAAAGTGGGCACTGTACATAGTCATGTTTTCAAAATAATATTGGAAAAATACTGTTCCTAATATACATATAGTAAAAGAGTGAAGAATAGCGTGGTCGGTAGTACAATAGGGTTTATTTAAAGTATTAATAATTGTTTCATTAGTCCAGTGCGTCTAAAAACGACTGATCGTTAGAAATCAGGTCACTCGATTTTAATTACAGTTGACAACCGACCTCGACTTGGATTACCTTAAACGATATCTTGTTATTTTACATATATATATATATATATATATATATATATATATATATATATATATGTGTGTGTGTGTGTGTGTGTGTGTATTAGTTTTGCGAGGTTTTGAAATGAAATCGCGTGTCGAAACAAATGTTGGTATACTTGAAATAATAACAGAACCCACTCGCTGTGTATTCTGTTATTATTTCTGGCAATATTATTACAACAATATGACCCTCCCCAGGTATATATATATATATATATATATATATATATATATATATATATATATATATATATATATATGATTTTCTACACTATTCCTATTCCAACTATCTTAAAATGTTGTATCTTGTAACATGCTTATAACTTACGAGAGCACCAGTTTAAACTTCCGCAAGTTGCGACATTACTCACCATACAAAATATATGATGGACAATGTTATTCCAATTCTCAGACTTTTCTAATTTGTAATATGATTTATGAGGCTCCGAATTTCACTGTGTTTTCGTTTTCCTATGGGATAATAGGAATTATTATTAAAAGCCATGTGAATAATTGATCAACATATAAATCCTATAATATAGAGGGCATTCAAATCCACAATTAAGAACATTGAAATACTATAAGCTTTTGTATGTTAATATCCTGTCTTTTAGGATTCATCTTTCGTTTATTTTCCTATTTTCTTCTCACGAATGTCCAATGAACCTCCGAGAGACCTTGTATTAAAAATAACAATATATTCAATAAGAGGTGTTTTAACAACATGATAAACCTAACAACATTATGTATAAATAATCAGTTATTACTAAATTAGTAATCGGTTCTAATTTTCTATTCAGTATACAATTCAGCCAATTATTTAATTGTTAAGTACTAAAGATACACAAACAAATGTCTGTGAACACGAATGAACATAGCAGCTCTGAAAGTTAATAATCATACATCTAGTGATAGTAGCTTTATAAGGCACAGCATCTCTGCTTACGTTTCATGTTAAGAGTTGTGTTTACATGTGTGTTATAGTACGCATGTATTCGTCTCTAATTATTGATCTAATTTTAAGTTATACTATTAGGGCATGTGTGTTTATGAAGTAGTTTAAATG
>OZ024749.1:45574623-45579623 GCA_964016885.1 Eledone cirrhosa
GCATTCTATCTTATTAGATAGAACATTTATGTATTTATCAGGCTCTCTAACTGTTGGTTCAAATTTCATTGAAGAGTTAGTGTTTGTAATTCGAAGGAGAATTCGGCTACAATATCTCGCATGTCGTGGAATCCAGGACTAATTCCCCAATTAAATCGTTATATGCAAATGCTTCAACTCTTTTTTACTCTCCTTTCTTATTATTATCGTCGTTCCTATTTGGGGCATTGTTTTTTAGAAACAATTTAAAGGAGTAGATATAAATGACTATAATCTGAATCGTAATTATTGTACAAAAGATTAATATTATTTTACAAGTTATGAAAATGCTTCAATATTTATGAACAAAATGTAAAATATGATATTTTTGATAGATTGATAAGGTCAAAACATGCTTGTTCTTGTCACGGAACTGTCAAAATCATGCTTAAACTTTGGTGCATTCTATTTATAATTAAATGTATTTGAATGAAATATCTTGATTGGTAACTACATATAGTTTGATTAATATAAATTTTGGCTTCAATTCTAGTTTGGTTCTAAGTATTAAGATATCGGTTACAGTTCCTGTTTTTATGCTCTAAGCAAACCTTGCTCCACCGGTCGCATAATCAAGGCAAAAACGATATAATGTATATGATATTACATATTTCAAAGCTTTATTGCTGGAAGATTGGAAATTTGGTGGATATTCTAAGAAGGTTGAGCGTCCTTATACACACATGTAATCAACTATATCATGTAAATGTATGGAGTTTAGCTGAAAACACGTATATATTTCGTTCATAATCTCTCTAACTGCTTACACAGTGGTATTTCGGATACTACCTCAACGTATTTATTGGAATGTCCAAGTAAATTCATATGGTCTTTGTAAAATATTTCATTAGCGAAACAATTCGGTTGACGTGACTTATTAACGTAGAATTTGCGACTTTCACACACATATGTATAAACAGTTAGTCGTGCAACAAAAAAGAGAACTAGTTATGTATTCGTATTACATAGGTGGGGCAAGCTAATTATATTTCCATGAACTGTTGACTTGGATATAAAATACATAGGTACATCAAGGTATATACTTAGGGGATGAAATATTAGCTTCTTCACGAAGGAAGTAAATAATAGACAATTACATTATTCTGAAAAGAATGTATTGTGAATAACCGAAAGTAGTAGAACATGAGTAAATACGAGTAATGGTAGCCATATCAAATGATTAGAATAAAGGGGGTGTTAAAAGAATGATTACGTTAAAGAAAATCTTCAAAGAGGTTAACAAAAATAACTTGAATCTAAACAGTACATTCCAAAGGTATTGGAAAGTCATTGACAAATGTTTAGAACGAACAAGTCAACCTATGGTTTGCGGTTTTCCTGACTTCGTCACTGCTGAAAGACACGCACACTCAATCACACACTCTCTCTCTCTCTCTCCCTCTCTCTCTCTCTATATATATATAGATATTATATAAATATATATATATATTTATATATATATATATATATATATATATATATATATATATATATATATATATATATGTGTGTGTATATATATATATATATATATATATATATATATATATATATATATATATATATAACGACAGAGAGAGAGTGTGTGTTCGTTTGTGCGTGTGCGTCTCTGATTATATATATGCATATATATATATATATATATATATATATATATATATATATATATATATATATATATATATGTGTGTGTGTGTGTATGTATGGGGGGTATGTGTGTGTGTGTGTGTGAGTATGTGTGTATTTATGTGTATGTGTGTAACTATGTATCTATTTGTGAACGTATGTACATACACAGAGGCCAGTGTTGCTAATTAGTAAACTATTTATTGTGAATATAATTCGATCCAGCTATGGAGAATAATACAGGTAACATATTGGTAGCATTTAGCAAGTATATTTCGGAGCCAGGTGCGAAACAATTAATTATCGCCTATGTAAATGTGTCCTACAACATAATTTCGTTGACACGCACACATATACATAAATTGTCATTCTCACATACAAATATACGTATATTCATCCATGTACTGAACTGAAATAAATATACATACACATATATACAGATATGCAGATACATCCACTCAAAAATAAGAATTTCTCGCAACTACAACCGTTTTCACAGCAACAGACACATGCACATAAAGCCCTCTCAAACAAGTGCGTAAACACTCCATAAATATGCATAAAGACAAATATTAAATGGTACTTGTTCATGTTTACTTGTCGATGAGTTTCCTACGCAAAGCTGGGTAATATATCTCACAAATTTAACCCGATCATCATTGGTGTTATGTATTGTGTTGAACATTAACGGAATAAACTATTTTGTTAGAACTATTTGCCTAATAAATTGTTTCTACTTTTGACACAAGACCAGCAATTATCCCAGTGCATTACTAGTACTTTATTATATCGTCCCCGTAACGCTGAAAGTTAAAGTTAACCTTGGGGGAAATTTGCCTAATATATCCCCGAAACAATTTAGATAAATATGGAGATAAAATAATTCAATACACTGACAGTAGAAGGGAAAATGAATGAAGAATCAGTACTACGTGTACTATATTTAGGATATGTAGGCAACATGTTTGAACATTTCACAACGTCGTGAACATTATATATTTCAAAAGGGCGGTGGATTGGCAGTATCGGTGGAGGGTCGGACTACATGCTTTCCAGCATAGAGTTATATACCTTTACAGTCTGAGTTCAAATCCCGACGAGGTTAACTTTATCTTTCATTCTTACGGGGTCGATAAAATAAAGTACCAGTAATGCACTGGATAATTCCCGGCCTTCTGCCAAATGTAGAAACAACGATACATTTCAAATGTCTCGCACAATACACAGTCTTCAATTCATCAACGAAAAACGCCTACGTCCGTAACGTTGTGTTGACCTTTTTGTCCTGTGTGTAAATACATTTATTTCAACTAACACATTTCTGTTATGTAGTGTAATAAAGTATGCACAAGCCATATATGTAGTACATTAATGTTTCTAGACATGTCTCACATTTCTGCTAATCATATTTAATATATAATTTAGATTCAATTTAAACATAATCATATGAATTTGGTGTTTAAAAAGAGCTCTTTAAACTTTTACACGTATCATTATCATTACATTTTAAATCCTCCTTTTAATTGGATATGTATTATTTGTTGCGTGGTTGAATTGATGCAATTCATGAATTATATCTCATTTTAAGAGTAGGCATTTTATATCGTACGTAAATTCTAAATATTAATCGCTTTTAATCGCATTATGTATCGCTCTGTGTATCATAAACTCGATCTAACACTAGCAATGCATCTTGTTATTTATTAAAGGGTATCGCATTACTAATATTTACATATACATGCATTTGTTTAAATAAAAAATAAAATATTGAACGAATACAGTTACATTCTGACAAACAACATTTAACAAAACCATATAGCGTTTTCATAACTACATGTAAGTTCCAGAGTTATGTGTTTTGTAAAGCGGCGAATCGGCAGAGTCGTTAGACCGTCGGATAGAGTGCGTCATGGAATGCATTCCGACTCTCTGAACTACTGAGTTCATATCCTGCCGAGGTTAAATTTTTTTTTCTTTTGAATATATTTTTGATGTCAATAAAAAAAGTAACAGTCTAAGTACTGCGGTCGATTCTACCTCTATATCTCTTTCTCATTTCCTCTTTCTCAATTTCTATATTTGTCTGGATGAAACCTGCTGTACTCAGGCCTAGAGAGGAATCGGCTCCACCAGGCTTAAAATGCCCAAGAAACGCCGTATGTTTATAGACCGGCCCTACGACTCTATCAGAATTTACGGAACCATACAAACATACATATAACATACATATGAATGATAAATATAGAACTATCATTACAAATATTGTTTACTGATATATTTAGTAACAGCTACAGACCGACATTCTAGCTTCTGGTTGATGGTCGTCCTATTCTATCCCTCTCTCTACTACTGCTACAATGCTGACTTCTTTTCCGGGAACTAACTGGTCTTATAGTATTTGTGTATAGGCTGTATCATTTCGCCGTAATCGTAGTATACATATTGTGTGCCTTCCCACCTGCACCAGGAACAGCACCACCACCACAACCACCACCAAAACAACAGCCTAGTATTAATTACACCCAATTTTCACTGCGAAGTACCTCTTTCCTTTTATATTTCTTAGAGAAATTGACTTGCAAGAGATTACAGGGGAAAAGTATTCACTCCGATCTCACCAATAATAACGTTTTTTTAAAAAAGTAATTAACTCCTATCCTTCAAACACACACGCACGCGCACACGCGCGCACGCACACACACACACACACACACACACACATACATATATATATATACATATGAAGTATATATACATATGAAGTATATATACATATGAAGTATATATATATATGTATGTATACCCCCCCCCCACACATATATATATATATATATATATATATATATATATATATATATATATAGGTTTTTGTTACGCATTACAATTTTTTTTATATGGAAGCTAAAATTTCACAAGGATATAGGATGTTTTTTTAAATTTATTTCATGATTTATTTTTTTATTTATTACGATTTCTAATAGTTGGCTATGGTCTAAACTGACCCGAAATACAATGTTCGCTGTGATTTACGTCTATGCGTGATGTGAACTATTTACAAAATATCAATAGTATTGTAATGGCTCATTCACATAAGGTAAAAATACAACAAAACAAGACAATACAATCAACACACCAACAATCATAATTGGATCAGTATACCTTTATAAATTTATCAACAATAACAATAACTACACTGAAACACTGAAAACAACAGGTGTATGAAAAAGACAAAAATTGAAATAATATATAAACAGCGTATGTCTACTTAAAACTAAAGACTACTTCTAGTTGGTTCGGCGTGGGTTCTTTGAGTGGATCGAAATGTGAAATAACAA
>OZ024749.1:45584623-45587123 GCA_964016885.1 Eledone cirrhosa
TTTGTCAATGTATATGCAAGTGTCACCTATACAACACAGAAACACGTGGAAAAGCAGGACTAGGGAGAAAAATAATGTAATGGAGTGAAATTATGAGAGAGAGATAGATAGGTAGATAGATAGAAAAGAAAATATATATACATACATACGTACATACATACACACACACACACACACACACATATATATATATATATATATATATAGGAACCAGTAAGACCCCGACAGCTGAGCTCAAGCCGTTTCGACGGCTAATTCTGGTTCCTTACCACATTTCCTTCGTTATATATATATATATATATATATATATATATATTTATATATATATATATATATATATATATATATATATATATATATATATATATATATATATATATATATATATATATATATATATATATATATATGTATATATATATATATATATATATATATATATATATATATATATATATATATATATATATATATATATATATATATATATATATATATATATATATATATATATATATATATATATATATATATATATATATATATATATATATATATATAAATATATATATAAGAAAGTGAATGAAATATAGCCATACACAGATACGTGTGCATTAAGATAAAGCAAAACTTAAACTAGAGACAATCCTTTACATTGAATGTAATAATAATAAAAATAATAATAATAATAATAATAATAATAATAATATATATATATATATATATATCCAGACGGAACATGAATCGTTAAGATCTCATTCCTGCGTATGTCACTAATTATAAAACAAACTTTGTATTTTATCTGATGAGAGCGTACCAAATTTTGGTACCCGTGAAATATATATAATAGAATAAATGTGGTTTTATAAATATAGTTTCCATTTATTAATACCCTTGATATTATACTCCAGTAAACTTGTCGAGTGCTTCGAATCTGTTATAAATATATTTGTTGAATTACCAACAAATTAAATATCCCATTGTTTATATATATATATATATATATATATATATATATATATAGTGGTAGAACACTGGAAGTTAATATCCGTAGTGGGACGATTTAGGTAGAAGTGGTTACAAAACAGTTAGTTCACCATACCGAGAACAATTGTTTCACCTTAGCGGATCCTCAGCTCGTAATGGACAATCCGGAGCTTTGTAGTTATGTAAGAAACGAATACATATTCTAAAGAGATTACGCAATAGTGCTTGCCTAAACACGAGGATTGAATTCTTCACACGTTGTCCACACGTCTGGAAACACTTCTTACATAACTACAAAGCTCCGGATTGAATTACAACAACATCCTAATGTTCTTATCAACGAGAAACTTTCGGACTTTCGCAGTTATATCCCTCACACCTCTCGCGCGCAATTTACCTGTGAATTAACCTGTGTGAAGTGATCGTTTCTGCACTTGCGCGTTAGTACGATTGTCCTTCATGTTCCGTATAACCATGTCCATTACGAGTATAACCGTCACAAAGGTGAAATAATTGTTTTCGGTATGATGAACTAACTGTTGTGTAACCACTTATATACATATATATATATATATATATATATATATATATATATATATATATATATATATATATATATATAGAGAGAGAGAGAGAGAGAGAGAGAGAGAGAGAGAGATAGAGAGAGATAGATAGATAGAGAGATAGAGAGAGATAGAGTGGGAGAGAAAGATTGAGAGAGATAGTTGTATGGGCACATGTGACTTTGCTATAGGTGTGGGTATAAAATAGAAATATGTACGTCAAATTATGATCCCACTACCAAGATATTTCAATGACAACGAATTGATGTTTAATATAATATAATTCTCGTCGTCGGTCGAAATGTTCGAACTATTGGGTAAACACCACAAATATCAATGGATGCGAAGACTATTACTGCTAAAGGCTGAAGATGCAACGTAGTATAACTTTATTCACTATTGAAAGTGTTATTGTATATATATCTAATGCATATCATATCTTATTCAGCTGTTAGGTGCAGCGTTATAGTAACACTGGTAATACATATTAGCTGTTGATGTTACTGTTGATTTGCTGTGTAAGCTAATCAATATTTCATCATACCATTCATTAATTTGTTCAGACCAATCACTTACTAATTCACCTGTAAATTAAATGTTTAAGTGCATGTCAATGTCAATGTCCTGACAACATTGAATTCTTTCCCCTCAACGAAATAGATGAACTACACGGTCCAATATATATATATATATATATTATATATATATATATATATATATATATAATATATATATATATATATATATATATATATATATGATATGTTGATTTAAAACTGCACTATCCACAAGTGTTTTTTAGCCTTCATATCATGTTCTCCTGTTTTATCTGATGAAAACACAAATATTATTGCATGATGATGTTTGTTTTTGAAATGCGCATAATAAAATACATGGAACTCCTTTAACCATCTTTTGATCTTATTATTATATATATATATATATATACA
>OZ024749.1:45594623-45612123 GCA_964016885.1 Eledone cirrhosa
CCTTATGTAATAACGCTATATGCTAGAAATAACAAGAAACGTGCACCTCAAATCTTTGGTAAATGAGCACGGATATATTATATACTGTATCAACAAGTTAATTAGCTTCTACGCAACAGGCAACCGAGGTGACATCTCCCCAGATGTTTAAATTGTTTTAAACAGAAGGACAAAAGGTATCCCTCAAATCTGTGACTTCGTTGATAGCATATTGAACAAATGAATTTGACTGGAATATCTTTCAATATAGTGCTGCTGCTCCAAGACTATTATGGGATTAAACATTAATGTTAAGATCATTATCCCCATCAAAATTTATAGTAGGAGACAAGCCATATGAACGTCCATTTTAATTAAAAACAGATTGACAATTACACGCCTAAATCATATCCTAAATGCAGTGTTTCAGTTCTAACGAACATCTTGCACTAGCTGCAGAAACATCCATTAATTAAAAAGTGCTTCTGCAATGGAAAGACGAATACAAAATCACAATGATAGACATGAGGTAAAGCTTGCTAAAAGCAAGCAAAAGGTAACATCTTCAAACGCTTAATTAATTAAGGGCAGAAGAAACTCACGATACACTACCAACTGATTAGCAATTTACCGGGTTTGATAAATCTAAAACACATATCCACACACCCCACAAACATATATACATATATATATAGATGTATATATATATATATATATATATATATATATATATATATATATATATATATATATATATATATATATATATATATATATATATATATATATATATATATATATATATATATATATATATATATATATATATATATATATATAGTCCCTCATCAGTGATTTGCCAACCATCATTGGTATTTCATCGCATTAAAAATCAAATACCTCAGGTTGGTGCGAGCAATAACTAAAATAAGCTATTGGGACAAGTGAAACGTGTAAAGCGAGTGAGACAAGTAAACAACAAGAAGGAAAAGCAAACCGAACGTTGGAAAAACAGCTAGCAACATGATGGTTATCCGATCAGCATAAACTTGGTGAATTTCATGAGCGGTCAGAGAAGCAGACCGTTCGCCGTGAATGAGGTGTGAGAAAGAAGGTACCTTATATATATATATATATATATATATATATATATATATATATATATATATATATATATATATATATATATATATATACATATATATATATATATATATTTGAGCTTTTGTTTCCAGAGTGGGGCTAGATTGATACAGATCGAACGTTGTCACACGTCATTAATTTCCTCTCAACCAAACATATCAGCTAATAAATAGATATATACACACATAAATAGAGAACACAAAATGGCAAGACGTATATGGTCATTTATATTAAGAGTGCAACTGAGAGTTCACTTGCAAAATTAACATGAGATATATCAGGAACCGTATTATAATTAGAAACAGCAACATCATCATCATCATCAGTAGTAGTATTCATATCAGTAGTAACGAAATATTACCAGGCTTCAATAAGGCGGAGGATCAACAAAGACTAGATGTCAATAAGACATCCCACTTCTAAGTAAATGTTATGTAACACCTGTAGTATTGATATGTGGAGCCGGGGGTAGATTTACAGTAGCCGCAGCAGTTAGTGTTGTGTGTATATGAATATATATGTGTGTTGGTGTGTGTGCATGTGTGCGTGCGTGCGTGCGTGTGTATATGTATATGTACATATATATATATATATATATATATATATATATATATATATATATATATATATATATATATATATATATATATATATATATAATATATATATATATATATATAAAAACATGAGAAGTAAGAAGAATACTGCGTGGTTTGCACATGGGTTACATATGATGAAAATAGTCCTTCGTCAGTGATTTTCCAATATATATATAGAGAGATTTTCCAATATATATATATATATATTTCCAATATATATATATATTAGCCGTCGAAACGGTTGAGCTCAGCCGTCGGGGACCTACTTGTTCCTATTACCCACTCTACTACCCTAAGTATTGAGTACTTTGGTGCGTTATGGTCCATCTGGTTCCTTACCACATTTCCTTCGTTATATATATATATATATAATCTAATAATAATATTAATAAGGAGTCGGATTCGAAGAGAAGTTTCCGGATATTCCATAATCATTTCATCATTAATTATAATTTGTTTATGAGGTATGAGGAAGAATGTATTGCAAGTTCTCTCAGGTTTAAATTAATGTTATACCATTCCTGTGCAAATTGCATCCCTCTCGCCTTTTTCAATGGCAGTGGCATTAACATTAACTATTGAAACTGTTCATAGAGTGGCCATAACTCATGCGACCGCCTGCTTGGAAAGTGTTGTCCCAGCCTGTATTGGATACGCCTTATTTAGCTTGGGTAAACAGCGTTAGATATTCTGTATAATGCTTATGTTTATAACTGCAAAACACGTGTTGTGAGAGGTTACGTTAATATGTGGAAAAGGGTACTAAATTCATACAAAAAAAAAAAAGGATGATGCTTATCAGGTTACTAGAAGCAGTCGCCATATGTAAACGAGACTGTAATGAAGATGTACAACAGCTTTCGTTGTTTACAACCCACTGCTGCAAATATTAAACTTATCAATTTTGAAGAGGAGTTCCATGAATACAAGTGCAATTATTATCATACTCTTACTCTGAAACAAAACAGACCCTAGTTGTGCAGTTCCAGAAGTATACTAGTTTTCTTTCTGTAGGAATATATCGATTGCTACATTTTCAACACTTCTATTTCTAGGAACTTGAAACAAGTAAAGGAAGACATGTATGGTGATATAACGATTCTATCAAATTGCTAAATACGTTTTGTGAACAAAGACAAGCTCTAAGTGAAATTGTTCTGTTTACTTTATACAATAGTGCATTCACCGGCAATATGAATTAATTAACAAATCCATAGTGTAATTTGCTTTCATCTCAAAACGAAGGTAACATTGATTCGTCATTGGATGGAACACACTTCATTGCGTATATAATCATGCAAAACAGCGCTGTGGCATTAGCTACGTATCAATGAACGAATAAATGAAGAAATGAAGAAATGAAAGGACGAATGAAGTTTGCTCACGATTTTAACCTATATATTTTGATCCAAATGAGATAAAAATGTTTGGTTGAGTTCTTGTTTGTTTATACGATATGTAGCAATAAGTTACTTGTTACCTACACAGGCAAGATTACGTATACATACATATAAACTAGAGCTGACAATATACAGATATATCGACAGAAAATGCATTATATATCTGTTATTGTAATGTCTCTTCCTTTGTTAGACATGCAAAGACCAAAGCCTTATTTTATATATAGAATGATATATATTAACATAACTAATTAAATAAATACTAGTTTAAATTACTATGAAACATATATTGCAGAGTGTGTTTGTGGGAAAGTGCATGCATGTATATATACATGTGGTTTTGCTATAGAGTTTGTTTGTATGCGTATATGCTCGCACATTTGTTGTTGTTTAATTCGATATACATGTAGCTAAATGATGATATATGCATTAGTAATCAATTCTTGTAATTCCTGCAAGGAAAATGTCGACAATCAATCACACTTTCCAAGAGATGTATACTGTCTAATTTGATAATGCTGAAGGATAGTCTCATACTTGCAATGGATATATCTATGATTGTATTTCTGTCTATGAAATTTGTCATAGTGAATACATGAGGAGTCGTGATGATGAAGTTGAGAGAGGGATGACAGAGAACTTGA
This sequence comes from Eledone cirrhosa, assembly GCA_964016885.1. Taxonomy (NCBI): domain Eukaryota; kingdom Metazoa; phylum Mollusca; class Cephalopoda; order Octopoda; family Eledonidae; genus Eledone; species Eledone cirrhosa. The sequence goes on from OZ024749.1 coordinate 45,598,389, forward strand.
TGTGTTATAATGATAATGATGACGATGATGATGATGATGATGGTGGTGGTGGTGGGTGTGATAACGCTGTTGCTGCTAATGGTGGTGAGAGTAATTGTCAAAATTCATGTCAACTGTTTTATTCAAATTTGCTTTATTATAATTTCTTTACTTGGATATGTATTCACAGCACCATTATCTCAATTTATGTACATATATATATATATATCACAAATGTCATGTATATACCGCTCTCTATTTGTCTCTCCTTTTTCTACATCTATTCCTTTGAATTTAAACCGCTCACTTATATACATACCCTTGTTTTTATCTTTGATATTTTTTTCAACTTTCTCATTTTTTTTCTTACAGATAAAAATATATATAATACTTGAAATAAATTCAAATATACATACCAATTGGCGATAGATGTCAATGTATTTAGATGTATTTCTTAAAAGAAAAATACTGCAAACGAGGCCAGCATTTTTTGGAAATTTATGCCGTATTTGCTAGCGGCTGGACACGAGCTGTAACAGATATTTCACGATTTCTTCTGAAAAATATTTCCGGTTAATGAAAATCTTGTTTACCATTATTACAACAAATTTGAATTATAGACAACGAAGAAATCCCCATAAAAAAACAAAAATCAAAAGCTAATGTGTCAACCCCTTTTTGGAGTAAGTATTATAAAGAAATATATTGTGCTTAAAACACGCGCGAATTTTAAAATATCCACTGAAATATCCAGGAACGTCAAGGGTTTTATTTGAAGAAAGATTAACTATTTCAGTATGTTACATCATCGACCATCATTTGGCAGTTTTGTATGAATAAAAATAAAAAAAAGGAAACAATATACGTGTTAACCTGAGAAAAGCACACACACACACAAACATACACGCAAACACACACACACAAACAAACACAGACACACACACACACACTCGCAAACACACACGTGCTCATACACACACGCATACACACACTATATACACATACATACACAAACACACACACACAAACACTCATATATACATATATATGTATATATATATATATGTATGTATATTTATATATGTGTCTGTATGTGTATGTGTGTGAGTGTGTGTGTGGGGGGGGGGGGGGTGATCATATACACATCTTTATATATATTTATATACATACAAAACATTTTTATATTTTCATTATTCTTTAAACTTTGATCATTAACGTTTGCTTTGATTTTGTTTCATATATATATATATATATATATATATATATATATATATATATATATATATATATATATATATATATATATATATATGAAACAAAATATATATATATATATATATGAAACAAAATTAAAATAAAATGAACTCACAAGACATTAAAAAAATATGTATGATAAAGAAAATGTAGAAGATGAAATGGTGGTCGGTATTCGGTAATATGATTAGATAGATAGCCTGAGAGGTAAAGGTGATGCTTTGAAAAGTTCGATAGAATCATGTTGAAACCGAATAGAAGAACACATTTTGCATCACATCGGTAGGCCGGACTTCGCTAAAGAGTATAATGAAAAGGAGACGTGAAAACGAACATTTAACCTTTTGGCTATTCCATTTAGGGCGTGACACTATACGCTTCTTCGTTATTCACCATTTCATCTACTTTCATAATATATTTCATTCTAAAGCCTCTGATCTGTTGTTGCTGGTTAAAGTATCTTGAAATCGCAGAAATTGGTTTCGCTTTTGTTATCATTATCATTATCATTATTATTAGTATTATTATTATTATTATTGCTGCTGTTATTGTTGTCGATGTTGTTGCCATCATTACAATTATTATATTATTTCTACCGATGTAGTGGTAGAAGTGGCAGTTGCAGTTCACGTTAATAATAATTGTTCTATGTATGATATATTTATTATTATTATTATCAGTAGTAATATTAATAGTAGTAGCAATTATAGTAGAAGTACTAGTAGCAGTGGTAGTAGCAGCAGTAGTTGTAAGTTTCTCAGGACTATTAATATTAGTATTAATATTGTTATTATTATCTTAGTATACACAGGTGTACGTATCTCCACCTTTTTCTCCTCCTTCGTAGCACTTTTTCTCGACGTGAACATTTCCCATGTATCTACAAACCTTTGACGTCAATAATGTTTGAATGCTTGTGTGTGTGCGTGAATGTCTGTGTATGTCTGTGCATGCATTCACACACGAACGTTTGTGTGTTTGATACTGTTTCTGTTAGTGTATGTATATGGGGAGCATTCATGAACATTAGAAATGAGAATCAGCATAATAGGATTTAAGTCCAAGCGAAGCTTCATGAAATATATTTTTTGCGGTGTGCATGTCAATATAAACTTGAAGGTTTCAGCAAACTTTAAAAAGAGTATATCAAGGAAATCCAAACGTTAATACGCCTACGCCGTAGAAATCGCAGTCAATCACTCTTACACATATTGATATTGATAAAAATACACAAACAACACCTCCCCCCCACACACACACACCAACCCACACACACATACACACACACATACACACACACCCACACACACATACACATACACCCACACATACACACACACACACATACACACACACACACACACACACACACACACACACACACACCCACACACACATACACACCCCCACACACACACACACACACACACACACACACCCACACACACACACACACACATATATATATATATATATATATATATATATATATATAAAACCAGATACTTGGCACACCCAATTTCAGAGAATATCTCTTAATAAATAGCAGAAACGAAACTTGACGCTTCCCACTGTAATCCTTCATTGAAAATGACACATTGAGGGAAGAGTGCGCTTTTGAGAAAGTCGAAGAAAAAAGACTAATGATGATAAAAATGAAAGCAAAAAGATAAAAATATACAAAGGAAATCTGAATAAAGATACTTGTCAACAATATGTTATAGGAGAGATAATATATAATATATAATATACACAATAGAATATGGGTGGTGGATTGGTAGTATCGGTAGAACGTCGTATAACATGCTTTGTGACACAGTCATGGTGGGTTATGTCCGGAGTTCAAATCCCATCGAGATTTGCTTTATCTATCATCCTTACGGGATCGATAAAATATACTACCATATACGCAACGAGTTCGATTTAATTATTGGCCTCGTCTCTAAATCAGAATCCATTATACTACTTTATAGAATTAGTGGTAGTAATGTCTTACTACGAATTTCACAGTCAATCTTCAAATGATTCTCATTATAGAAACGATAATCTACAATTCATAGACAAAAATTCGATATGACTACACGATTGGTTAAACATGTGATATTGCGACTAAACTGGCTCCCCCAGCAGACACTGGAATTAGAACCTCAGCAACACAGCAAAACCTGCAAAAAGTGTAGATGAACTCTAAAGAGTCAACGGCCATCAACTCGCCATATGGTGAAAATAACATCACCAATCAGTGGTGGAAGTCCATCAGCGAGAGGTTCCTCCAAAAGGATATATATATGTATGTATGAATGTATACAGTTGGGAGATCCAGGGTGTGTGGGAAAGAGGGAGAGCTGGAGAGAAAGAATCTTTAAAATATATAGACCAAGGGACATATTTGTTGACTTACTATTCGCAAATATATGTATACTTGTCCATATATCGTGAGATATACCACCAACATATACAGGTATAAATGTATACATAGTTTTAACCCTTGTGCGTATATTCTTAGATTCATTCAAAAGTATCATTTCAAGAGTTTTCATTTTGTATATATTTTCATATATATTCAGTATATATGTTCCGGTTTACATCATGGACTGCCTAAGGAATTAACAGTTTTGAGAAATTAGATAAGTATAATGTATATCTTTATTTTATCAGTTTTCTATTGAAGAACTCCATAGAAATATCTGGTGAAATCTCATAGTTCTCTATGAAATTCTTTTCAAAGATGCATCCGTTTTACTTACCTGGTAACACGAACTCTTTGATGACCCCTATTTCAATTTAATACGATTATTTATTGAAAGGGTCCTTAAAACGTTATTGCTGCTCGCACTCATATTCCTACACACAGCTGCGAACAAATAGCCAAGATATACAAATTATATATTGTCATTAATTGAGCTTTTTATAACATTTACAGATAGGCAAATGACATAATAGAAGTCTTTTAAATAAATATTTATATTCATATATTACTTTCATTAACTTACTATATTCTCTTCCCTATCCACTGCGTCCCTGTTATGAAATAATTCTGCACTATCTTACCCCGTTGCTCTGAATGTTTCTTGTAAACATTCTTCATTCATTTCCGGAGTCAATGATAAAAAGTTCGATTGATATTACATTTTTGCGCGTTATATTTTCCTAACTTTTCTGTGACTAACTGATGAATAGATACAAACCTTTTGTTCTTGATTTGACGATTTTTATTTATATTTTCGCAACCTTCTCCCGCTGATTTTCATCAAATTGAAATAGCTTTTTATGCGTACGTTTCACTTTTTTACTGTCTAATTTTCACAAGATCAATGTTAAACAAACATTACGTCATTTAAAGCAATGAATTATATTTCTATGATGAGTTGAAGTGTTGTCATGAATGCCAGGGGAGGGTCCGCCTTTTACCCGTCAGTGTCATGCTCGCCAAAGGAGGACCCCGCCCATTCCGTAGAGAGTGTCATGATCACAACGGGCCAAGCGTGATGAGACAAGTATGACATCCTCTTCTCCTTGAACTGACCCCAGGCATCTCTGCACACACGTTAATTTAGCATATGCGGGACACTGTCTTATTTGACCTGATTGAAGAAAAAACACGAAGCGGGTTTTCAGAATTTTTTTCTTTTTTGTCTTCAATTAACTGTTCATAAACTTCATCATGAAGTGTAGGATAGAAAAATAAATAAATTAAAATCCTTAAATAGAAGAAAAAACAAGCCAATTGTTAGACGATAATTCTGAAAATATTTTGACAGCGCGAGTGACAAAGGTTTCCTCATATTAAACACGAATCAATCAGAATAGTGTTTTTCAACAAGGGCCCCATCTACTCAGAGATAAACGTATATAAATTTTAAAATATTTGAATTTCCTAACATTTTTATTAAAGTGCAGATGAAATTGTATATGCTTATTTTGTCATAATTTTAGGGTTGACCTAAAATATACGCTTATATGTTGACGAAATGGGTCTCACAAATGGGGTCGTCTATGACCCCCAAATCACAGAAAATCAAGTAATTGCAATATTTGTCGGATTTTTATTTATAAAATATTTGAATTATAATAGTATAATTATGTTACGAAGTGTTGTTTGTCCATATTTCTCACATTATTTTATTGTATTGCAAAAGGACAGCAGGTTCTGTGAGATTACGTAACAAAAGTTGTTAAATAGATCCTATAGCTCAATGAAGATAGATTCTCGAAGTCTATTGCTCACTTCAATATATTTTTAAAAACAGTGATCAACTCAACGTTGCTATTTTATTTATTTTGTTTATTTATTTTGTATATAGTTTTGAAGCGACAGCACGTTTAAATGAACCCTCGGAGCTTGGGTAAATAAAGAAAACACCAGTTGAATTCCTGAGTATTATATGACAATATTGAACTCTATGGGATATTATTTCATGCGATTTAACATGATATTTATGCTTATATTATTTTATATGAATTATACGTTTGCATCTATATTTCAAATAATAGCATATGTCATATATTCGGATTTCCAGGAATATATAAGCACTCGTGAGTATTATTGGAAACTGAAATACAACATTTACAGAACTGCCAAGAAAAAAATCTTGATCTCTTTCAGAAAACTTTAAAAAGCTAAACCCTGTATACCATAATTCTATCTCCAGGTTGATTATCATATACTACATGTAAATAATAGCAACCCAATTCACACAGACACACAGACACACACACACACACTCACACTCACACACAGTCTTACATATCAATATTTATATATAATTCTCTCTCTCTCTCTCTCTCTCTATATATATATATATATATCCTTCTATCTCTCTTACTCTCTCTCTCTCCCACTCTCTCTCTCTTTTACTCTCTCTCTCTATATATATATACATGTATATATATACATATATATATATATATAAATATATATATATATATATATATGTATATAGGATATATATATATTGAGTACTCTGGTGCGTTATGGTCCATCTGGTTCCTTACCACAATTCCTTCGTTATATATGTATATATTATATACACTTATAAACGCAAGCTTGTATTTACTTACATATATTATGTACTGAATAACGTATGCAAAATATACTCGAGTTATATATATTTCCATCGTAAATAAATATGTATAGAGAGAAATATATGTTTATAGTATATAAAAGGTGGTTTCCGTACGGAGATAAGTATAAGTCTATTATCACAGATCCTTATATGATTCTGGCGGAACATTGTCAATTTGTATCTCCATTAACTAATTACTTTCAGATTTTGAGATTTATTTGAATATCTACATTAGATTTATGTATTTGTATGTAAATACGCACACACTCATATATATATATATATATATATATATATACACATGTATATTCATGTGTGTGAATATGCATGTGAGTGTTTGTATACATGTATATATGTGTGTATGAATATGCATGTGTATATTTAAGTATAAATATATATATATTCAATTTCCGTTTTGGTTGCTTAATTATGTTTGGAAGAAATGAAAATGTTGGAATGTCTGACAATGTGTTATGAAACTTCCCATTGCATTTATATTTAAAATCTACATCCATTCATGTATACATATAGATAATATGTAAATGTATATATGTATATATATAATATGTATATGTATATATATATGTATTATATTACATGTATATATATATATATATATATATATATATATATATATATATATATATATATATATATATATATATATACACAGATAGAGAGAGAGAGAAATATATATATATATATAGAGAGAGAGAGAGGGAGAGAGGGAGGGAGAGATAGATATATATGTAGATATAGACATAGATCTATGAACATATATACATATATATATACATGCAAATATACGTGTATATATATATATATGTATATATATGAATATATATAATGTACACAGAATATAATCTAATATCAATAATTGGAATATTATAAAAAGGTAATGTTTAAAGGAAAGCTTACTGAATGTAATAAAAATATTTAATGCCAGAATTGTAATTGCAATTACTCATGATTAAATGGTTGTTTAAACGATAAGTTTTGTAAATTCTATTTCAATGTTTTTTAGGATATTTCATCTATTAGAAAATTAGACATATTGAGTGAAGCCTAACCATCTTTGTCTTGTAAACACACACCCATATATATTTATCTAGCTATCTCTATCTTTCTATATCTCTCTCTCTCTCTATCTCTATCTCTCTCTGTCTCTCCCTCTCTCGCTCTCTCTCTCCATCTCTCTCTTTCTCTCTCTGTCTCTCTCTCTCTATATATATATATAAACATGGTCCCATATAGGTGCATATACACAATATTTATTTATATACTTATATAATATGCATATTTGTGGTTGACATAATATGTAGCATATAGTTGATTAGTTGCAATAATACGATAGATATGCGTAAATGAATGTTTCCGTTTTGCATTTATCGTATTATTGGGCAAATATATTTATTTATATATATTTCAATTAGTTTGTAAATATGTAAATAAAATGTTTCCTTATTTACTTCTTGTACATACGTTCCTGCGTTTGGGAGCATATACGTGCATATGGGCATTCTCTCTCTCCCTCTCTCTCTCTCTCTCTCTCTCTCTCTCTCTCTCTCTCTCTCTCTCTCTCTCTCTCTCTCTCTCTCTCTCTCTCTCTCTCTCACACACACACACACACACTCTGCATATATATATATATATACACACACGCACATACAGAAACATATGTATATAATTTTTACATAAGAAGAATTTGTAAAATGTAATTTATTTCTCATGATTGTAAAGTACTACAATTCATTTTCCAAATTCTGTAAAAGCCCAATGACTTTAATGAACGAATCTTCAATTCCCTCATACATATCTCCAACTCAATAAATTGAACCCAATTAGACAGAATATTGTTAAATTTCTTCAATCTTCCTTTAAATTATGGTTCATCATTGAGATTGTTATGAGTACCGTCATGCTTATTTATCTATATATTTTAAACATAGACGTATGTAGAAAGTAAGATATACCATTACCGCGTGTACTAAATTTCTGTCTTTCCTACTTTCTATTGCCCACTAATGAACTTTCGTGATCCTTAAGCTTCGGCATCCTATTTTTTCTCTCTCATAAAAAAATATATATGTATGTACTATCACACCCATATCTTATACACACGTCTATGATGCATATCTTTATATTTCTCTTATACGTTGGAATACAAACAACCTATACACATTATATCAATCTTTATAGTGTTTTACAATCTAAAAAAAACATGGATTCCTTCACCCAACAACATCATAATTGATTCTACTTTTGGCACAAGGCCAGCAAATACCCAGTGCAATACTGGTACTTTATTTTATCGACCCCTTAAGGATGAAAGGCAAAGTTAACTTCGGCTGGATTTGAACTCAGAATGGAAAGGGCTGTAACTCTATGCGTCAAAGCATGGCGTCCGACACTTTACCGAAACTGCCAATCCATCGCCATAATAACGCTGGTGAATTTCATTATGCATCTTATGATAACTCTAACAAAATCAATTAACAAAAAATATCTAGTACAGTTTTAATCTCTATAGATATATCAGCATGGACAGTAAAATCTCACTATACAAAAAAACTACCAGTTACTGGAAGTTGATGAAATGACAATTGAAGGTTGAAATCAAAAAATCTCTTTCTTTGATAACAATGTGTGTGTATGTGTGTGTGTGTGTGGGGGGGGGGGGGTTGTGCGTGTGTGTGTGCATGTGTGTATGTGTGTGTGAGTGTATGTTTGGCTCTGTGTGTGTGCTTGAGTGTCTATGCGGTCATAAGGACTTCGACTTTCATGACACAGAAAGGATGGGTGGGAGAGTAGGATCAATGTAAACGTTTAGATATAAACAACTACCAAATGTAACGTTCTATAATATATACATGTTATAAAATCACTTATGTTAGTATGCATATATATATGTATATGTGTGTGTGTGTGAGTGTGTGTGTGTGGGTGTGGGTGTGGGTGTGTGTGTGTATGTTCGTGAAAGTTGAAGTAAGGGTGATGTTAAGAGCGATAGAAAGACAAATGTAACAACGTAGATGAGGGGTGAGAATAAGAGGTGAGAAAAAAGTGTAATAGCGCGAGAGTGAGATTAAGAGACAGAAAGCGAAGTAAAGTTTGTTGTGTATTTTTTTCTAAATAAGTATGTTGTCAACGAGACATCTTACAAAAAAATTTAAACTATGTTGTAATAAATAAATAAATGAACGTCGGATGAAGTGTCGGCATATGACGAAGGAATCAGTGGAATGTTACACTGTGTAACGCCCCTTTGATCACAGGACTGTCATGCGACTGACAAGGGTGAGAAGCCGTCAAAGACATAACATACTACACATGTAGATATAAGTATATATCATTTGCATGAGCATACATGCGTATGTATGTAATTTTATAAATGCATCCATACACACACCCATATGTATGTGTATATATATATATATATATATATATATATATATATATATATATATATACATTCATATATATATATATATGTGTGTGTGTGTCTATTTGTGTGCCTGTAAATATCTGTGAACTCACAAACACACACACACACTCACACAAACGCACACAGAAATACAGAAACACACACACACACACACACATATATATATAAATATATATATACATATATATGCATATATATATAATTTAATTTAGGAAAGTTGTCCGATCTGATAATCAACCGACTTTGGTAGTAATCAGATGTAAAGCACTCTACGATATGTATTCGTTCACATGCTATCAATAAGGTATCAACCATTGTGTTTATTCTATAAAGAAGAGTGCCGAACGCTGCACCAAATGCTTCCAACTCTGGTGGACATGGGTGAGTGCTTGGGTTGTGGCAAAGGTCTTCCCCGTACCCTCAAATATGCCGTCAAATCCATGGTGCAAATTTCCGTTTGTGAAGCTCAAAACTATATTTGTCTTGTAATTTCGAGCAAACACCTTCATTTCATTTTTTATTGATCGAGTATACTCAGTTGAAAATGAATTCCAGCAGTAGCTGGAGTTTAACCCTGAGCTGGACTAGCGTCCTGTCTAGGAAAATTCCTGTCTCTGTTGCTTAACGTCACGGAAAATGGTATAAGCCTCGGCTTGATGAGCCTCCATGCTCAAGACAGATTTAAAACTTTACTTATATGCCCATTCCACCTCATAAATACCAATACTATATGACTATCATAGCTAACTAATATTTACCTGATACTGTAGGCTGATCATATCTACTTACATTCGTTTAACAATTAATTGAATAAATCACAATCATTTATCTTTAGATGATGCCCATGATAAAATTAATATTGGTCTGTGAATTTTGCATGGATATTATTTTGATACTCCAGGAAAATTTCCGACTTCGTTGTAAGTTAAGACATTTTAAATACATTATGTTCCTAGATTCAAACTATATAAGTGTTTTCGATAGGAACGTTTATTTATAATTATATACTTGTATTCCTTGTATATGTTTCTTGTTCACTTGATTGATTACTTCAAGTTTACGACTAAATAATTTTAAATGGTTCTTTAGTTTTTATTTTATTTTTATAAACTGATTACTTCAGTTTACATATCAAATTAAAACTTTAATTTAAAATAGTTTTATAATTTTTACATTATTTTTTTCTTTTAAAATAAACGGGGACTTCGTATAGCATATTCTCCAGCATCACAGATTTCAAAAGCCGTTTTATAATATTAGTTTGAAAATCATCATGCTTAAAGCAAATACAAGAATGATTTTTCTTTTAAATATGAAGAGTTTAAAGCTAAGTATATCTTTCATTGTTATGCTGTTATCAGATACGTTCGTTGGAGCATTCTCAATACTAGATAAAAGATGTACTTAAAACACATTGAAGCAACATTAAAAGTTATTGTTTTTCAATGTTAGTTTCAAGTTGATACTAATCCATTGCTTATGTCATATTAGCCTTTCGAGTGCAAATTATGGATATAAATATATTCCCTCCATTTTTCTTTTGATTTCGAAAATTCTCCATTTACTCTCTTACAAACCTATTAGTATTCAACTTAAGAGATATCAGATTGTGGGTCTTCAACTGGGAACAATTACTATGCAATGGTAAAAGAGTGAAAGAGGTTTTAAGTGTTAGATGGGGGAGAATATATTAACGTGTGTCTAATATATTCCTTTGCTTAGTCTACAACTGAAATAAATCACAACTGACGATATTGTTTTATTTATATATTTCTTATTTTCCTTTTTTTTTTCTTCATAACACCCAGTAATGACACACTCTATAGAAGATTTGCTGAGTGATATCGCTGTCAGAACTTTGTAATTATTCAGCAAAAAAGAACAGATAATAAGAAAAAAACAAATTAAATGGATGCTGATATATTGGAATATTGGAATATCGGAATATAAAACTATGATGTGACAGGCACCACTTTCCCCAAAATCCATTCCGTGGATTAGATATTGCAAACTATAAGCGCAGTTAATGTGGGTTCTTTGATTTTCAGGCTTTGATGAGAACTATAAAGTCTTATTTTGGGGCAACATTCCGTTAAAAATCTAAAATGAATAAAGGGAAATAAATATAATTTTTTTCTGAAGAGAAAATATTGAAGAACTCACATGAAATTATTGGTAGCGCTTACTGTGAGACATTTTATGTTGCATGTCTGTAATTTTCAATAACGAAATGAACCCTTGCAAAATATTCAAGCATTATAATAATTTTCTCTCTTGTTCAATATAGATTATTGTTGTGGCACCTTTTTTTCTTTCTAATTCCCGATACTTTACTTGTAGTATTCAGAATAGGTAAATGCCTTGCAGTATTTCTCTTTGAAAATTTACTGAGATCAAATCCTGCCATTGCTTGACTGGTTCTCTTTTAACCGTGTTTGCGTTTTCTGTTCCACTATTGGTTTCGACGATGGCTGTTCAAGTGTATTGGCCTATGGAACAACATCCTTTACACAAAAACATGCATATTCAACGCAATTTAGTGGAGAGGATCATGTACCGAAATATACTATATTGACTAATTACAAAATGCTCCACCGAAAATCGAACAGAAATGTTTCAGAACGTAGGTCGAATGCCATAACAATTAAGGCACGCGATATCCATTATAACATATCCATTAGTTATATTAAAGGTAAGTATTTTCATGTAATGAAAAAACAATTAATTATTACGGCAGATTGTATCGAGAGACCAATCTTTGTAAATGATCGCCACTATTGTATATCTTATTATTGTTTTTGATGTTTTCAAATGCAGATCAATCTACCATAATCAGTATGTACTTAAATCAATGATACAAATCAACGATTTCATCCCTTTAGAACACTGAATGCATCCCACTCCCCGCAAGTACAATACGTATATATTAAAACACAAAACCACATTTAAAATAAGTGACAAATAGAAAAATAGACAACTAAATACATATTTATAAACACGAAATGATAGAACAGTGACAAATTCTGCAGCAAAAATAGCATCCTTTCAGTTTATAGCATTCATGTTACATACAAAGGTGTTCAAATCGAACCAAAGGAGCAAAGCGAACAAGACCTTTAAAATCATCTAATTAGCGTTGAATCTACTCATATAAGTTTCAGGAAATCGTAACATCATATATGCCATGAGTCCATATTAGCAGCACTGGCATACGGATATTGGAAGCTGGAGAATATAACCAACCAACCAAGTCCGAAGTAGCACAATGTTTGGACATATTTCATAATGGAATATGTTTCATTTCTGAAATTTTGTGTTTGTATGTATAGTGGTAGCAAGAGACGAAGAAAATGTTTCGCTTTCACGAAGAAACAAAAGATTGGTCATATCATCTGGAGAGAAAACATGATACATCCAGCATATGTAGGAAATATGTTAGGTACAATGAAAAAGTGGAATAAAAAAATTAAAAGCGAGAGAAAAATGTATAAACAGCAATCGAGATTGGTATATGGTAAATTTGATACATACATAAAACACACACACAAACACACACACGCACACGCACCCACACAACGCATATATATATATATATATATATATATATATATATATATATATATAAGGATAAAACAAGCTTAATGATGATTATATATATATAATCATAATTAACTTTGTTTTATGTGCAACATTTGGGCAATAAGAGTAATAAATGGGATAGGAAAATAGAATATATATGAACAAATTCGATACGGTGTATGATTTCAAACAAGGCTAATTAATTTCATGTGAATGTTCATTCCATCATTAAAATTGTTATGTTAATTCCGAAAAGAATTCCGATAATGTATCTACTTTTACCTTTGCAAGATGGAGGTGGCTGGCGTCAATTAAACAGATATACATACAAACATATCACAGAAACACACACAAACACACACACGCACACACACATACATACACACACACACACATAATTATATATATACAT
>OZ024749.1:45622123-45624623 GCA_964016885.1 Eledone cirrhosa
CAACCACAGTGTGTTTAATGCTAACAACGTCAAAATGCGACTCAGCTGTCACGTTTTCAGAGAAATACAATTATTTTAGCATTGATAATTATAAGGCAACACCAATTCCCGTCAAGCAGAATAACAAATTAACGTGACTGTTATATCTCATCGTTACTATTTTACGAAAAGCAATTTTTCTGATACATATAAGTTAACTATATCGAAAAGTAAAATGTACCTAATTTATTCTCCAAATTACTATTCGAAATATGCAAACGCTATACTCAGATATAAAACACAATTATCTGAAGAAATTGTGATTTGTATCTTGTTACGTTTATTAAATCAATCCATATGTTAGTTATATTCTTGTCATAATAAAGACCACGTGCAACAATTTGTCAATATATTCTTATTCTTGTTCTTGTTCAGCCACACATCAATTCATACCTAGCACCTCTCATTTAGCTGATAATTTTAGATTGGCCTATCAAGTACACGTATCCCCAAACGCACACACACACACATACACACACACACACACACACACACACACACACACATATATATATATATATATATAAATATATATATATATATATATATATATATATATATATATATATATATATATATATATATATCGTTTCTGAATTTGTTTAGCAAGATTCTTTATCTGAAAACGTGTGTTGAAACCGATATTGTTATACTTTAGGAGGGTCATGTTGGCAATAAGAAACATACGCACCAATTGCTTTCACTTCAATAAATTATAATAAATTTATACCAGATGATATACATTTATAACCAGATGATTGTTTATATATTGTCAAAGTTCTTTCGTCACACATTATGTGACCTCTTCGGTGACTGGGGATTATTTTCTTTGTTTTTGTGCCTTTCCTTTGTTCTGTCCTACGCCATCTTGTTTGTGTGTGTGTGTTGTGTGCTTAGTTTGCGCATGTGTTACATCCGGGTGTCTGTGTCTGTTTATATTTGTTTATTTATTTGTTTATTTACATGTTACTGGCTGGTTGTTTGTTCTACGTGCGTGTGCGTTTTCATTTTGTCCTTAATTGTAAGTTGTGATGTTGCTGTTCCATTCATGAATGGAACAGGAACATCACAACATCACAGTGCAACGTGATTTAACATAGAAATTGCCATTATATTTCCTTCCTCTAAACAAAAACAGAGATAATATATATATATATATATATATATATATATATATATATATATATATATATATATATATATATATGAGACGTAAAACGGATATCGATCAAGGACACTGTATCTCTTTAGAGCAGTTTATATATTTATGGGATTCTGTAAAATGGAGAATTTCATTTCAAAATATAAATAAACTCTATTATTTGTATTTAATTTTTTCATATATAAATCTGAATCTATTGTCCAAATTTAAACTTATAATTTGATTATACGTTTAGGCGTAAGTTCATTGTCAAACATTAAAACCAATTTTCTATTTAGTGTGAAATGAAAAGAGAGAGATTGAACATAAGGAGGATTATTGATAGAACGTACAATAATGTTAAATTAGCAACAACTACAACAGCAACAATAACAACAACATTATCTATATCAACAGCAGAAACACGAACAACAACATCAGCAACAATAATAACAATTTTCACAACACCAACAACAACACCAACAACAAGAACAACAACAACAACAACAACAACAACAATAACAACACCAATAACAACACCACCACCAACAACAACAACAACAATAACAACAATAACAACACCAATAACAGTAACAGCAACAGAAACAACACCAAGAGCAGCAACGATAACAAGAAAATACTAGCAACAACATCAACAGCGTCAGTAGCATGAGCAACAACACAATAGCAACATTAACTACAACACAGCAGCAACAACAGAAACAACAACAACACCAGCAACAACAACAACAACTCCAAGAACAGGAGCAACAACAACTATAACAGCAGCAACAACAACATATCATTAATTCTATAACTCGTGAACATATATATATATAAATATAGCTATATAAAGTAGATTCAATAATATATATAATTCGAACGACAGCTGGTATCAATGTAGCATATTATATTTGAATTTAGAAGCAAATTACATTCACGTTGTGTTTTTTCAATTATTGTTAATTTCTAAATTAGAATCTAAATACAAGCTGTTGTATCATTTTAGTCTCTTCATGCACACAAGCACACACAGGCACACGATCGCGCACACAAATACACACGCACACACACACACACACGCACGTGCGCACACACACATATATATATATATATACATATATACATATATATACATATATATATATATGTATATACATATATATATATATATATATATATATATATATATATATATATATGTATATATATATATGTATATATATACATATATATATATATATATAGATATACTTATATACATATGTATACACACACATATATATATATATGTATATATATATATGTATATGTATATAT
>OZ024749.1:45634623-45639320 GCA_964016885.1 Eledone cirrhosa
TATATATATATATATGTATATATATATATCTTTATATATATATATATATATATATATATTCATATATACATATATAAATATAAATATATATACATATACACGCATATATATATATACATACATACATGAAAACACACACACACACATACATACACACGCTCACATATATATCTATATACATATGTGTGTGTGTGTGTGTGTATATATGTGTGTGTATACCTAACTTTTTTTTAAATACTTATATTTATTAATTTTTTTCTACTTTTACTTTCTATTTAAATTTTGTTGTTATGTACTTGATTTTCATTTGTGAGATCAAAAGGCAAGTGAACCAAGCGTCAAATGTGTAGAAACTTTCAAATTTGCCAAACAATCCTGGTCTCTTTGAAAGGGGTACTAAATAGCATGACCACAATGCCTTGTTAATTAACAAACCAACCGGTCTCAGATATTGTCAGTGTATTGAAGTCATGACAAAAGGATCTAATTCCGTTTTTTAATTTTATTTATTCATGATCAATTGACTTTTTGTTTTTATTTTTGGAATTGAATTACCTATACGCTACCACTTTTTTTGCATCCATATGGATGTATGTTCTTGTATATATATATATATATATATATATATACATATATATATATATATATATATGTATATATATATATATATATATATATATATATATATATATAGAGAGAGAGAGAGAGAGAGAGAGAGAGATACATATATATATATATATATGTGTATGTATATATATATACATATATGTATATATATATATATAAATATATATATATATATATATATATATATATATATATATATATATATATATATGTATATATAAATATGAATATTTATATATACATATATATATATACATATATATATATTATATTTATATATATATATATAAATATATATATATGTATATATGTATATATATATATACATATATATATACATATATATACACACACATATATATATACATATATATATACATATTAATATATATGTACATACATATATATATATTTATATATATATATATATATATAAATATATACATATACATATGTATATATATGTACACAATATACATATGTATATATATACTCAATATACATATGTATACATATATATATATATATATATATATATATATATATATATATATATATATATATATATATATATATATATATATATATATATATATATATATATATATATATATATATATACGTATGCATGTATATAAATATGTGTGAGTGTGTATGGCACAGTTGTGTAGGGGTGATATTTATCTACTTATTAACATAGGTATGCACAGTCATATATAGATGTTTAATTATCCATACACATAATCACACATACATACATACATATACATATACTTATATATATATATATATATATATATATATATATATATATATATATATATATATATATATATATATATATACATATATATATATATATATATATTTAGGTATATATATGTATATATATATATAAATATATCTGTGTGTCTGACTATGTTTGTGTGTGAATGTGAATTTTGTCATTGTGTAAGAGAGTAAGATATGTCATTTCCCTGTATAGATTATTTTTTCTTTCCTTTTTTAGCATTTTCAATTAAGTTTTTTTTCTTTTTTACTTAATGAAACACAAAACATTAATTTAATTCACTCAAGAATATTATCTTAAGTAAAAAGTAAAAAGTAAATTTGAGGCAGCCATTTTTTCTCATACAACCTCCACTTGTCTTAAATTAAACAACAATAACGTTTTCTATTTAAATGCTTCCTCCTCGCTAATGAGCCTGATGTCAAAAGCAAATAAGTAAAATACATACAATTTCATATACATACATATATATATATATGTATATATATATATATATATATATATATATATATATATATATATATATATATATATATATATATATATATATATATGTATGTATATATATATATATGTATATATATATATATATATATATATATATATATATATATATATATATATATATATATATATATATATATATATATATATATATATATATATATATTTATATTTATATATATATATACGTACAATCATACATATGTGTGTGTGTATGTATACATACATGTGTGTGTATGTGTACATTTTAGTATGATTTCGTGTTACGTACTAAAACAATTTAATATAATGATTGATGCAATATGTGCTTGGTTTCAAAAAAAGAAAAAGAAACAAGTCAGAATATAGCTAGAGAATATAATAATTTGACATGAAGAACAATTTCTGAACATATTGCTTATATTTAACATACTATTGGCATTTACATTTGAGTAAGCACCTTTTTTCTGACTTTGTTCTAGTTAGTCGAATTTTTCACTATCATCTTTTTCTATCGCTCTAACATTAATTTTAACGTGATATATTTAGAAATCTAAACTTTACTTATACGTAATTGCTTCATATAGAATGTTCGCCTTATTAAATATAGATTCTTCTGTTTGTCACACACTTTTATTGTATAATTGCATGTAATTGCATATATATGTTTAGCCATTTTCTTTAGCCAGCTTGTTAAGTAAATATGATTTGCAATGGATATATGACAAGAGGGCTTTCAAATATATATAGATAAGATTCCTTTCTAGATATTTTAAAGGAATTTCATTCGGATCAGAGAGTAGACCGTATCTGCTGGTCTTGTAAATCAGGATTTCATGCTTGTATATATAATTGTAACAGACCGACAATTATATTTAATTGAAATACTAAGCATATATTACAATAGCATAATATATGATATTCATGGCACTGATTGTGGAGTGTATCAGTGTGAGTAACTGCATATATGTCTGTGCATCTTACATACTAATGAGTTCACGTGAATTTACTTGAGCTTAGTCTACAGAGAGATCGATTAATATTTTTCTAACATTGCATAATACCAGCAATTCTGGCGGAAGGAGAAAGTATATTTGCCCCAATAATCATATAGTACTTTTGTTAAATCGACACTGGAGATGAACATTCAATATTTACTCCAATGCCTGGAAAGTACAGATAGTATTAATAACTGGGAATATTTAGACACTCAATAAACGGTTAAAATAGGAAATATATTCCGTGATTGTAATGCAGGATAATCAGAAATTCTTTCTGGTGGACATCAACATCATACTCGGACATTCACTCCATGAATGGGCGAAACATACCGAGATTGTTCCCGAAATGGAGCAATTACAACGCAACAAATTGTACATTCATCCAAAGGTTTGTAACACTTTTGGATGAGTCCCCCAAGTTTTGCTAGCTGGAAATTTAGGTTCAAGCAGCAATAATTCTTCGTAATAAACGTTTGTAGTAACGCAAGGATTAGGACATATTGTGAAGTTAAACATAGTAAATTAGACTGATTAGTGTCCAGAATTTCGCATGACATATTTTATTAATTTTTGATTTTCTTTGTAATGTGGGATGTGACAGAAGTTTAAATGTTATATGGCCTGTCAACACTACACACTTTCACAAACGTATGTAAATATACATATACATATATACATATATATATATATATATATATATATATATATATATATATATATATTATATATATAGAGAGAGAGAGAGAGAGAGAGAGAGATATATATATATAGATGTATATATATATGTATATAGATATGTATATATATATATAACGAAGGAAATGTGGTAAGGAACCAGGTGGACCATAACACACCAAAGTACTCAATACTTAGGCTAGTAGAGTGGGTAATAGAAACGAGTAGGACCTCGACGGCTGAGCTCAAGCCGTTTCGACGGCTAATTCTGGACTAAAATTTTAGTCCAAAATTTTAGTCCAGAATTAGCCGTCGAAACAGCTTGAGCTCAGCCGTCGGGGTCCTACTCGTTCCTATATATATATATATATATATATATATATATATATATATATATATATATATATATATATATATATATATATATATATATATATACATATATATATATGTATATATATATATATCTGTATATATATATGTATATACATACTTGTAAATATATATATATATATATATATATATATTTATTTATATGAACGTATGCGAGCGTCAGTGTGTGTATGTGTGTTTGTGAGAAGAGCATTGTAAGATCACATTGATTATAGTGTATTTGTACTATGAAATCAAATGTTCAGAACGGAAGTATTTTTGAAAAGATAACCCAGCTTTTGTTATGCATTATTGCCTTGATGAAATATGTATAGTCGTCACAATGAAAGATCATTAGAGATTACAAAGTTTAGTGTTTATGGAGCTGTTCTGTCGAGTAGTTCACGACCATTAGTTGTGTATCAAATACATATATTTCTGACGGAAATACGATTTAGAAAACGTTGTTGATTAGAAGCAGCTATATAAGATATATATTTGTAAATGTATATGTTTCCGGGTTAGTGTGTATGTGGTTTTGTTGATATGGATGTATGTATGTATGTATACATGTATATAGATATATATGTGTGTGTGCCTGTAAGTTAATGTGTATGTGTAGCCGTATGTATCTGTGTTTACATATATATATATATATATATATATATACACGCACACATACACACACACATACACACACACACACACACACACACACACACACACACACACACACACACACACACACA
>OZ024749.1:45639520-45644520 GCA_964016885.1 Eledone cirrhosa
TATATATATATAAATATACACGCACACACACACACACACACACACACACACACATACACACACACACACACACACACACACACACACACACACACACACACACACACACATATATATATATATGAGTCTACGTTTATGTGTACAAACTAGCGCTTCACCGAAATGGATCGATAGCATAAGTATTGAAGTATTGGGGTTGAGATGGTTGGATACAGAAAGATGATTCACAAGCATGGCCGGAATGTATATATATATATATATATATATATATATATATATATATATATATATATACAGAGAGAGAGAGAGAGAGAGAGAGAAAGAGAGGGAGAGGGGGAGAGAGAGAGAGAGAGAGATACCGAGAGAGAGAGAGAGAGAGAGAGACCGAGAGAGAGAGAGAGAGAGAGAGCGAGAGAGAGAGAGAGAGCGAGAGAGAGAGAGAGAGAGAGAGAGAGAGAGAGAGAGAGAGAGAGAGAGAGAGAGAGAGAGAGAGAGAGAGACTAAGAGATAGATAGATAGTTACATATATACATAGAGAGAGCGCAGGAGAGGGTGTTCCTTATTATTTGCCTATTCCAGTTGTTACACGCCTCACTTCCATTCATTTACTCTCTGTCGTTCATTGGAAGGAATCTACTGTATTCAGGCCTGAAAAAAACTGCACCAGGTTTAAGAAAACCTTGGAAACGCCGTATATTAATTTAACGATATATCTGTTCCCCAACATTTATGGAATAACGAGAAATAGAAAATATAAACGTGTGTTTATTTGCTGAGGTTTAAAAACTCATAGTATTCAATTAAACGTCACTACGAAATGTATATTAACGAAAATAATTACCTATGTTAATCTACTTCATTATTCTGCCGAAATTTGTAGCTACGGCCTTCTCAGATACTGTTTTGTATTTTTACATGATGTTATACTCACAGATAATATACTCATTCTGTTCCGGAATTCATTCCTGGATGTTCCGTATATTTTCTAAACAGTCTGTTTGTCTACATCAATAATTGTTTCTACTTTTGGCACAAGGCCAGCAATTATCCACTATATTACTGGTACTTTATGTTATCGACACCGTAAGGATGAAAGGCAAAGTTAACCTCGGTGGGCTTCGAACTCAGAATGGCAAGGGCAGTAACCCTATGCGTCAAAGCATGGCGTGCGACCCTCTACCGATAATACCAATCCACTTCAATAATGTTTTCTCTACATTGCTATAAAAATTTCAACGCTCAGTATTAAAAATAATTTATGATGGGTAACACAATAAAATGTGAAATAATACCATTTAGATTTCCATTCTGGTATATTCCACGTCACAATTCATATTATATTCCTAATTATAAGTATTCAACTCGTGTATATAAATAACATGAACCTGATTCGTGAAAATAAAAGTAAAACTTAGTAGGTTTATTGTCGTTCGCTTATTACATGCCCCTAGGTAAGAGAGAAAATTTACATTTCTATGTTGTCATCAATAGAAATTTCAGCTACAGTAAATATATTTCAACAGAGAGCAGCACTAAAAGCATCCACACACTATGCAAATCTGTATAATATTGTTCTATTTTATTTCTATTCTATGCTATTATACATCTTTTATAAATAAATGTTACTGTGTTTGGATTAGAGCAAGCATAAAAAGAAAATGTATTATTTTTTTCTACGATCCTATTCTCTAACAGGAATGCTTCCATTAATAGCTGTTCTATCATTTAGTAAATGAAATAACATACACAATCTGTAGCATAAGTGTTGCCAAATGTAGTACAGTGTAAAACTAAATATGTTACTGTATTTTGATATGTTTCTTTACTATCTGAGATCAAATTCAGAGATGTTGCTACTAAGGTATTGGAAGTGGTTTACACATTCAATGTTAAGCTGACCAGCCATGATGGGAGGATTTGGAGGGTCACCTGTCGACAGGGTCATGGTTTATTCACAACTGATGCTCAGGCCAACTTTCTCTCTCTCTCTCTCTCTCTCTCTATATATATATATATATATATATATATACGATATTACGATATATTAACAAATGGAAACAATATTTATAAAACCATATTTATTTCATTATACATATTTCAAGGACACCAAGTTAAATTATGATGTGCTTTCATCAGATAAAATATAATATAGAGCAGTTTTATAAATAAATATTGACATACCCTTAAAGAATGCGACCATTTCTGTTAGAAGCTTATTTAAATCTACTCTGATTTAAAAAATATCCGAAACTAATTTACATAATAGTATAAATTTATAACCCCAATATCCGGGAGCTTCCAACAGAAATGGTTGCAATCTTTAAAGGTATGTCAATATTTATTTATAAAACTACTCTATATTATATTTTATCTTATGAAAGCCCACCATTATTTAACTTGGTGTCCTTGTTAATGAAATAAATATGGTTTTATAAATATAGTTTCCATTTGTTAATATATCGTATTTTTACTCCAATAATTTGTTGAGTGCTTTATATCAGTTATACAAATATTTGCTTGTTGTATCCCAACAATTTAAATAGAACTTCTACATATATATAAAAATATATATAAACATATGTATATATATATATATATATATATATATATATATGTATATGAACATATGTATATATATATATATATATATATATATATATATATATATATATATATATATATATATATATATATATATATATATATATAGTAATAATAATACATTTGAAGACTAAAATCCAAAGAGGGCTCGATAAGGATAAATATATATATAATATATAAGAACAGTAGAGATTAAACAGATTAAAGTTTACGCAAAGAATCGCTGCTTTCACCCTTAACGGGAACTTCTGAAACTATAAAAATCAATCTGTGAACGCAGAAGTAAATATTTCGAAAACGTTGCAACCGAAGGAAGACAGGAAGACGATACTTTGGTTCGTGGAAACGTTCCCTGGCAAAGAATGGAAAAAAATGAAGATAATACGTCATTATTTGGAGCAGTTGACTTTGCCTTTCATCCTAACGGGGTCGATAAAATAAAGTACCAGTAATGCACTGAGTAATTGCTGGCCTTGTGCCTAAAGTAGAAACAATTATTTGGAGCAGTGAAAACAATTACACAGAAAGACAAAAAAAAACGTTTATGGTATGAATGAAGTCGTAGACTAATATTCTATTAGGTGGTTCGTGGAGACGTTCCCTGGCAATGAACGAAAAAAACGGAGATAATACGTGATTATGGCATAACTGAAGTCGTAGACTAAAATTCTATTTAGGAAACCGAATGATTTTCTGCTTCAGAATTGATTAAGAATAATGTAAATAAATTACAGTGGTTTTATATATATATATATATATATGATTAATTTAAATATTTTGTTGCGTAGCTACAAGAATGTAATAGCGTTGGTGATGCCATATATTATGTTGTCGATTGGTGTTTTGATGTAGTTAATGCCCCTCTTTTTTCCTTATGGAAGGAGTAGAAGCTTACACACATTTCCAGTTCGCATAATCTTTATTGAGTATATATATATACACACACAGATATATATACTGAAACACACACACACACATAAATATATATACATATACAGGTATGTGTATGTAGATATTTATATATATGTATATCTATATTCACTGTTAATATATACCAAGAAACAAAAACACCCCAAAACAAGAAATATTATGAAATATGACGAAACTGACACTAACACCTCAAATTAATAAATGTAAACATTAATAAAATGAAAATTACAAGTGATTAAGCAAGCAACGAAGAATGACACAACGACAGCGACGCAAGTAAATGAGAACAACGACAGTAACAACAACAACATCAGCAACAACAACAACATTAGCGCCGAAACGTCACCAATGACAACGACATCTACACATAAAGAAGATAACAGTAGAGAAAAAGAAAACATATGTAGTAATAAATTTAATATTTCTAACGAAGATTTCTATGAATAAACGGCGCACATAAATGAAAGCAATAATATCTTATTCCTTTCATCCGCGTAAATTAAACTGCTCGCATTTCTGAAAGCAAATATTTATTACTTGTTTTCATTTGTCTCCTTAATTAGACCCAAATATTTTCTATATATATATATATACATGTGTGTGTGTATTTAAGTGTACATACGTAAATGTATGCGATATATACGCATGAATAAATATATTTATGTTTGTAATATATATATATATATATATATATATATATATATATATATATATATATATAGTTATATATATATACACACATATACACATATATATATATATATATATATATATATATATATATATATATATTCATATATGTATTTAAATGCATAATACACACATCCACGAAAATATATCTGAATATATATAGATATACGTATGTGTGTCTGTGTGTTTGTGTGTGCGTGTGGGATTGTGTATGTGAGTATGTGAATGTGTATGAGTGAGTTTCTGTGTGTGTGATTGAAATTTATTTGCGTATCTGTGAGATGTATGTATATGTTTTTATTTTCCTTTTCTTTAAAGTATTATAATTCATTTCAAAATAAATTTGTGTCCCGTCTCTTTATAACGTAACATATTTCAGTTTTCTCGCTTGGTATATGTATATATATATATATGTGTGTGTGTGTGTGTGTGTGTATGTGTGTGTGTGTATGTGTATGTGTGTGTGTGTGTGTATGTGTGTGAGTGTGTGTATGTTACCTCTTTATTCTATTTAAATCTTAACATAACAAAACATATTTTCGGTTTCATTTCAAGTCTTTCAATTACACGTGAATATATTTCGGTTCATCTTCGTGTAAATTTCGTCGACAGTTCTGTGTAATTGTTACCATCTTCTGTATCATCTTCCTTATTAACAGTGGCGGTGGATTTGTAGTCCCGGTATAGTGGCGAACGCCATGCTTTGCAGCATCGAGTAACGTCCCTTTACGGTATGTGTTCAAATCGCGCCTTGGTTAACTTACGTTGTCGATAAAATA
>OZ024749.1:45662020-45667020 GCA_964016885.1 Eledone cirrhosa
ATATCTTAAACCATACTTAATACATTTAACAGTAAGATATGCATTTGAAATTAGTATGCAACGATGAAACTCCAATAAAACCAAATGGCTAATATCAATTTAATTATTTCGGGAAGTATGTGGGTCAAAATTTGGAGATATTGCCTTCTTAAAAGGCGACATCAACGAAAAATATATTTTCAGTATTTCTGAAGGGCTAGGGGTGCGAATAACAGCACTAAATTACATATCGGAAACTAGTAAAAATTTAGCATATTTTGAAGACTGTTGTTATGCTGATTATTATGTTTTGGGATTCAATTACTTCATTTTATAGATAACAACAGATGTTACTTTCCTTTCCAGGTTTCCCCTCATTTAGTAGAGCGTATGTGATGATAGAATCATATCAATGATACAAGTAAGATAAGCTTTTCTCGTCTATTGACTAATTTCCGGCACTAATACTTACACAAAAATATTCAGTACTAAATTCAAAGATATATAGTTAAAGTGAGAACCAATATACGATGGACCAACCAATATGAGATGAAATTTTCAAAAGCAGGAAATACATCAAGGTTAATGTATTTGTCCATATGCTACTGATTGTATTAATCTTGAAGTCATCATGAGATGGATTTCAGCATTTATTATATAAGGGAGAAAACCGAAACCTTTCTTTCGATTTAGACCGCTTCTCACGCGTTTCTGCCTGACTCTTGGTTTGTCAATTATTCTTTCGTACATTTTTAGGACTAAAGCTTTTGTTTTATAATCATTATATATGTAAAATTCATTCATAACATTTCTCACAAAACAGAATGGGCAGTCTCGCTAGATTGGATATGTTGGCCCACTATCACTTAATAGAGTTTTCATGAAGAAATTTTCCTAATCATTTTTTTCAAATAAGTTGAATTTTCTGCATTTTATATTGAATATGTTCTCACTCTCTGCCTGTTGTCAGATAACTATGAGTAATTATATGCTGGGGTGAGGAGTCGTAATAAGACAGAAACATACCAGAGGTTGTTAGCATACTTCCTCTCAAATCGACTAATCAATCCCAGTATAGTTTCTCCTTAAATAAATAGACTTACACTCCCATATATTGGATGAACATTGCGGTGGATTGGCAGTTTCAGTAGAGGGTCGGACGCCATGCTTTGACGCATAGAGTTACGCCCCTTGCCATTCTGAGTTCAAATCCCGCCGAGGTTAACTTTGACTTTCATCCTTACGGGGGTCGATAAAATAAAGTACCAGTAATGTACTGGGTATTTGCTGGCATTGTGCCAAATTTAGAAACAATTATTACTAACCCCAATGATTTTCCATACACTTCTGGTGCAATCCAGTCTGATTATTTGATATTGGGGTTGTATTTCTTCGTTCAGTATGTTATCTCTCCAACACTTACATATATGAACTATTCACAAAAGGCTAAAGTGAATAGTGTGTGAACATTACTCTCCTTATTAACGTTCATACTACACCCAGAATCTGATTACATGAGTTGTAGCACGGACACAGTGCTATAAATATGTGAAAACAGGTCCTTAATTTATCAATATCCCACTCATTTGACTATATAACATACCGAGAAAAAATAAATGTAAAACTGAACATTATATGGCATTTTCTCCGGTGTTCCATGTTTCCCCGTTGCCTAAAGCGTGCTGTGTCCTAATATATAAATAGGTTTTGTTTTTAGTAATAATTTCTTTAGTATTGGAAATTAATTATTTTATATTAAATCTTTAATGAGTTAATCTTACAAAAAGGTTGTTGGAATAGTGGTAACTAATTTATATCATTAGCTAATATATGTTCATAAAAAAATCATGAACATGAGTGCACGATTTGCAAAATTTTCTATTTAGATGTAAAAAGAAAAACCGCTGCAAATATACAACATAAATAAATAAGCAAATATAATCAACCACATTTTCAAGTGTTTGACATTTTGTTTCGTTTTTCTAGCTAAATGTCATGGTTTTTGCTCATGCGCTCTAATGTAATTTCCCATTGGAGGAAATAAAATGTAGTTAATTTTTATGTTGGTGTTACGTTTTGTAGGAATTGATTTAAGTGAAATTGTTTCATCTTATATGAATCTAGTATACCATACACACGGCAATATATATATATATATAACACTAGTTGGAATTTGTGTTGTCGGATGCACCTTAGACTGAAGTCGGTGTAATGAAAGATGCGTTAATTTTTTTTTTCAAAGTACGAAAATATGTGTTAGTAATATTTGCATTCAAACCGTGATTTTACGTATGGATGTCGTTTGTCATAACGATATAAATGTCAGAAATGCTGGAATGACACGAAATCATCACCCACGTTTTAAAATATTACCCAATCGGAAGGTTTATTAAGTTGGTTAAGGGGGGAAATCCAAAATGTCCCCATCTGTGTGGCTCTAAAACTCAAAATCTCTCTTGATTCCTAGGAAAATCGATTATCAGTTTCCACTCTTATGATTGTTGATTAAAAAAAAAAAAACACAAATACTTTCCCGTACTTTATCAGACCAACACAACTGGAAGATTAATCACACATAATTCCCTTGTAAACACATTATATTCATTGCAGTCACGTAGAATAAGTGATAATTGTTCAAGTGCTAAATGCACTCGAAAAATATATTTATTATTCCACGCGTTATTACTTTAACGTAAAATTATCATATCATTTCTCGCCCATGTTTTCATTATGCTAAATATCTCAGCTTCCTTATATGGAAATCATAAATAGAACATTGGATATTTATTTGATCAGTAAGAAGCTCACTCACATCGACGAAGAATACATAATATATACATTTACTTTTACTAACTTTGACGATGTATTTTTATATTTATGGATTAACATAAAGCAACTAAACAGATAAAAAACATATTTTATCTTAGCGAATACACGTGTTTACTTACATGGCAAAGACGTTTACCATGAAATCGGTATAGACATGCATATCAAACCTGTATCATATAGATTGTGAGTTTTCATGTGGTTGAATTATTTACACCATTAGTGTATAGCTTGGAGCTGTTTACAGTATAGAAATATACGCTTTCATTTTAAGAGTTACTATGTCGGATTGCTTAAAGCTGTCAGAATTGTATCCTCGTAAATTCTGCACCGCTTTCTAGCAAATCCACATGCAAAACCACATGCAAAACCAACACAACTTATATATCGATAACACTCTCTTCAGTGTATCTCTTTTACAGTAAACAGTCGTTTTCTACTATAATTTATTATGATAGAATATACCGTAATTTAACATCTCGTTACACCCTACTATTGAGGAATGTTTTGGCAAGGAATAAGAGAAGACGATTTCGTTGAAAGAAAACAAACAAAAAAAGTATCGTATCATTACTTACCGACCCAATAAGCATGTAGAACCTTCCCAAATGTTTAGGGCGATTTATGTTTATAAGTAAACAGTTTAATTCATTTACTTATTCAATAGACAAATCACACCGACTCTCATATATCGTCCAACTGAAAGTATTGAAATTGGAGAGCATCTATATTGCCTGTACATATTTACTGTTAACATGCTTAGAAAATTTACTACTATATAACATTTACTTCCTTCTAACGAATATATACCATTAGTTGTTTGCTATTCGTCACAGAACATGTTGATTTCAAGCCTAATTGAAAGACCATGATTGTGATTTAATGCATATTTTATTTGGACATATATCTATCCTCTAACACATTGTGGAAATGAAAACAAAAAGGCCAAATTTCCCATAGCTACGTACATTAAAATGATTCCATGTTTAAAAATCAATATTAGGCAGCAAAAAGTATCTGTTGAATTTAACGTTAAATCGGTAATTTAATTCACCAACATGATGTTGGACAATATTTCATAAGTAAATCTCAAAGTTTCACCACAGTCAGTTTTTCATTCATGTATCACTATAAAGTTTTCGCTCTTATTTCTAATTGTGTTTCACTAAATCAAACATCATTTGAGTAGAAAATTTGTTGACGAAACAGAAAATACTCTTCATATCGAGAGTAACGAAGAAAACAAATATAGATATATGAAAATGTTTAGTCATGATGGTGTAGAATTATTTTTAAAACTATTTTCTGCATATATAGTTTCTCTAGGACTATATTATGCAATAAGTTACATTTTTTTAGATGATAAGGTGTGCTGAGGGAAGTTTGATTGTTATATTTAGCAGATCAAGTTCACGCATCGAAGATCAGTAATTCACTAGTGAGTTTTATCGTTTATTCTCTGGGGAAAGACATCTTCACAATGCCAGTAAAACAAACCAATTATTTATTTGGTATGTTTTCTAAAGAATTCACAGTGAAGGAAGTTTAAACCGAAATGATACAAAACGAACCGAAACGAAATACAATGAACCGTTGCTTGTTTTGCCCTCATATTTCTTCATTTAATTGTTATTGTATTGTATGGTATTATATTCGATTATAAACATTTCATTTCTAAAATATAATTTCATTCTGAGTTTCACAGGTTCACTGGTTTTACAAAATGCAATATATTGTTATCATTATTATTATTATTGTTATTATTATTATTATTATTAACAATTTAATTTTTCGTATTGTTCGTTCCTTAGGGAATATTCTTCTACACTTAACGATAGTTTAATAATTACGTTACAGACACATGAACTTATGCTAATATGATAACAATTGTTAGCCGGGTCAGCAGTTTTGAATTACGCACGTTGGCAGTAACACATTCTACTGTGAAATATTAATAACAAAAATGTTACAAATTAAAAAAAAAAACAAAAAAAAAAAAAAAAACATAGATACTATTACCAAGCTATATATCTTCTAAGAAATTAGCAATATCCTCAGCACTTAATATTTTAACACCTCCGACCAACCTTCAGAATCTTGTTCAAATCCAGGCTGAAATATCATTTTTTTCAATTTTTTTTCTGTTCATATTAATA
This sequence comes from Eledone cirrhosa, assembly GCA_964016885.1. Taxonomy (NCBI): domain Eukaryota; kingdom Metazoa; phylum Mollusca; class Cephalopoda; order Octopoda; family Eledonidae; genus Eledone; species Eledone cirrhosa. The sequence continues at coordinate 45,666,982 of OZ024749.1, forward strand.
ACCCCGCCGGCATATTATATCGCAGCAAGGTGTTCCTTT
>OZ024749.1:45672020-45674520 GCA_964016885.1 Eledone cirrhosa
AACACACACACAAACACTCTAAAAATGTATACATATACTCATCATACATACATAAATAAACACACACACACACACACACATATATATATATATTTATATATATATATACATATATATTTATTTATATATATATATAAATATATATATATATATAGACACATGCTTACATACTTACATACATACAAACATACTTGCATACATACATATATACGTACGTACATACTTACATATATACATATATGCATACATATATATAATGGTAGATTCTATCCGTTTATCTGAAGTTTCAGACATTTTATCACTGATATATTTGCTCGTTTCTTTCTTTTTTTTTTTTTTTTTGGTAATTTTTCGTAGAGTGTGCCATCACATAATCTCTCACTGCCTCATTGGAAGCAAACGAGCAAAGAACCAGGTTTAAAAATTAATTATATCTCTATCAATATTACAAAGAACACAAATGGATCTTGCACAAAACAACAGCTATTATCAGATACTTTACTAAGACATTAACCTGTCCCATTATATGACAATACCATTACCGTTACCATAACATGTTGATTTGTTGTACAGTCATTCATTCACTCACTCTCTCACACACACTTGCTTATACATATGCATAGGTGTGTGTGTGTGCTTTCAGCACACGCATAAGTGAGGAGGCACATATTATAAATTGTTGATTTCCTGAAATATATATACATATACGTACATGTATAAGCCTTCAGACAACACACATATAGAGGAGCAGAAAAGCTTCTCTCTATACGTATTGTGTGCATAAGTTTTGATACATTTATTTTAATTTGTTGATATATAATACACAGATAGAGAGGTAAATGGGTCCACAAACACACACAACCCCATGCACCAACATACACACATAAATATACACAGCCAGATAGACACACACATATATCAAATACAGAGGTGAATTCTTTGGAAGGCAAGGGGCTTTTATCTGGTTCATTCTTTTAACAGTTCTTTCTTTCAATCAAGTAAAACTTTACAAAATATCTGCGGGAAAGTGCATATATGTCACTACCCAATACACCTTCAGTGTGTAGTGTTTTACGGGCTTTACCCACTGGGCAGTGGTCATACGAAAGGGCTACCACTAGTAAATTCACTGTGATGAGACATTTACCACAGAAAATATTTGCTTGCTAGTCTATAGAAAAAAAATGATTTCTCATCATATTATTTCAAATGAAGGCGGTGGAGTGACAGTATCGGTAGAGGGTCGGCCGCCCTGCTTTGCTGAATCGTGTTATGGCCCTTTATGATCTGATTGCAAATCCCACCGGGGTCAATAAAATAATGTACCAGTCACGCACTGGGGTCGATTTAATCGAATTTCCGCTCCCCGAAAATTGCTGGCATTGTGCCTATATAAGAAACCATTATTTCAAATGACAAACATGAAATTGTCACACACAAAACCAAACAGTCACGTTCTAACGCACACTCAAGCAGACGAAGTCACAAATTCGTCTAACGTATTGGTTTGTTCAGGGTATATGGATTATATCTATGCTAATTGCTGGCATCTGTGATTAAAGAACCTTCTGAATATCATCGAAACCAGAAAGAGAACATACAAAAGGAAGAATTTGTACAAGGCACAGTATAGTTGTCAAGCTAAGGTTGGTACTTTATCATACAAGGTTATCTGTATCTTATTGTGTGTTTCCCCGCAGAGGTCAGCTTTGGTTTTGTATCCGTCTGGATACTCAAGATATTTTACTCTGATCTTCATAATGCGAACTATGAGTAAGAATTATTTTTCTATTTTCGCTTAATGCCGGAAGGTAAATAGGACATTGCAAGTGTAATGTGTGGGTCGTCTTCAACGCGCAGTCACTCTTAATTAGAAATGTCCATTTACTATAATATTAACTTCACATGATAACTAATACAAAATCTAAAGTAACTTCAATTCAGACTCCTATTTTTCCTTCTCTCTTGTCTCCTTTCGCTTTGTTTAATTCAATTTTCCCACTCTCCTACAATAATTGGAATATCTAATCTATAGTAAAAGATAATAGTATAAAGATATGGAAACTGGCAAATAACGAAAATAAAAAAATAATAATAACAATAGAATTAAAATAAACTATTGGAGGAAATAAAAAAAACAAGGCAAATACTACAACGTATCAACAAATATTTTATATTAGAAAGACTAACAAAATCTTCCAGAGTAAATGAAAAACGTAAGACAAACATTGATTGTAAAACAAGAGTTCGCAGGGAATAAATGTTGGTATAGTGAAAGTATATGGGCTAATATCATGTAAGCTTCCAGATTGCCAGAGCCAGCCCCTCTAATAAAATGAAGGAAAAACATAACACAAAGAACAACATTGATATTAGTAAAATAACTACAAAAACAACGGCTACTGCCACACCACCAGGAAAAACAACAATTCCAAGAAAACAATGGAGAAAACATCCTTTGGAAATAAACTAATCCCATAGTTGATTGATTATATCAGCT
>OZ024749.1:45679520-45689520 GCA_964016885.1 Eledone cirrhosa
TCATTCGGCTTTGGGAGTAGGTAAGAACATATATGCATTAGTTTAGCAGTCAAAATAATTTTCTTTGATAATTCGAGTGTTATTTACTCACCAATAGCCTCTCGGCGTGAAAATTATCTTCCTTCGACAAATAGAGAAAGAAAAAGATACAAAATGGACAGAGATACAATAGCTAGATCAAAAATAAATACAAAAAAAAAACAAAAAAACGGGCCGATTCAGAGTTCCAGTGTACAGATATGAACACAATGAAGTATTCACAAATATTTCATTGTTCCAGCGTCAATGCCTCAAGCATAGGTTTTTACCAAGCCAGTTAATATATATATATATATATATATATATTCGGGCAAATAATGTATGCATGTACCTTTGTATTTATATATATAGATAGACTAATATATATATATAAATATATATATATATATATTTATATATATATATATATATATATATATATATATATATATATATATATATATATATATATATATATATATTTATATATATATATATATATATATATATTAGTCTATCTAGATATATAGATACAAATGTACATGCATGCATTATTTGCCCAAATTTCGAATCCAAGAACCAGTTTTTAAGTGGCTATGTTTTCTCTCAAGGCAAATAAAAAAAGCGTAAATATTAATGCATATTTATTATATAAATTATTAATGTCATTACATAGTATATTGTTCGTCTAATTAGGAATCCAAATTTTAGCGACATGATTGTAAAAATATTGACTGACCTTTGAGATCTTATGTAGTTAGTTTCTTTTTCACATAAGACCAAACGAAAAGTAAGAAACAGAAAATACCATGTAACATGATATTCCCGCTCCTACAATGGTTCTCTTCCTCTGTTATAATACAATTGAGTAGACGAATCACCATATTTGAAATTAGAAACGTTTATCATAATGGTTTGCAAAAGAAATTGCTAATAGTTATTTCAGATATGGTAGGGTTTTCCGTAAACGTTTATCCAAAGGCAGAGAGACATTGTTACATTATTTTGTTTTTCTTATCACTATTTTGTGGTCAGTAAATAAGATTGAAAAAATATGCTTTCAAACAAATATAATAATGATAATAATAACAAATGTCCTTCCTTGCACAACGATAGAAATGGCGAATATAGAAGGACAATGGACAATCACAGTGGGTAGTTTAATTGAAATGTGCACAAATAAAAATAAAATAAAAATGGCTATGGTACACAAAACCTGACTAAATCAATAAGTAGAAATCAATAAAATATGTTTTATTTGGCTTGAGAAGATCGACTGAATACACAAGAACGTAATGCACCAGCGTGGCCTTGATGCAATCATTGAAGAGGCATGCAAATTACATGCCGATGGCTAGATGAATGTATTCACATTTTCGCTTATGCAACTTTTTAGATTATTTTTTCACACAGTCCAATGGGTGACAGGGCATTAAACAAATATTGCATTATATTGAAGATTATGTATGTGGCTCGTACATGCAGCTTCTAATAATACATATACGTGCCACCATCAACAAAAAACTTTGATAATAACAGTTCCTTGAAATCCACGTAATACTCTATACTGAATATACAGAAGTTTATTCTTTCATATCATCTGGCTCATTCTATTGTATCACGAAATGGCACTCTTTTAATATATATATATATATATATATATATATATATATATATATATATATATATATATATATATATATATATATATACATGTAATATATATATATATATATATATATATATATATATACAGAGAGAGAGAGAGAGAGAGAGAGAGAGAGAGAGATAGAGAGAGAGAGAGAAGGAGAGAGAGTGGGGGGTAGATAGAGATCCAGGGAAAGATTTAACACCGCTTATTACACTTAAATTGTCGAGAAAAATGTATTGGCCTCAAAGCAAACACACAAAATAGAAATACAAAAACTAAAAGCAACAGCAAAATAAGTAAAAATGAAAACATAAGTCTGAACGACCGACATATAATATAATAAATTAATATATTATCAATAAATATCCTACGGCCATCCTATTGCGGATGACTATTTATTAGATGTCAATTTCTTTATGACATTTCATCAACTTTAAACTTTGACCCTCTATTGGGTTAGTGTTAGAAATCGCCTTGTCTGTAGCATCCTGTTAATGGACCTTATTAAAGTGATATCATCGAATGGGCAAGTGTTACGAAGAAACAAAGAAACAACAGTGAAGAGAATGTGCTAAACCAAGCAAAGTACAATAGAATAAATACTACACAATTTTATCATTCATCCACCATCTTCCTTTTTCTTTATCCTCCTGCTTGTATTACGTTCGCCTCTCCCTCTCTTTAGGTATACGTGCCTTATATGTGTGTGTGTGTGTGTGTGTGTGTGTGTGTGCGATTATGTGTACATATAGAGACAATGTCACACATATATTTATATATGCATGTATATATATATATATATATATATATATATATATATATATATATATACATACATATATATATACTTACATATACACACATATGCACACACACACACATTTATATATATATATATATATATATATATACATACATACATACATACATATATATACGTACATATATACATACGTATGCATATATATATATATATATATATATATATGCGCGTATATGTATATTAATACTCCGCATAATGCCAAAAAATATATGCAACATTGTCATTTACTTTGTTGGGCTGTTCTTATTTATATTTCATATTCCTTCCATTTTTTTAATATAAGAGATTACACATTCTCACCAAGGAAGCAGTTATATTTATATCTTCCCGCTACCACCAAGCGTTCCCTATATATTACCTGCCTGGGGCGCCTCTCCCAATCATTTATTTGCAGTTGTGTATGAATTTGAAATCTATAAGCGTTTATAACAACACGTATTGCTATCCAATTCGTTTAAACGCATTAACTAAGTACCGACAAATCATGCGACAAATGCGCCCTTCAGGTAATAAGCGCTAAAATATTGTAAGGCAATATATTATTATTGTTATTTTCATTATTTTTATTATTAATATTATTGTGTTGTTTGTGGTAGTGGTGCTGATTCATGTTATTTCGTATTTTAAATGTTAGTAACAATAACAGTACGAAGAATATATATATGTATTTGTGTGTGTATATATATATATACGTATGTGTGAGTGTGTGTATAAATTATATATATATATACATCTATATATACATATATACATATATATATATATATATATATATATATATATATATATATATATATATATATATATACTTATTTTGTCTGTGTGTTATTAACTTCTTGTTTATCTCTTGAGAGCCTATAATCCTTCCCCACGATTCACCTGACCTCATTCTAAAACACGATGAAAAAGATCCCATTAAAGATGAGAAGCATCAATTCGCAAACTGTAATACTCATAATGTTCAGCTCGTCTTCACATACTTTTATGCCAATGAATAAAGAGACTCCTGAAAGTGGACCCTTCCAGATTGGTCGCTTCCACCTGTACATTCAAATCATTCTATAACATAAACTGGACAAACATGTGGTTACCTTTTCTAAATATCTTACTAATCTAATAACTGTCTTTCTGTTTTCGGTATTTACCCACATCACGGAACATGTCATTCCTCGATATAGTAAGAAACCATCGTATCTCTAATCCAAAGCGTTCCACTAAATTCATATTACACCCTTTTTTATATCCAGGCCTACAATTAAGATATGATTATTTTTTTCTCATTCTAATAACAGTATGGTATTATTTGAGTGTGCTTCATATAATATTTCTAGTTCATCATGTAGAGATCTATTTATCGATAAGCTTCCACACATCTCTCGCATACCAATTTGGGTGAACCTCGTGCAAACAGATAACAGAAATAATATTTCCATTGGTCTTTCCAGTACTGATACTATATTCATGGCAGAAAGAGCAACGTGAAATAATACACACATACACACATATATATATATATATATATATATATATAAATATATGTATATATATATATATATATATATATGTATGTATGTATTTATATATATATATATATAGACAGAGAGAGACATAAATATGTATGTATATGTGTGTGTGTGTATATATATATATATATATATATATATATATATATATATATATATATATATACGTGTGTGTGAGTTTATGGCATTATATGCATCATTTAAGTATATAAGATCTTTGAGGCTTAATGTGACAGATCCAGTATTGGATCGCTAAGTTATTTGAACGGGCAGCAGCTATAAGCGACAAGCTTGGGATGATAGATATATTCATTGATATTTAAAAGGCCAGGTTAAAGGGCCAGACGATTCAGTATAACTGTACAAGGATAGAAAAAGCGTTAGATGTTGGCATTTAAAAAAATATATTTTGTCGTTTGCCATTTGTTCAAAAGATTCTGCGGTTTATTTTTTTTATATTTACTTTATTTTTCTTCGTGAATATGATTATGACCTTCTGGAAATTTCGAAAAACTTATGGATGTGTTGATGGCAAAATATAAGTCATGGATTAATCATTTTTCGCCACTCAAAATTGAACACTGTGGAATTATTTTCCAATAAATTAGACATTCATTATATAATTTTATTTTACAATTTTCGTGATATCCTTTTATTGAGATCACATCATAAAAGGATTTCACGAACATTGTAAAATAAAATTATATAATGAACGTATAATTTCTTGGAAAATAATTCCACAGTATTCAATTGTATATATTTGTGAGTGTATGTATGTCTAACAAAACAAACCTTATATCACTGAAATAGTAATTGATGACCAAAGCTGTACCGATTCTCTTCGACTAGTTTCGTAAACTTATAATTCTCTAATGTGTAAGGCAAAAGGACGGCATTTGAATTGTAAATTGTACATTTTTACCTAATCCATTTAAATGTATTTCTTATTTAAACCAGTCTGATGTATAGGAAAATGTTCAATTTTTGAATTTCCTAACAATGGTTAGGTTTGGCTAACCACCTCTTCTATGTAAGGTCACGTGTTTCATAGAGTTGAATTGAAAAAGTGATCTTATTGCTTTGATGAGATCCGCGAAGATTAAAGATGTCTGGGTCGGCTTTCTACTCACCACGTCGTTGTTACATCACTGACTAGGGAGAGTTTACATGATATTAAAAATAATGGCACCCTTTGTTCCATCTCCCATATTAGCTTATCTCTGTTGATCGGCGGAGGCCAATTTATCGCAACTAACCATCATATATGGTGGCCCTTTCGCTATCCAATGCCCACAATTCATTCTCTAGTTCAACGCCTATGACGAGTAATGCATATTTATTTTCAAAAATGATATGTGAAGCATAGGGTTTTTCATTTTTTCCGTAAGAAATATAGTAACAACATGTTAAGCATAGGTTTGTACGAACGGGCCAAATATTGGCATATATAACAATAATAAAAACAACAAACAGTGTGAAGAGCATCAACAAGGATAGAAAGAAACAAACAGCCGTTATGTTGACAGTTAAATCTGACAGGTATTATTGATGTTAAATTTGGTTCTACTAAGAACAGTTCTATTGAAAACACATATAATCTTATAATCCATTCCTGCATGATGAGACATGTCCATTGTTTCGTTGTGGTCATTTAAGAAATATTTATGAATATACGACTAACAATCTCCGTAGAGGAGAAAGAAATACCTCGTTCAATTCCTCGCCATGAAGCTCAGACAGATTTTTCTCATTCACAATATATTGATTTTAATATACATATATATATATATATGTTATGACGAAACATAAGTCAATTGCATGGACCCCTAATCCTTTATTTACTGCTATATATATTTCGATGATAGCCATTGAATGGCTATGACCTCATCAGGCAGTTAGAAAGTTCTTAGATATGCCAGCTCTGTGTTTATAGTGTTGATTGTATCAGAGCCTTGGGACATATATATATATATATATATATATATATACATATACACGCACATATATATATATGTATGTAACTAAGACATGCTTTAGAATTTAGAATAAACATAAAATGTATTGATTTAATAAATATAACAATGAATAATACTACGGAAATAGTTTTTCAAATAGTAGCGCGATACACTCACTAAAATACACACACGCCAACACATACACGCACATCTAAACATACACACAGATACACACACACACACAAACACATATGTGTGTGTGTGAGTGTTTGGGTAAACGTGAATGTGTCAGTAATAATTGTTTCTACTTTTGGCACAAGGCCAGCATTATCCCAGTGTATTACTGGTACTTTATTGTATCGACCCCGAAAGGAAGAAAGGCAAAGTTAACCTCGGCGGGATTTGAACTCAGACAATAAAAGGGCCGCAACTCTTTGCTGCAAAGCATGGCGTCCGACCCTCTACCGATACTGCCAATATCTAACCCTAGACTTTCATGTGGAAAAAGACCACTAGAACTCATGTTCTCATATCCATCAAAATATAGAAACATCCGATACATACACAAGCCTAACCCATCGCAACAATACATGTTAATGTAGACATGTCCTCAACACATGTAATTAGGCTAGATGATATGCACTGGTGTATATATTTTATGGTACGCATAACTCTTAATGCATTTACGCATACATATACATGTACGTTGTTACAAATGTGCATACACTATCAACATATTCCTTTAAACATATTAAAAAATCACCTCACATGCCTGAATATGTAGTTAAGTTTATAGTTTTTATTCGGATAGTCCATTATCGCGTATATGTATCTTTCCCCACCACACACTCAGAGGCACACATACACTCACATGCAAATAGGCATACACAGTAACTCTCACATATCATATATGTATATATATATATATATATATATATATATATATATATATATATATATGTGTGTGTGTAGGTATAGGTATGTGTGTACCTTTTGTATGATTAACAGTGAAAGACAGCTGGACAAGGAAATAATAGGGGTGAATAAACACGTAAGAGCTTTTCGAGGAATGGAGCCATAGAGAATATGGAAACTCTCAAATTTGAAGTTGAATTATTTCATCGTGTCCGTCTCTATCTACATTAAGTTGTAGAAGCACTTATGTAGAAAACTCACAGCACAGATATATACAACAGACAGTTAGAGAATGTTAAACACGAGTGGACTCGAGAAAAATCCGTTATAAAATTTGTTTGTTTCTAATAAACAAAATGAAACCAGTTCCCACATGGATATTTCGTCTATTGTGTGTGTTCGTTTTGTCAAAAATGCTTTGTTGCACACGGACAATTAACACAGTACTGCTAGCGCATGAATTAATATTTCCAGAACTTCTATAACTTAGTGTTTAACTGTAATATAGCATACAAACATACAGATACAGAGGATGAGAGAGAGTAAGATAGATAGAGAGAAAATATGTGTGAGAGAGCTAGAGAGGGTGAGAGACAGGGAATGAAAGATTTGTCATGAATCCGTAAGTATCCCAGCATTAAATACTAAAGTAGTTTTTCACCATCTACTTACCTCGGGGAGGGTTCGCTTAACGATTTCCTCATGAATGTCCATCCATTAGGCAGCTGATATGTTACTTCTAGTATTAACAGCTACAATAATAACAACAATAACAACAACAAGAATATAAACAACACCAACATCAACACATACAAGAGGAAAAAGCAGTAGAGAGCTTCTATCTCCGGGGGAAAAAGAGGTTTAATGAAACGCGTTGGACGGTGTTTGCTTCGCTTAGCGCAAATTATGGATGAAATCGGCGAAATATTATGAAGTAGTCATTGGGATTCGTTGCTGTATGAAAACTTATATGCTATATTTGCAAGGGGCATAAATGTGTTTTGTGTTTGCGCATTTGCATACTTCATTTTGTTCTTTATTATTTTGCTTAATATTTTTTTCTAGTCTTTTTTCCCATCTCGGACCAAAAGTGGCGCAAACAAATCCTCGAAATATATAAGCTGCACTTAAGTACTATCATCTCTATATCACCCTATGGGTTTACAACAAATACGAAGGCGTCTAGCTTCATCAATATTTTCCCAGAATCACTATTGCTTTCTATTTGCTACCACATATTCGTTCTGTATATCTACATAGTTTTATTTTTATCTCTAATTCTATATGTTCAACGCACTTTCTCACTATTTCAAAACATACACACACTTATATGAACATATATATATATTTATATATATTTATATATATATATATATATATATATATATATATATATATATATATATATATATTTATATATATATATATATATATTTATATATATATATTTATATATATATATATATATATATATATATATATTTATATATATATATATATATTTATATATATATATTTATATATATATATATATATATTTATATATATATATTTATATATATATATATTTATATATATATTTATATATATATACAATATTGTATATTTGTGCTTATACCAACACGCGCGCACATACCAATGTAAATACATACATACAATATCATAAATTATCATACAGTATATATATATATATATACATATATATATATATTGTATGATAATTTATGATATTGTATGTATGTATTTACATTGGTATGTGCTCGCGTGTACTGGTATAAACACAAATATACAATATTGTATATACAATACGTATATACTCATAATGAATAACAGCACAGGTAAATATCATGCTCCAAATACCTCATGTCTAAATAATAAAAACCTGAAATACATAATAACCAAGACATACATATATTATAATTTTAAAAATCTCTACGCAGTACAATAACGTAATAAATTTAAAACCAAAATAGACCTATTAATATTTAGATAAAATTTGAAATTCCATCATAAACTTAGTATAGGAATCACTACTGAGAATCAATGATTAAATTCAAATTAATTGTAAATTAATCAAAATCCACCAAACTAACGCATGGACCTAAAAAATATGGTGTTAAATCCGTACAAAAACGACGCCACTTCTCTTGCTCCGAAAATCTTCTTACACTTTTCCAGAGACATGTATATACATATCGTGCCATTTTTAGCGCACTGTGGTAATTTTGGTACATTCAGGAGTCTTGGAAGCGCAACCTTATAAAATACAATAAACACTGTATGAATATATATGTGAATGTCTGAATGCCTGACTATTTAGTTAATTCACACACACACATATACATACATACACATACACACACATATACATACATACACACACACTACACGTACCCCCCCCCCCCACACGCACACGTATACGCAATGCAATGCACACGCACAGACTCGCGTACAGTTTCATACTATCACACACTCACTAAAACAGTTGCACGAACGCTAATATGCCCCTGCATATAAACGCATTAGTTAAATACTCGCTCTCGCAGACATGTAAACACACACTTAGTTTCATACACACACACACCAATGTACCCGATCATACAACTACTTATCTATTAATACACTCATACATATGCAGACATAAACACGCACACACGTAACTACGTTTGCTTCCAGACAGAGATACCATTATACATATAGCAAGACCGTTACATGGACACACAATCACAACCAAACTCCCATTAAATATTATCGAATGGATCAACAGACCATATCGACATTCGTTAGTGTCTGAATCAGAGCATAAAGAGAACACCCATATAGTACAAGTAAGAGATACATGATGAACAAGTCCACAGAGAAAATGGTGTTGACGTTTACAGCCTGATGAAAGGACGTAGACGAAAGGTATACATGTACAGTATTTCACACCTTATCTATTATGATATCTGAGTTGATGTGGAGAATATCGGGGTAAAAGACTGTCTGGAGTTTGTCAACTTTATAGTGACTGCCTATAACAGATCTACTTGATTAAAGTAAAATTGTCTCCCGTTGATATGCTTGAGATACTTATACTTGTTTGTATATTGGAGGTAGCATGTGTCATAATAAT
>OZ024749.1:45697020-45702020 GCA_964016885.1 Eledone cirrhosa
GGGGTCCTAGTTGTTCCTATATATGCATATATATTTATATATATATCAATCTTCAGCCAAATATATATTTATTTAGGATTTGCTTAACCTGTCTTTCATGAGGGTCTGCGTAACACATATTAGGCTGCTAGAAAATTATTTTTTTACACAAGTCACATTACATAATAATATTGATTCTATGGACTTCTAGGAACATCGATGACGAAATTCGAAACAGTTTCATGAAATAAATTGAATGTGGGTGGGAAATATGAAAATAAGTAAATACGGATTCTAGGAAAATTTTGAAATGAAAGTTATATTTTGAAACACATTTGCGGAAGGTTTAGGTTTCTTTCAATAATTATATGTACACTCATGTAAACATAAACACACATAAGGGCATTTACACAGACACACATATATACACACACACAAGCACACACACCCACATATATATGTATATATATATACATACATATGTATACATATATATATATGTGTATATATAAATATATTTATACATATATATATATATGTATGTATATATGTATATATCTGTATATATATATGTCCGTGTTCATGTGTATTATCGTGCGTTTCTGTTGTATGTAGTCTTGCATGTCTAATGTCTTATTTTTGTTTCGCCAACTCGAATCGACAAGGCGTATTGAAGAGGCAGAGAGAGGGGGGGATAGAGAGAGGGAGAGAGAAAGAGAGAGAGAGAGAGAGAGAGAGAGAGAGAGAGAGAGAGAGAGAGAGAGAGAGAGAGAGAGAGAGAGAGAGAGAGAGAGAGAGAGAGGTAGTAATGGGGAGGAGAAAGAAATGGTATGAGACCAGTGCTGAACTCAAGTCAAGATCAACGGTCTGAGATGCATAACTCTATTGGCACGCGGATGTTCAACTGCGTAATCTCACACTTTTCCGAAAGCTGCCGATGTCACGTACAAGCTGCTTTCTCTACCGTGAAGGCTGCTGATCGTTGTTAATATTTTTTTTTTTTTTTTTTTTTTTTTCCATTATATTTTTTACTGGTGTTGTTGATATTGTTGTTTGTGTTGTTATGTTTGTAGTATTTAGTAATGGTTTTTTTCTGAACTTTTACAGGTGTGCTTGTAAGGTTTGTGTTTATTTTATTATTATTTTTATTGTTATTATCTCCCCTTTAATTGTTATTCTGCATCCATTTCATCTACTTTTAATTTTCTCTTTCTTCGTTTCTTTCCTTTCGTTTATGAAATAACGATCTCAGTCTGTTGTTGATGTTAACAGGACAGAATCATTATGATCGTGGGTCTAATCATAGCAGTAGTGATAATCATAAGATTCACATAAGGATGATGAAGTCGGTGATGATGATGGTATGTAGGAGGAGTAGGAGGAGGAAAAGATGGAAGAAGATGGGGATAACGATGACGAATATGTTGATGTTGATGATTGATGTGTGGTCAAATAGCTGGTGGTCATCTTTGTCGTGTTAGAGGTTGGCAATAGTGGACGAACTGGGCTTGTTAGATTTGGTGTTGGTAATATTGAGGACGTTGATGATGTTTGTGATGACAATTTTGCTCTAACTGCTTAAGATTCTGATAATAAATGTGGTTCTGGTGTTTCTATTGTAACGCATGGTGATGACAACATTGAGACAATGTTGTTGCGAATAATTTTCATCAAAATCATCTAAAATGGTCAGAAGAAGAAGAAGAAGAAGAAGAAGAAGAAGAAGAAGAAGAAGAAGAAGAAGACAACTAACTCACCTTACACTCTGTGTTCAACAACTAATAACATATTTAAATTCTTTGTTTTTGCAATTGCCGGTTTGAGTGGAATTTTGCTGCTATTTCAAGCCATATAAATAGACAAGTAGAGGTTCATTTCTTGTGTAGTTATCATTAGTATAGATTCTGTATATCTTCTATTGCATTAGTTTCTGAGTTCAAATCCCATTTACAATGCCTTTATTTTTTTTATAGAGACATATAAATTAAAGTAAGTAAACAAATCGATTTAATTGAATGAACTCCAAGAATTAAAATACCTCTCGCTCTGTGCCAGCATTAGAATTTACTAGGATTGGCTAGACTCAATGTTCATGCATACATTTACTTGATATTATAAAATTAATTACATTTGAGTAATAAAGATGAATAGAACAATTAGAAGGAAGAAGTTTTAAGAGTAAGAGTGTGATTTATTAAACGTTTGTATGTGAACATTGTTTATTGTTTAACTGAATACTTCAAAGTACAGAAGTTTCTGGTTAGCCAATTCTAGCGATATGATAAAAATCCGGTTTACATCAGTCGACCAGTTCTGTATCCTGGAACTGAAGCATCTACACTAGAATCATTTGGATCGCGTTTCTCGGATGAGGAAAATTTCACACCTTGGTGCGTATTATCGGTGGATTGGCAGTATCGGTAGAGGGTCGGACGCCATTCTTTGCAGCAAAGAGTTACAGCCCATTATGGTCTGAGTTCAAAACCCGCCGAGGTTAACTTTGCCTTTCATCTTTACCGGGTCGATAAAATAAAGTACCAGTAATACACTGGAATAATTGCTGGCCTTGTGCCAAAAGTAGAAAGAATTATTCTACGCTAAGCAATTAATAACATTTTGTGTCTGCTTTAATTTCTCCAACCAGTCATGGAGCCCGTTGGATAAAACCTGATCATGATGCTTTTACTTTTATATATGGCATAACAGAAAAAAAAAGATCATAAGAACGTCTTACATCATGTAGTTACCCGACCAGGCACAGGATTGAGCGAAAGCACATAATGACTAACTGGCAGCACATCTGCTAGAGACAGCAGCCAAATTCAGGTTTAATGACTTTCGTCATCTAATTAAATGGATCAACAAATTTGTTGGAAATATTACAGGAAATTATACTAAATAATATACATAACGGGTTATTAATATTATGGACCTCAAATGGATGAAGAAAAATTCTGACGTGAATTGGACATAGATCTCAAATATCGAAGTTCAATAACGGACAGAGTTGTGTGCGATGCTCAAACAATTCTTTCCAACTGACAGCAAGGAAAGTAAAGAATGAACCCCCAACCAACAAAGTAAAACAGAACATGAACAGTACTAAATGTTAAAACTGATGAAGAAGCGAAACACGATGGAGTTATATAATCTAAAGCAAACGATTAATAATTGTAAAAGAAAGAAGAAAGAAACTGAAATGCCAACGAAAGAAATATTAATAAAAATAGGAAGAGTATGAAGGAAAAAATAATACTAAAACGATGTTAAAAATAATGGATGGTGTGCAATCCTCCGCTAAAAAGGTCTTATAAAGAGCATATAATACGAAATAAATCAGAGAAAAAAGACGAAGACAGGAAATGTGTGAGGAAACAATGGACAAGAGGAAAGAAATAATGTGTGCATGTATATACATGTGCATGTGTATATATATATATATATATGTATATATATATATATAATATATAATATATATAATATATATATATTTATTTATATATATATGTGCATATATATATATATATATATATATATATATATATATATATATATGTGTCTATATAATATAATATATATATATATATATATATAAATGTAAATATATATATATATATATATATATAAATGTAAATATATATATATATATATATATATATATATATAATATATATATATATATATATATATATATATATATATATATATATATATATATATATATATATATATTTATTTATATATATATGTGCATATATATATATATATATATATATATATATATATATATATATATAATATAATATATATATATATATATATATATAAATGTAAATATATATATATATATATATATATATATATATATATATATATATGTATATATATATATATATATGTATATATATATATATATATATATATATATATATATATATATATATATATATATATATATGTATATATATATATATATATGTATATATATATATATATGTATATATATATATATATATATATATATATATATATATATATATATATATATATATATATGTACATATATATATATATATATATATATACATATATATATATATATATATATATGTACATATATATATATATATATGTATATATATATATATATATATATATATGTATATATATATATATATATATATATATATATATATATATATATATATATATATATATATATATATGTATTATATATATATATATATATATATATATATATATATATGTATATATATATATGTGTGTACATTTATATATAAAGTAAATATTGAGTAACTCAGATGCGATAGGCAAATTTCCAACGATTATCCATTGAATAGAGGCGCAAAAAGGAAAAAGAAAATGCAGTCACACATAGAAAATCGTATAAAAATGCGACAATGAAAGTAGCTGTTAGATTATATATACAATGTCTATAGGAATGAAAGAGAGAAGTAAAATATATTTATGCGTCTCACTTCGGCGAACAGATAAGAAAAAATATAAGTGTTAGGATGATATCAATCTACTGATAAACTAGCTGGTTAATAGAATGTCAACGGAAAGCTCATTAATCTGGTTGTGAGTGTACATTCTAGAATATACTTACTTCTAAAGGCCCAGAGTATAGAGAACAAATATAGACAGAGACACGCATACACAAATATACGTAAGAAATCATACTGTGAGACATACAACCATATACAGACACATAGATATATATTGAAATATGTAAACTCATGTAAGCACGGGTGAAAGCTTAACTGTGTATGCCTGTAACATCTATCTCTTTATTTTATCGATTTCTACATCTTCACCAATACGGGTTGTAGACCCACACGCACACACACACGTATATATATATATATGTGTGTGTGTGTGTGTTAGTATGTGCACGCCTGTTTCTTTTGCCTTGTCTGTGAGTGAGCGTTGGCAGGCGATTCACTGGAACATAACGGGAATACTCAATAATATGGGAAGAGTGAAACATACGTCTGCTA
>OZ024749.1:45709520-45712020 GCA_964016885.1 Eledone cirrhosa
TTATGTTTTACTTTCGCAAACTTGGTTCACAGTCTTCGTGAAAGTGTTCCTCCATTTTTTTTCTTTTTCACATAATTGACAGAACTATAGATAAATTTTTCCTTGCTCAGTGTGAATTATAATTCGAAGTGAATTATAATAGAAAATATCGTGCGAGATAACTGTTGATTATCAATTATTCACCAAAAAATGATAACGCAACATGAAACTCCAAGGCGTACATGTATATCAACACAACAATTTATATATACAACTCGCTCATACTTACGGTTATTACAAAAATAATGCACGCATATATGTAAAACGAAATATGACTAAATATATATACAAATAATAGAGCGCAACATTTTGAAGGTATATGTGCGTGCATACATACATGCGTACATATATAATACATACGTACATAAATGTGTATATATTTATACGCTCACAAAACGGGAAGTCATACATAAACACGTATACATACATAAACACAGAGATGCACACAAACACACACATGCATACATACACACATATACACACACACACACATATATATATATGTGTGTCTGTGTATTGTGCATTGTGCATATATATATGCACAATGCACAGAAATATACATGCATATATATATATATATATACATCCTTAGACATGCACACACACACACACACACATACACATACATATATATGTGTGTGTGTGGTGTAAGAATGTATATATGTATGTATGGATCCATGTATATGCAAAAAGTAAACAAATACAACAAACAGAATAAAAAACAGTACCATAAAGGAATATATTAGTTTAACGCTGGTTATAGTTGGAGACGTGCCATTATGTTTCGAAGATTAGTACTTCATCAGAAGTGAGAAGATGAAGGAACAGAAACAAATGATTATAGAAAAACCACCTGTGTGTTCAGTCATTTATTTTTACGGAAACTTTTGGTCATAAAGTATCTTAGGTTTTTAGAGAGGTTTGTAAAGGAGTTAATTATTGAATGGACTCGTGTGTTTAGGGATGCATGTGTATATAATGTGTGCCTATGTATGCCCACATACACACACACACAAAGACGCACAGACACACACATATATATATACAAATATTCATCTATTTATTCCCCATTTTTGCTTATCCCATTTTCCTTCATCAAAACTTATACAAAACAACAAAACTAACAAAAATAAAGGTATATATATATATATATATATATAAACAAGACAAGTTTATCGCATAATATATAGAAATGCGTCTCTTTTCCCAAATGTAAGAAAAAGCCTTTTAGATGAATATAACGTCTATCTTGTGGAAAACGCAAAAATGCTTTAAACATTAAAGAGATCTGACTTAAACAAAGGAAACCACTGGAAGGTATGTAGATAAATACGGTAAAAACTCTTCTGTGTGTGTGCGGCGTGGAAGGTATGGCTAGAGGTAGTATACCCAAAGGAATATATATAACTGTTAATTATTCGTATTTTCATGAGATAAAACGAAGTGTTCTAGGTGTGGCAACGTTTAGATATATTTACGTTTATTTATTACTGTTGCTGATTCTTTATTTTTTCAGAACAAATTATATGGAATTCATCTAACATAAGCTCTTATTGTATATAAAGTTTATCTAGTTGTATACATATGGATACCTTTTCATAAAACATTTAGGGAATCACCACATTCTTAAACATTAAGGATAATCCTTTGAGTTTTCATGATTCATTATTTGTTTTATTTTATGTATTTCTCTCTAATAGCTTCAACACTGTTTGAAGAAGTAGAAGTAAAAAAAAAAACTACTGATGAAATTAAAGCTGCAATAACCAAGGACGGGATGGAATGCTTAATACATGCTTAAGGTTTGTAAATTCAAATCCTTTCCTTGCGATCTCTTTCTCTCTCCTCCAGCCTGCGCACGCATTGATACATACACTGCTGCTGTTGCTGTTGCTACTACTACTACTACTACTACTACTACTACTACTACTACTACTACTACTACTAATACTACTACTACTACTACTACTAATAATAATAATAATAATAACAATAATACTACTACTAAACAGACCCACAAAAACACAGATAATCTACCAGTGAAGTACTGGAATCGATTTAATCCACTCCCGCCTCCAACAAATTACTGGCCGTTTGCAAAAATTAGAAAACATTGATTCTATAAGTTTTTAGTGTTTTACGCGTCTAATATACAAAATGAACTCCATCAGATAAGTGATCCGCTAGAAATAACACCAAAACGTCCTTCACATTACACTATGAATAATTGTTTCTACTTTTGGCACGAGGCCAGCAATTACCCAGTAAGGATGAAAGGCAGATTTAACCTCAGCGGGATTTGAACTCAGAATTGCAAGGGCCGTAACTCTATGCGTCAAAGCATGGCGTCCGACCCTTCCCGATACTGCCAATCCAGCGCCCTTACAATCTGAATAATTTTGAATGTAGCGTGCGAAAAAGAAAATGCCGAATTAAACACCAAACTAGGGTAATCTTGTCT
>OZ024749.1:45714520-45717020 GCA_964016885.1 Eledone cirrhosa
CAAATTTGCCCGGATAGTCGACCTTAATCTGAACCCAAAACGTGATTGGAAGTGGAAAGTGAGAAAATATACCACAAGATTCTTTGGAATGCACTCATCTTAATATTGTACTCTACTAACCTTTTTTGCTAAGAATAGCATTGGGAAAAATAATACAACGATTAGCATTAATGTATAAATGTATATATATATATATTTACCTAACTCTCTCTACTATATATATATATATATATATATATATATATATATATATATATATATATATATATATATATATATATATATATATATATATATATATATATATATATATATATATAGTAGAGAGAGAGAGTTAGGTAAATAGATATGTGTTTAAACACACTAGTACATGAAATGATAAAGCGATTATCTGTGAAAGAACTATCAGAAAAATTTAGAAAATGATCTTCTGTTTAACATACATAGAAAGTTCATCACCGTCGCAGTATTGGTCGTCATAAAATAGATTTCCAATCAAGCTATATCTCTCCCTTACTCTATCATATATTGGTGAACGTTGCCAATTATTTACGTTAATCTTCGAATATCACTTCTTGAAACAAACGATTAATTTCCGGTAGTTAGCGCTACGAACCAACATATACATACAGACATACATAATGATATGTACAATATATACACATTCGAACGTCTATATATACATACATGTATATATATATATATATATATATATATATATATATATATATATATATACATGTATATATATATATTTATCGATCGATAGAGAGACTGTGAGTTAGAGAGAGAGTGAGAGAGATATGTAGTCCATAATCAACAGATCTAAGAAATTGTTTGCCTAGTTTATTCTTAGATGTAAAATGATATTAATTCACGGAAGACTGGCAAAGAAATATCTCCTGTAGTTTGGGAAGGAAATTTAAATTAGAACATAAACAAACTAGCTACAGTTTGCCAGGAAATATAACTAATACATATAGGTAAATAAAGTGCACGTCTTGGAATGATTTTATTAAGAATTGGGAGAGGATCAACAACTACTATGGGAATACGAAAAACAAAATTACAGTCTCCAGAAGAGTTATTGATAGTATACGTTGGCGAAGATTTACATTCTCGCATGATTTGCGAAGGGTTGAACTTTACAGATTTCAATCAAGGAAACTATTGTCGTTGAAAAAATAATTGTTCCTACTTTTGGCACAAGGCCAGCAATTATTCCAGTCTATTACTGGTACTTTTTTTTATCGACCCCGTAAGGATGAAAGGCAAAGTTAACCTCGACGGGTTTTGAACACAGATCATAAAGGGCCGTAACACTTTGCTGCAAAGCATGGCGTCCAACCCTCTACCGATACGTTGAAAAAATAATGATCGACATATAGTGTTCCGAAACTAAATTCTGTTCCGTATTATATACATAATGATTATATTTTCCGTCATTCCATTATCAACTATGTCTACCTGGTTTATCCTCTCGCCGAGCGATGTGGTTAACAGTTGGTAACAGTTCAATATTGCTGTTCATAATTAAACTCTAAATACATTTAACATAGAAATCATTCCCCCGTGTTTAAATCACCCATTATATGTTTGGTAACATTTCAGTTTGGATTCATAATATATTATTCGACCTAAAGTGGCATCAGTAGTATTTGAATTTCTAGCAACTTAGGAATAGACTGTAGGAGGTAAATAGGGTATATACGAGTATTATTCAACAGAATGGATCAATAAAATATTGATAAAGCAAGCGATTCTGTGAAATCATCTATCATCTATAGCAAAGAAACGACTGCTGGAAAGAAAAGTAAAATACAAACCAGGAAAGTCAACCGGTATAATTTCTGCAAGGTAAAATCACCGAAATAAGAATATACAGGATGTTTACAAATAATGATTACTAGTGTAGTCACAAGGCCAGTAATTTTAGGGGAATCGATTAAATCGACCCAGGTACGTCACTGGAGCTTTATTTTATCGATCCCGTAATGATGAAAGCAAACTTAACCACGGCTGGATTTGAACTCAGACCGTAAAAGACCGTAACTCTATGCTGCAAAGCATGGTGTCTGACTCTCTACAATACTGCCAATCCACTGCCCTAGGGTAAATAATAATAAGGATAAAGATCCCCTAACTCCTTGAATCGTAGAGGCACCGTCATACTCATGTCTAGCTCACTTTTAAACCTGGCGCAGCCCAACCCTCTACAGGTCTGAACACAGCCAATTTTTCTTCTATAGGGAAGAATCGAACCCAGGATTTTTACGACCGAACAAAGAAAAATATACAGGAGGTGAGGTATATAAACAGTGTTAAGAAGACGGCAATATCTCAAGGTATGGACATGGAGCTGGTAAAGTAGAGGGATGCTATTCTGTGAGGACAAGGAGAGAAAGCAAAGAAGGTCTATGGAAGACGAAAATAGAAAAGAGCAGGTATAATGCTTCTCTGGTTGACAATTGCAAACAAGCTAGTTTTTTTGTTCAGATTA
>OZ024749.1:45727020-45737020 GCA_964016885.1 Eledone cirrhosa
ATAGTTTTAAATTTAAATTTGATTGGCATTTCTATAAGGAAACACTTTTGGATAGTTATGTGTATTATTTTAACATTTCAGATAATATCCTAATAAAACTGCAAGGAATATATTCGATCACTAAACTGTATTTTAGTTTTTAATGATTTTACTGTTGCCAAATATAGAAGAATGTTTTCAATAATAGGTAAAAGATCAAACATTTTCTGTGATGATGATCTTTAATTTAATAGTTCTTTGTTGTTTCAGATTTAGAGGGCAATATGTTCGTTGGTTGACAAACATATATTGCAAGTAGCCACAGTAGAAAATCACACGTCTGTCGCTTATCTCGCAGATGCCAAACACACACACACATATATATATATATACACACGCACGCATACCCTCACACATTCGTACATACAAACATATATATTTATAAATATTTATTAATATGTGTAGGGCGCAGTGGAACGAGACACTAACAGATCTAGCTGCAACACGAAAGACGATCTGAAGGCCAGGATCACAAGTGCCTTTAGGAGGGGGACATTGACGAAGGGGGACATTGACGAAGGCCTGGAGCCGGTTCCGAGGCCGCCTTCAGGCCGTCATCAAAGCCAATGGCGGGTGATCGAGTGAGATCGAAAGAACAAGTCATGAAAACAAACTGACCCAAGTTTAATAAATATATTTAAAAAAATAAAACTACAGTGTCTTAATTTTTTCCTAGACAGTAATCTTGCAAACAAATATCGTCCGCAGGCCCCCTCTCTCTCTCTCTCTCTCTCTCTCTCTCTCTCTCTCTCTGTCTCTCTCTCTCTCTCTCTCTCTCTCTCTCTCTCTCTCTCTCTCTCTCTCTCTCCATATATATATATATATATATATGTGTGTGTGTGTATGTGTATGTGTGAATGTGTGCTAGTGTGTGTGTTCGTGTGTGCTTGTAAATGTATGTATAAGAATGTATGTATGTATCTCTGTCTCTCTCAGTATATATATATATATATATATATATATTTGTGCTCTATCTTTTATGCATGCATCCTTATATAGAGTTCTATGTTTCATAGTTTTTTAATCAAAGAGCAGAAATATTTAGTTTATTTATTCATTTAATTATTTTTTTGTTTATTTCAATTTGAATATGACTTTAATATTGCATCCACGCTTCAATGATGTTTTTCTAACCGAACCTAACCACACTAAAAATTAATTTTCTTTTAACGGACTGTACAATGTTCACATGAGTGTGAAATTCCACTCTCTATTCACATCGCTTGACTTGTAGTCGTTGGTCAATACTAACTTACTCGGTTAGACAAATGATGTGCATCAGTAAATAATAATGTTCATTATTAATTAAAAAAAAATAAGCTTTATTACTCTACGAATGAACAGAGTACAGCCAGTTTCGTGGTTATAATATAAAGACTGTATGCAAGAATATTTAAATGTATAATCAGATACACGGACAAGCATAGCCATATATATATATGCATTTTTTGGTTTTTTTCTCCTTTTTTGGTATGTGTGTGAATTGTAGATTCATTAAAGAAACACGCTCAGACACACACTACGGATCAGCATACACGTCCCATTTACACACAATTGTCTCTCTCTATAAAAGTATGTATATATGTATATATGTATGTATTTCTGTTAACTGAGTTCGGATCTAGCTGTCAAAACGGCCGGAGCTCAGCCCTCGGTGTTTTGACACTTTTCCTATTACCCACTCTACTACCCTAAGTATTGAGTACTATGGTGCGTTATGGTCCACCTGGAAACTTAACACACCTTCCTTATTATATATATATTATATTGGACACTCACTATTCTACACACACATGCATGCACACAGACAGACACACACACCTACACACACACACACGCACACACACACACGCACACACACACACACACATACACACACACACGTATGTATATATATATATATATATATATATATATATACTGAAATATGTATAATAAAATTTCATTGATCACAAGAATATCTATTTTGTTAATATTTGAATTACTATTAATAACCCTGAAACATTTTTTTTCTTAATACTGTAGAGTGCTTCCAATCTACTGTAAAACTCATTCTTTGATGTACTCATTGAATCTTGTTTAACTCTTTTATATATATATATATATATATATATATATATCAATTCTTCCACGCAGATTTGAACGTAT
The DNA here is from genome assembly GCA_964016885.1 of Eledone cirrhosa. Taxonomy (NCBI): domain Eukaryota; kingdom Metazoa; phylum Mollusca; class Cephalopoda; order Octopoda; family Eledonidae; genus Eledone; species Eledone cirrhosa. Next base: position 45,729,208 of record OZ024749.1, read on the forward strand.
ACATTTCAATCCCACCCAAATGTGAAACCTTGGGTTTACTAGAACATATCTGCCCTTATTGATGTACGGTAGGTAATCTTTGTTAACGTTGTTACTGTTGGGGTTACTATTCATCGATCTCTCATAAGTGGTATCTTGTTGGTATTATTTAGTGGATTGGCAGTGTCGGTAGAGGGTCGGACGCCATGCTTTGCAGCAAAGAGTTACGGCCCTTGCTATTCTGAGTCCAAATCCCGCCGAGGTTAACTTTGACAGTCATCCTTACGGGGCCATTAATGCATTGGGATAATTGCTGGCCTTGTGCTAAAAGTAGAAACAATTATTTATTTACTCTGCATCGAAAAGGGGTTTTTACTTTCTCTGCTGGTTTTGAAATGATTGTTTCTACATTTCTCACAAGGCCAACAATTTAAAGGGATGGTGAAAGTCGACTAAATGGACCTTAGTGCATTACTGGTACTTTAGTGTATCGATTCCGCAAGGATGTAAGGCAAAGCTATATATTTGGTGGGATTTGAATTCAGAACGTGAGGGCCTATTACTAAATACTTGTTTCTACTTCAGGCACAAGGCCAGCAATTACCCAGTGCATTACTGGTACTTTATTTTATCGACCCCGTAAGGATGAAAGGCAAAGTCAACCTCGGCGGGATTTGAACTAAATACTGCAAAGCAATTTGTTCGATGTTCTACCGATTCTGTCAAATCTTGATGGTCGTTGTCTTATTGGTGTTAGCATGGAATGGAGCAATTTATTTTGCTCATATGGAAGGTGTGTGTATTTTTCATGTCTCTGATTGTGTTAGTGGCAAAGGAAAATCTGCAGATTTTGAACTGATTGTGATGATATTTTCTGGGTTGTGATTGTGATGGTAGGTGGCGTTAATGAGGTCTTGTGACGAAAAGAGTAGTGTTATTGGGGTGGGCTTTTGACACTTAAAGTTTAAAGTTTATTCCACGCCAGAGGCCCACTATGTCGTACCTTACCCCTATACAATTAGCGATAATTGACTTTGTCGACAATGCCTCCCTTAAACTGGACGCCAATCCGTCAAAAACCTTACCTCCAGCTGCACACGAACTAATTTTTTTCTACATAGTTGACGGGATCCACATGATATAAAATATTATCCCCAAAGGACATAACGCGCAACCCGACTCAGGGATTGAAATTACTAACTGACTTTCGTGAGTTTCATACCTGTATCGCTTGACTATGCGTCTTACATAGATTACGTGAATCTTGGTTGAAGACATAGTTGGTGTAGCTGGTTACATTGGTGATTATGATTGTTATTAGGTTTGGTGTTGGTGGTGGCGATGATGATATTAGCAGGGCTGGTGTTATTGGTGTGGAGGTGGATGTAGTGTCGTTAGGGGTTGTTTTTTAGGCTCTGGTGGTGATGGGAGTAGGGCTATTGTGTTTTAGGTGGAAACGATTGTGGTTTTAGTGTTGTTAGAGACTTAGCTGATGATGTTGATATATATAGGCGATGTTCGTGATGGCTAAATTTGTACTTGTTGTAGCTCTTGTTGGTGTTGATGATGATGGTGTTGTTCTTGTTGTTGTTCATGCTTCTCGATAAGGTAGCGGGTGTTGTCTGGTTAGTGGTGGTGGTGTCTTTTTTTATTTTTTTTTTTACGGTGGGTGGGAGAGAGTTCTCAGGGTGAAGCAAATAAAAGCGAAGTAAATTTGAAATAAAAATTGGGTTCTGCTACTAATCAAAATTGGCATCCAGTGTCACGAGCCACAGGACTATATCTCACCCACCTCTCTCACTCTCTCTCTCCCTCTCTCTCTCTCTCTATCTCTATCTCTATCTCTCTCTCTCTCTCTCTCACACACACACATACTCTCTCTCTCTCTCGCTCTCTCTCTCTCAGTCTCTCTTTATATATATATATATATTTTTCCCTCGTTCTCCTTAATTCTCTCTCTCCCTCCTTCTGACTGTAGATCTCTTTCTCTCCATTTCACTGTATTTCTTTCTCTATTTTAGTATTACTATTAACATCTCTCTCTCTCTTCCTGTCTTTGTTTCTCTCTCACACTCACTCTCTCTCTCTCTTTCTCTCTATATATATATATATCTATCTATCTCTCACATTCATATGCAATTTTGTTTCAGATTATGTCGTGTTTTGTTGTTGTATTATAGCTTGGAGGAGAGGGCGGAGAAGGAAAGTAGATGACGTCACGAAACCTAGGGTAGAGATAACTGACATTGTATTGTTGGGTCGGGGGGGGGGGTAGAGAATAGAAGGAGGAAAGAAAGAAATTTAGGACTGGATAAATGAAGAAAAGAGTAGAAGAAAGAATGTAATAAAAGAAAAAAAACATATAAATAAAAGGGTAGAAAAAACAAATAGAGGGGTAAAGAAGACAAGCCAAAGAAAAATAACTTGAAATAGTGATTGTAGAGTGGTAGAGAGGAGGGGAAGGAACTTTGGATTGGGTAGACAAATGGGGTATGCTGCTGTTGATGCTTATTTGAGTAGGTGGAAATTATAATGATGATGATGATAATGATTAGACAAGCGTGATATGTTTACAGATACACACACACACACACACACACACACACACACACACACACACACACACACATATATATATGCATTTATTCTTTTTCATATTTATATGCGTTTGTGTGTGTGTGCGTGAGTGTTTGGTTGCATGATTGTATTCTAATATTAGACTTCCAAACCATGTGGTCGCTATTTCAATCTCATTGATTTTTAAGGCGATTATTTATTGGCGGTGAATTGGCAGTATCGGTAGAGGGTTGGACGCCATGCTTTCTAGCATAGTTACGTTCCTTTACAGTCTGAGTTCAAATCCCGCCGAGGTTAACTTTACCTTTCATCCTTACGGGGTCGATAAAATAAAGTACCAGTAATGTACTGGGTAATTGGTGGCCTTGTGCCTAAAGTAGAAACAATTATTTATAGTAATCGACTGCATTTTCAGTTATTTTCTGCGTTTGGAGTTCACCCGTTTGCTGATAAATTCAAAATACCCGACGCTTCAATATATATTTATTTCCTTAATTATAGTTAGTAGGAAGTATAGGTAGAGGGTCGGGCGCCATGCTTTGAAGCATGGAGTTACCTCCCTTTATGATCTGAGTTCAAATCCCGCCGAGGTTAACTTTGCCGTTCATCCTTACGGGGTCGATAAAATAAAGTACCAGTAATGCACTGGGATAATTGCTGGCCTTGTGCCAAAAGTAGAAACAATTATTAATTAGACCATTGATTTTTTCATAAAGCCGTCCAATCATCGAAAGATTCACTTCTCTACATATGCATTTATTCAGTCCAAGCACTAGAAACATTAAAGAGTTATTTCTGTGTGATATGAAGAAACTTTAGAAGCTAATTTTAATCGTTCAAACGTGTTTGTAAGAGCTTAACCTTTTATTCATTAAAATAACCCAACTATTTTGTATGAAATACCTTTCGTTTTTCAGTACTTGTTGTTTTATGTGTTTAATGTTTACATCAAACAACAACATTTAAAATAGAACTAAAACTGTCGAATATATCATCATATATTTTAGAGTAGAAATAAAAATGTAACGTTAGGTAGAAAAGATATGAGTATTTATTACATAATAATATATGATGTGTTTCCCGTGTTTGAAATGCTTGTAAGAATTTGCTGGTCTTTAATTGCGTGTAGCATCAATGGTTAATACATATATACTGAGGCATTAGTGTTTCTTAACGCTGCAAATATCTAGGACCAGATCAAGACGCCTAGCGTTTGTAACAAATATTATAAACATACATACATACACACACACAAACACATATCTCTCTAGGGCAGGTAAAATTCCCGAGATCCATGGACGAGTTCTCTCCAGCAGTCTCTGTCCCTCATTATCGCTACCATGTCCTGCGTCTCCAACAGACCAGTGTCTGTCCTTAGGGCATCAACATACGTTAACCTTGTCTGTGCTGCTGTAAGAGTGTAAGTCTTGGATACTGACCAAGAAGCTCACTCAGATGGTGGATGGGTGTTACACGAGAATGTTGAGGATGGCTCTGAACATTAATCAGTATACACTGAGGATGAAAAACAGAGCTGTATGGGAGCCTCCCAAAAGTGAGCTCAAAAGTGACGCAGAGGAGATTGAGGTTAGCTGGACATGCTCACCGACATCCAGAGTTGACATTGCACTCAGTGCACATGTGGGAGCCCCTACACACACACACACACATACATACACACACACACACACATATATATATATATATATATATATATATATATATATATATATACATGAATATATATGTGCAAATATATATATATTATATATATATATATATATATATATATATACATGACGTCCTTGTTATTTTATTTCACTATATATATATATATATATATATATATATATATATATATATATATATATATATATATACATACATGTAAATATATATACACATACATATGTATTTATATATTTATATGCATTTGATTTAATTATTTGTAACTTTTGCCATATTTCCTCATCTAAATCTCGCAGGTGGAACGGTCTTTTGTATGCCTTAACCTCCTTTTCTGCTTTTACTCCAATTTCATACCTTTGTTTTTTAACAGATTTCCCTGGCTCTATAATCATTTTTTCTTTCTATATTCCACACCCTTTTCGTCCCTTGGTTTTTTGTATTTTTTCTTTCTTTTCTCTTTGGCTCTTATTCCCTCACGCCCATCTCCTCATGTCCATCCGTCAATCATTTCGATGTCTCAGTGCCTTTTACTTTTTTTTTTTTCCTCTTTTACATTCAATTTTTTTTCTCGTTTTAACCATTCTATATTTATATTATCTTTTCCTTTTTTTATTTTTTATTTGTTTCTTCATTTGGCACACTCAGCTCAACTACGTTCCTCCCAGCACCACTATCGCAAAGATCATTTTCATGACAGCTACTCTGAAAATTTTTCCCAACCGAAAATGAATAAAAAAAAATAAAATAAAACTCACCACCGTGCTGACATCACCATATTTCATGACCACCATTACTTCCCCCGTTTTCAGCACGAGCATCACCACCACTGCTACCACCGCCACCACCAACACTATCAACAGCCTAGCCGCCAGTGTTACCACTACTGCCGGCACCTCTGTCAAAGACTACACTACCCTCACCATCAACGCCATCATCACCAACGACAACAACAATAACACACAAACACCACCATCTCTACCTTCATCACGACGACCACAACTAGCGCCATTAACAACACCTCCAATTCGCCCATTCGTTTCTCGTGTCATCACACGCATGTTTATAACGCATGGCTCGTGAGCAAAACTATCCACGCACAGACCCGCCAATAGACATACATATATACACACACACAAGCGCACACATAAACACATGCGTACAACATCTCGCACCCTTGCACATTCGGATACACGCAAATTCATTTACCCACATTTATATATATATATATATATATATATATATATATATATATATATATATATATATATACGGGGGTAAATATATATACGCATATGTAAACGTGCACACGTCCGCTCTTGTGTGGCTCAATCATCATGACTACCACAAACAAATGCTGACTGATAAATCTCAAATATATTAAGCACCATCCCCTACCACTCTGGGCCTCTATTACTACACAATTTTCACTTGACAAATGAGAGAAAAGAATTGAAAACCACACCCATAAGCAACAACACAACATCCCCCCCTAAACATTTCTTAAGGTAGCTAATCTTTGTACTCTGCCTTCATTATTTATTTAGTTTTCTGACTTATCATTTGTTGTTTGTTTTTTATCTGTATTTTTTACGATTTTAGCGTTTTTTTAATTTAATTACTTAATATCTTGTTAGACTTTTTAACTTCTCCTGTAAGACTTTTTGCTTTTCTCATCATAATCGTTTTCGGGTACGTCAGCATCAACACCATCCTCGATTGGCTGTAGCGGTAGAGTGTCGGACACCATGCTTTGTGGCATAGAGTTACGTCACTTTACGTTCTGATTTCAAATCCTACCAAGATTAGGTTTCCCTTTCATCCTTACGGGGTTGATAAAATAAAGTACCAGTAACGCACTGGAGTCCATTTAATCGACTTCCCCTTTTAGCAATATTAACAATTCCTAAATTATAAACTAAATATCTATTACAATAGTGTACGAGTCCAGTAGAGTGATTTTGTTGTAAATGTTAGAATATCGGGCGAGATATTCTAACATTTAGAATTCTAAATTTAAATTCATAATGGGTAATAATTGTTACTATTTTTGGCACAAGGCCAGCAATTACCCAGAAAAAATTACTGGTACTTTATTTTATCGACCTCTGTATGGATGAAAGGCAAACTTAACCTCTGCGGGATTTGAACTCAGATCGTAAAGGGACGTAACTATGCTGGAAAGCATGTCCGACCCTCTACCGATACTGCCAATTCACCGCAATTGGCAATAATGCCTAGTTTAACTTCCTAATCAAGAGAGTATTGTCGCCCACATGCTGTTACCTATTTTGACCAGATAGGCCTATACAATTGTAGATATATTGGTAATAGTATGCTGAGTCTTCATCCATCAGTAGTTTACTCACACACATATATCTATCAATCTATATATATATATATATATATATATAATATATATATATAATATATACATATATATATACACAAATTGTCGATCGAGGAAATGCTATCTATCAGTCGCAACTCCAGGTAGAAGGAGCAACGTGTAATATGGTGTCTTGCGCAAGGACATAACGCATCGCTCGGTCCAGGAATCGAACTGACAACCTCACGATCGCTAAACCAGTTCTCTACCCAATCAGCCACACGCCTTCACTATCAGCCACACGCCTATATACGAATAAGATTATGGAGTGACGCAACTTCTGAAAAATTGATCGAGCACGATGAAAATCGTAGTTTTAGCTTGAACAGTGACATAAAACAGCGATATAAGTCCTTCTATTTAAAGGAACGTATATATCAGGAATCAACTATATATTACAACACAATAACAAACAAAAGGGAATTGAGCTAGTGACCTGCTAGAATTAGCAAAGAAATATATCTCAAACGGAAATAGCACACGACAAGGAGTGAAATGTCACATAGGGTAATTTTTTCCTTCATAAAATAGGAGTCATGTTAGAAGATATAACAAATTTACACTATAATTGCTTTCGATTAGGGCTAATCTGATTATATAGGTTAAACAACAAACACAAATCAAGATATATTTAATCAATGCAGAGTTTATAGAATATGTAATATTAATATACTGGTGTCTATCCAATCCAATATATCACACCTCAAGAAATATATATGTTTTTTTGTCTGTGTTAATAAATCAAAATTATTAATAATATTCTCAGGAAGTATGTATTCACACTAGCATATATTTGCCCAGCAGCCGCAGTGTGAATAACTAAGGACAAAAGCAAACAAATGAATAAATACATATGTAAATAAATAGAAACAAATCTAAAAAATAAAAATGATACTTGGAAAACATACTGGAAGTTAATGTTTTGTTTTTGTTTTAAATGTTTGTGTTTTGTTTTATTGACGTGAATGAATAAGGAAATAATCCCAGCCAAACAAAAACAAAGTCACTATGAAATATATGTCTGCAATATGAGACAATGAAAACAAAAGATGTTTCACCGTTGTGTCGCTGAGATATTTTCAAAGAGATGTCGCAATATTCCCATGGAGATTACAATAGAACACTATAAAATACATTATTTCCCATGAAAAAGCTATGCATAGGTGTACGTGCGCGTGGCTG
>OZ024749.1:45747020-45759520 GCA_964016885.1 Eledone cirrhosa
GCTCAGCCGTCGGGGTCTTACTTGTTCCTATTACCCACTCTACTACCCCAAGTATTGAGTACTTTGGTGCGTTATGGTCCACCTGGTTCCTTACCACATTTCCTCCGTTATATATATATATATATATATATATATATTGGAAAATATGTGAGATCCTTGGTACAGTTAGGTATATTTGAAAAAAAGAAATATAATTACTTCGCGGGTAGTTCTAGTTTCATTTAATTTTATAATATTATAATATTATGCGTTGGTAGATCTAGTAAGTTTTTTTGTTAACTTCGGTGGTAAGATTTTTAAAGATTCCTAGTTAACTTTGCGGGAGAACTGATCTCAGTTTGAGAATCGCCACTGACGAATGCGAGAATGTTCTCCAGGAAGGTTAACCAGGAATCTTTAAAAATCTTCCCACCGAAGTTAACCAAGAACTTACTAGATCTACCAACTTATACTATTATAATATTATAAAATTACATCAAATTATTTAGAACTGCAAGTGAAGTAATTATTTTCCTTTTTGTTTCAAATATATATATATATATATATATATATATATATATATATAAGAAAACTAGGGATTTATTTGCATTTTGAAAAGCCATCAGAGTGTATATGCGTGAAAATTACCCACGGAGGTGTAAATAATGGAAGAGGGCCCACCCATTAGAATCAGGCCTCGCATCTGCTATATATCGTGCGCGACGGCGTCTTGCCCAATGCTTCGAAAATGCATTCAGTAATTATTTATATTAGTTTTCAGTGTTTTTCATATTTTTGCCCTAATTCGATATAAAATCTCCACCACTGACATTGAGACGAATGAAAGAACAAATACCCAATACGAACACACACGCACACCTACATGTATGTGTGTGAGAGAATGCCTGGTGCACGTGAGTACATGTGTGTGTGTGTATATATGTGTGTGTGTGTGTGTGTGTGTGTGTGTGTTTGTGTGTGTGTGTGTGTCAATGAGAATCTAAGAAAACACTTTGGATCTTACCGCAGAATCGAATATATTATGGGGAATGTGTGAGAACGTCAAGGAATCGTTGTATATTGTGATGTATCTGAATTTGTGTTTGACGGTGTGTCTGAGTGTGTGTGTATGTGTGTCTGTGTGTGTGTGGATGTGTGTGTATATGCGTGTGTGTATGTGTGCCTGTGTGTGTGTCTGCATGTGTGTGGATGTGTGTGCGTGTGTGTGTGTGTATGTGTGTGTTGTTTGTATATCTGTCAGATTCCTTATACACTACAGCCGTATGTTTTAAATGGAATTAACAATATCATGCAATATCTTGCAGAAATTCTATTGACAAACGAAATAGCGAAAAAAGGAAGAAAAAGAATAATCAGGAAGAAAAAAAAAAACAATGATGAATGAATATAAAATTGAATGTGTAAGAAGATAAATAAATACAGGAATGAATGAGGGAATAAGATGATTGAAAATATTAGTGACACATATGAAAGTATTAATAATGGTATATATATATATATATATATTATATATGTATATATATATATATAATATATATATATATATATATATATATATATACATATATATATATATATATTATATATATGTATGTATCTATATATATGTATCTATATATATATACATATATATATATATATATGTATTATCTATATATATGTATATATATATATATATATATATATATATATATATATATATATATATATATATATATATATATATATATATATACTTACATATATTTGTATTTATATATATATATATATATATATATATATATGCATACATATATTTATAATAATAATAATAATATATGTAGACATAGACACAGTAAATTGTTCATATATATAATATATATATATATATATATATATATATATATATATATATATATATATATATATATATATATATATATATATATATACATACATATATACATATATATATATATATATATATATATATATATATATATATATATATATATATATATACATGTATGTAAATATGTATATACATATATATGTGTATGTGTGTCTGGTTGTGAGAGTGTGTAAGAACGATCTGAAAACTTCACAAGGGTAACATCTTAGGAGTGTAGATATGATATCTTTTGTCAACTTACTTTTTGCACATCACATACACACAGATACACACACACACACACACACATATATATATATATATATACATACACGTACACACACATACACATACACACCCCCACACACATACTTATATATATATATATATATATGGAAATAATTTCATTTCCTCCATTTTGTCGGTTTGTAATTCAATTTTCTGTTTTAACATTTAAAATACAATAGACATCATATTTTTTTCCTATTTTATGTAACATAGCATTTTCTATTTTTTTCATATAGACACGCAAGATTTCACACACATATACATACACATACACATACAGACACACATACACACACACACTAACACACACACACACACACATATATATATATATATATATTGTGTGTGCATGTGTGTGCATCAGTGTGCATGTATGTGTGTTTTTGAAACGTTATGTGTGGATGCATGTGTTTCTTCTTTTCTATGTGCAGTATTGCATTAAACTGCAACTGCAGTGATTAATAATGCGCTGCAACTCAGTGGCTGGACATAGCAAGTAGAATTCAATTTGACAATGCCTAACAATGAATACAAAGGTAACCTAATTATTCTTGCCTTGTTGTTAACGTTTTTTGTTAGGTGTAGGGTGTTGCCCACCCCCCCCCCCCCCCCCCCCTTGTGTTTTTTTTTGGGCTTTCTTATTCTCTAGAGATTTTTGTGTAAAATATTCGGCAAAAAATGGTCTTATTAGCATTGCATGTATTATTATTATTATTTTTGTTTTTATTTTGTTTATTTGATTCCATGTTTTATGTTGCTATCGCTGTTGTTTTGGTCATTTTTGTGATAGTTGTTACGGCTACTGCTTTGTTGTCGTTGTTGTTGTTGTAGCTGCAAAAAATATGTTGATGTCACCAACTGTCGCTAATCATTTGCTTGTGGTTTAATTCATCTTCTTTCTGTCGCTACCGCTGAGAAGTTTTGTCATCATACAATAATAAATTACCATACTAACTTTATTCCTAAACAATGTATTTTATTTAAGTCTACACTATCTAATGGCTCACACATTGTACTCCTCATATAGAGAATAGTTAATCGTATGTTCCTTGTTGTCTACAACATGCGACTCGTGGGACTCAATAATTAATTAAGTGAACTAAATACTAGCGAAAATTAATTATACAAACTGCATAATCCGAGATAGTATAAAGTAACAAGATATATATATTCAACTCGGACTGAAAAAAGGTGGATAACAAATAAGCCTGAAACCTATCAGGTCGGTACATAGATGGGCAGATTTTATTGATATATTTTATAAGTGTCAAGTATGTTTGATCACACATATCTTTAATAGCTAAAATCTTTATTTGTACATTTTCATTAGTATATTTTCAAATCAGTTGCAGTTGAGTGAATGTCACTGATCAGAGTTTAAGGAATCTTGAACAACTCAGCCTTGTTATTAATAAGTATGCATACTTACACAAACACACACATACGCATAAATATATATATGTGTGTGTCTATGTGAGAGAGAGTTTGTGTGTGTGTGTGTATATGTGTGTGAAAGTGCGAGAGCATGTGCATATCTAGGTGAAAGCAGTGATTTATCTTCGGGAACGATGCTAAATTCAAAAAAAATTAATTAATATAACGTAATTCTCTTTAATAGGTATACGTTAATGTATACGTGAACAAGTCGAAAAACGTATATATATATATATATTTGTATATATATATACATATATATATATATATATATATATATATATATATATATATATATATATATAGAGAGAGAGAGATTTTGAGTATATGTTGGTTGTATACCAACACCTAGTATGCAGGCTGGAGCACTCGACGAAGTACGCAGGTTGGTTTGGTTACTCCGGAGTAATGTAAAATAAAGTTAAATAAAAAGTCAAATGTTTAAAATTTAGCTTCGTTTATTGCTGCTTATATATATTACAGTGACAGCCATCTTTGGCTGTGACCTCTTCAGGCAGTTTGAATTAGTGTGGTATAGACAAGTACATATGTTGTTATACACCTCAACAACATATGTACTTGTCTATACCACACTAATTCAAACTGCCTGAAGAGGTCACAGCCAAAGATGGCTGTCACTGAAATATATATAGCAGCAATAAACGAAGCTAAATTTTAAACATTTGACTTTTTCTTTAACTATATATATATATATATATATATTATATATATATATATATATATATATATAAATATATATATACATAATTTTTTCTACTTTTGGCACAAGGCCACCAATTACCCAGTACATTACTGGTACTTTATTTTATCGACACCGTAAGGATGAAAGGAAAAGTTAACCTCGGCCGGATTTGAACTCAGACCGTAAAGGGATGTAACAATGCTAGAAAACATGGCGTCCACCCTCTAGCGATACTGCAAATTCCCCCGCCCATATATATATAATATATATTAATAATGTGAGGCAATGCAGAGATTTGATGTCGTCGATCTACTTAATATAAATACTATCCCTCTTGGTAATTTAATAATATTTCTCTCACTGACATGAATCATTGCTCTTTCTTTTATCAGATTTTCCGTTTTAACATGCATATTCTTTGTGCTCCCATTATATATAACTAACGTTGCGTTCAATTCAAGACGCCATCTTCATTTCTTCTGTGGGAATGCGTTATATGTGTATGCACCTATATATATATATATATACATATATATATACACATATACGCACACACACACACACACACACACACATATATATATATATATATATATATATATATATATATATATATATATATATATATATATATATATATATATATATGTATATGTATATAAAAATTAAATTCGAATTTTATTTCTCGCATACTTATATATATATATACATATATATTGGTCGTCAAGTAGGAAAGGTGTATATATTTCTTTTTTTCCTACACATTTTTACAAATTTCATAATTGACGACCCAATATAATCTGCGTGTGTGTATGTGTGGGTGTCTTTACTTGGATCGATAGATACTTATTTTAAAAGGTTTGTTTATGATTCGTGTGTTCTTTAAGAGTGACACGTCTCCATATTATATATATACATATATATACATACACACACACAATATATATATATATATATAAAAATAATAATAATAATAATAATAATTGTTTCTACTTTTGGCACAAGGCCAGCAAAACACCAGTACATTACTGTACTGTATTTTATCGACCCCGTTAGGATGAAAGGCAAAGTTAACCTCGGCGGGATTTGAACTCAGACCGTAAAGGAAAGTAACTATGCTGGAAAGCATGGCGTCCGACTCTCTAATAATAATAATAATAATAATAATAATAATAATAATAATAATAATAATAATTGTTTCTACGTTAGGCACAAGGCCAGCCCAATTACTCAGTGCATTACTGGTACTTTATTTTATCGACCCCCGTAAGGATGAAAGGTAAAGTCAACCTCGCGGGATTTGAACTCAGATCGTAAAGGGACGTATCTATGCTGGAAAGCATGGCGTCCGACCCTCTAAATAATAATAACATATATTTATGTTTGCAAACGGAACAAAAACGCTACCTAAGGCTTCAATGTCCAATATTGTCCCTCACAACAGATAGTAAGAGGGATCTAAATTGCGATCTAATTTTTTTCCATTGGAAACTAATTTGTAAATTATCAGAAGTTAGTTTGGTTTGTCAAAACTATTTTTGTCAAATGAGACGGTGACAGCTACATTTGACATAATATTTTTTGAGAAAACAAAGTAAGGAATGATTAATGTATTAGTTAATAACAAAGATGTGAACCGTGACCGGTGCGTGAGATTATTTTAGTAAAAGGAACCTGCGAATGTACAACAATATATATTCCAACATACGGTGTCTCATAACAAATCTTGCATAAAGAATATAAAATGATTAGACTAGATTGACTAACAGATAAACACACATACACATACACACACACATACCCACATACACACACACACATACACCCACACATATACACACACTCAGACTCACACACATGCATACATACAAACATACATACAGGCTTATATGTTTGTGTATTTGTCTCCCATACTCGCAATCGCTTTATAAATAAATGTACATATTCTTACATATGTGGTTACATAGAAAGATATATACATATACGTATGTATATATATGTATGTAGATACATACTTATATATTTGTGTGTATGTCTCTTTATAAACACGCACACTCACAAACATTCGCGTAAACACATACGCACACACATATCTATATATATATCTATCTATCTATGTATCTATCTCTCTCGCTCGCTCTCTCTCTCAATATATATATATATATATATTCTCTCTCTCTCTCTCTCTCAACATATATATATATATATATATATATATGTATTACGGGTTCCAGTCAATTGGTTGTGGCCATTCTGGGGCACAATCAGTTATATATACTTTGATGTGTAAATATAAACATATACATGTGCTACACGTTAACATGTATACGACGAACTATCATAATAATCATCATTAACAAAGCAAAGAGATGAAATGATTTCAGAATAAATAAAATAGCTATCAAGTGAAAGACAGTGGAAAGACACTTCTAACAACTAGTCTTCTCTTGTAAATTAAGTGGAAATCAGGTCATTGTTATATATACTACGTGACCTGGGGTTAAATAAAATAAAAGCATCTATCACCTTTATGTTGCGATTGTAGCAAATTAGTTTAACTGTTTAAATACAAACCCCTAATACATTTCTTTTTATTCAATTGGGGCTTTTTAGTGGGATACTCGACAGTCAAGAACTCTATGAAATAGCCTGGAGATATATTTGGCAATGAGATATTCACAAGCCGAATATTCGTTTACAAGGATTTATCTTCATTACTTTTTTTGTATTCTTGGTTTTGTTTTCTCATCTCCAGATGATTTTCAGTTAAGCATGAACGACTTAGCAAATAAAAAAAATAATAATAATAATAGTAAAATATACTACACATACAATATCAATAAAAGTAAAAGAGAAACTAAACTTCTTTAGGTTGACCTTCTTAATGAAATAACAAATATAGCTGTAAGGGATGTGTCCGCTACTTGCAATGGGACTATACATATTATTAAACATCTGTGACAAAATATGTTGCTGTGGTCGAAAGAGACATGATACACGTTGCTCAAGAAATATCCAAAATACTGCGAGCTAAATTGGAAGCGAAACCACTGGAAATAACTATCAAACACTCATCACCTTACATCCCACTATCTTACTTCAAGAAGGACACATTGGATAATCTAGAAATGATAAATGTGAGATGTTCATAACCAGAAAATTATTGATCATAATTCTGTCATGAGTATAAATAAAAACAACAACATTTGAGAGCTAATATTTTGGTAAATGACCTTCTAGAAATAGCAACCACTTATTCCTCTATTCATACTAATCTGAGGTAAAACTGTATGGGCCTATTTTTTAATAGATTTAGAGAACTATGTGATAGTCGCATCTGCAAAGCATTGAATAATAGACTTTCTATCTCGGGATGGAAGCTGATAAAAATGATTTTGGTGAAGATTACCTTCTGAGTTCTAATTCCTTCGAGGTAAACTTCGCCTTTTATTTTTTCTAGATTGATAAAGTAAAGTACCAGTTAAATACGTGAATCTTTATAATCCACTCACCGCTCCCAGAAAAGTAAAGTTTTCTGCTTAAATTATATACACTTTTAAATAGGATAAGATTCTGTGCTGGAACAAATGTTTTGCCATCCCTGTTTGCAGATCTCTAAAATCAGAATTTAAATTACAGAATTAAGCTTAGTCGGGAGGTATCAAAACGTCTATGAATTCTTGAGAAGAGTGTGAATATTCAAAATTGTTTATGGTAGAGCTTATGAATTCTAATTAAATTCGTTCAGAATTACAGACTCGCATCTCCACGGTTTCAACTCAAAACACGACCGGGGTTTACATTTCGTAAACTATTTCTTTTTTACATGTGACTGTAGCATAAGTACCTGTAATATAATATAGTTAATTAATCCAATTAACTCTAACCAAACTAGTTCCAGCTTGGCCCCCCAACTTAGCCACAGCAGTTCCCCAGCAAGCCTACAGCATGGGAATAGAATACTGGCTGCAACCAGTAATAGAGTAAATGAGTAATTGAATACCCCGACTATGCAAGCTATTTCCTTGTGTCTGGACCATCATTAACGCCATTATTTATTATTTTATTGTGATTTCCTCTGCTTCTGATTCGTCATTGTTGCTACCTTCTACTACTACTGTAACTGCTGCTACTGCTGCTGGTTCTGTTATAACTGCAGTTATTGCAGTTTCGGATAATTTTTCTTAGAAATAATTTCAAACAGAAAGAATAAGTCATTTTGTTTATTTAATAGAATGTTTGAAAGTGCCCTGTAGCATATTTTACACGCGATATTAAATTCTTGAAATTCTTTAATAAAAATCAATATCTTGTGGACGTATATATATATATATATATATACCACCCCCATCATATGTTTGTATATATATATATATATATATATATATATATGATTATATATATTACATATATATTCTATATATTGTATATATTTCTACTAAAACACGCATATATATATATATATTTATTTATATATATATATATATATATATATATATATATATATATCACCCCCATCATATGTTTGTATATATATATATATATATATATATGATTATATATATTACATATATATTCTATATATTATATATATTTCTACTAAAACACGCATATATATATATATATATATATATATATATATATATATATACATACACACATATATATGTGTGTGTGTTTATGTATGTGTGTGTAATTGTGGATATGTGTGTGTGTCAGTATTGGTTTGCCCGCGTGTAATTTTCTCTCCTTCGTTTAAGTTCTTCTCAACCTACACACATGTATTCTTTCTTAATTCATTCCTTCGATTCTTGTTTCTTTATCACATTTTTATATTCACACATTTTAAAGTTTCAGAAAAGTGAACTTTATTTCGTAATCATTATCACTTTGTTTATGAATATATTATAAGTTTGAACTAACTACCTAAAGAATCTGTGTAAATAAAGAAAGCTAGGGGCCTTATCCCTAGCTCTGACGTTATTTGCCATTCCATCACCTATTGGTCAGTAACAATGCATGTAGTTAGTTTTTCTTTTCTCTTGTATGAGATAGTTTACAATACCGCCTGAGTTTTAGTGCCAAATCTGCCAGCTTTAATATATAATAGGACAATTTTGAGTCTCGAAAGCTCCGTTTGTGTAAATGTGTTTCCTTTCTGATGGAACTTACAAGTAAATGTATAGGAATCGGTGTCGGCTAATTGATGCATTTCCGTTTTTGAGAATAGACAGGAAAAAAACTAGGACGTTTATGCAACGTATTGAAATAGCGTTCCGGTAACTTCGACGAAATGTTGTGAAAATAACAAAAATGTGCGTTAGTATTCGGTTTAATGTAGACCGGACGGAGATTTTATGGTGGCCTTACCATTTGCGTTACAACCGTATTTAGTTTGATCCATATGTTTTACTTCGTATTAAACCGGATAGGTTTTAATACGGGTTTTATATAAAAGCTGAGTGCAAACACTCAAATATGTGGAGAAAAAGACATGATGTTTGTCAAGAGGAATGATACAGTTAAGAATGCTTTTGTTTAAGTAGCCAAAGAATAGTTAATGAAGAGCCGAAGAGTACAACAGAGACAATACGATGTGAATGATCTTATATTACTTAATGCTTATTGAGAGGAAGCGATCGAGATGGAGGAAAACAAAGAATGTGTAAATGCGTTTAAAACAAAACTGACATAATTTTCTGTCCACGGTTGAGTTTGTTATTCCATCCTTCGATCCAGCCATCAATATATATATCGATATATTATGTCTATGCCAACACGCGCGAGTACACACTGACACATATACATATATATGGATAAAACTATATATATATATATATATACACATATATATATATATATATATATATATATATATATATAAATATATATATATATATATGCACATGTATCTCGGTGTGTATGTAAATGTTAGTGTTTGTGTCTTTGTGTATGTGTGAATAGCCCCATAGTCTGTCAGATAAATGAATAATTATAAATATTGCGCAACTACAGACACATTCATGGATGCACACACACTCACGCATACTCACTCACACATACACACACATACGAACATACACACACATATATATATATATGAGAGACAGAACGAGAGAGAGAGAGAGATAAAGAGAGAGAGAGAGAGAGAGAGAGAGAGAGAGAGAGAGAGAGAGAGAGAGAGAGAGAGAGAGAGAGAGAGAGAGAGAGAGAGAGAGAAAATGTTCTATAATAGTTTGTATCAAAATATTTATACAATAATTTGATACTAATATGTATGCATTTAGAATAACACTGATATTTTATAAAGTCATACAAAATAAACAGTTGGCTCACATGTTTAACATTTTTCATGGATATACCATCTCTGTGGTGTGTCATGTCGATTGTAAACTGTTACGTTTGTTGACGCCGAAAAATGTATATATTTTGCATTAGTTGAATGTGTTTTACATTAATTGTACAAAGAGACACAATTTAGAAATGTAAATTCGGATTAAGTGATAGCTATTTTCATTTCCATTTTCGAATTTTACTTCATTGGTACTACTGAGATTTTTACGTGAAATTTCATATATACTTTCACCTGTAATATAAAGAATTTTCTACTGACCTACATAATTATCTAACCATTTCACCATTCAATTAAAGGCAAATGCGTGCAAGAATATATATTTATCTCTTCTATGGCTGCGTTGTTAATATATATACGGTGTAACAATATGTTTGCTATGTTGGCATACTTTATATATATTATTTTGCCTAATAATACACATATATATATTCAAGTTTCGGCTACGTATAGTGCAGGCAAATTTAGATGTTTCTTCTCAGAATAAACCCTGCGTGGAGACAACTATTCTTCGGTAAAAAATATATACTTCTTAATGTATATATTTACCGCACACGCATACAGACGTACACGCAAACATGGTCCTCGCATATAACAATTATTTTCCAGGCAACCCATTGTATCATTTTTCAAATGTTCAATAGTGATTGTATAGGTATTTTTATTACATTCAAAATGGAGCAATATGCTTAATATTTTACGTCCGAGGATTAAATACCCAAAAGTAATATACTCTCACGCACATATATATGTATATACGTAAATGCATTGGAGCATATACACATAGATGCATGCAATCGCACACACACACATACACACACACACACACACACACACACACGCATATATATATATATATACTTACATAAACACATTTATATGTATATATGTTTAAACATAAATGCATATATACACAGTTACATACATATAACCATCGATCTATTCACATATTTTCTTCAAACATAGTTTTCTTTTGAAATCTAACATAATGATGGACAACTTTCGTTCTATTCAGAACAGCGTTTGATATCTTTTCATATAGTTTTCTATAGCATATTTAGCGACCTCCTTGTCACATGTCACATATAAAACCTGATACCATTCTAACTTTGTACTCTTTTTCGAAAACAATAGGAAATTATTCTGCAACTGCTTCTTAAAATGAGAAAAAGAAATTGAATAAAAATTACACAAATCATAAAATAAAATAAATTATGAAAGATAGAAAGAGTTACAAAAACGCCCCGAGTACTAATATTAGACAAACATGAAACAATCCTTCTACTACTACTAAAACAAATACCACTACTACTATGTGGCGTCAGTCGACCAAATGGCGATTTGTAAACAACAACAACATGCACAACAACTACACCAACAAAAACAAAACATCAATCTACACAACAATCAACACAACAAGTCTTGTGGTCGTCTTTTGTTCAAATTTGTGTAAACTCATTGACATCTTTTCAACTCCGCCATTGACGTTACTAAATATTTTCTAAGCAAAGCGACTTACATTTTAACAATTTCGCATTTTCCGAAAAGAAAATGAATCTATGATAATAAAAAAAGAGAAATAATAAAGAAAAATGTGTGAAAATAACACAGTTAATGTAAGAATGTTCGTCCGCCGTAGTTGTACCTTTTTGTTATTGCAAATTAATCTGCCTCTAGACAGATTGGTCACGGTATTGATACATTCTTAAAAACAAAGGACCACGATACGATATTAGCAAACATTAAATATAACTTTGTAATCAGTGAACGAAAGGCAAGGGCGAAAGAATTGTAATAAACGAAACAAGCCTAATTTGTTGTTGTGTTGGTAGTGTTGGTCGATCTTGATGTGG
>OZ024749.1:45762020-45787020 GCA_964016885.1 Eledone cirrhosa
GTTTTCTGAATATTACTTCTAACATCAAAATACCGTTGTGGAATGTTTACTATATTTTTATGCTATATTATGCCATGTATACATATATATATATATATATATATATATATATATATATATATATATATATATACTATAATAATAATAATAAATTTGAAGATTAAAATCCAAAGAGGGCTCGATAAGGATAAATATATATCAAATATATAAGAGCCGTAGAGCAAATATTTATTAAATAACAGATTAAAGTTTACAGATTAAACTTTAATCTGTTATTTAATAAGTATATATATATATACATAAATATATATATAAACATATTATATATATATATATATATATATATATATATATATATATATATATATATATACATATAATGAAGGAAATGTGGTAAGGAACCAGATGGACTATAACGCACCAAAATACTCAATACTTAGGGTAGTAGAGTGGGTAATAGGAACGAGTAGGACCCTGACGGCTGCGCTCAATCCGTTTCGACGGCTAATTCTGGACCAGAATAAGCCGTCGAAACGGCTTGAGCTCAGCCATCGGGGTCCTACTCATTCCTATATATACATATATATATATACACACATATATATATATATATACTATAAAGTATGTCCATAGAATCGTTTGAAAATATATATACACCATATATATATATATATATTCACTTTATATATAAGATATATAATATTAGTTGTGCTTTTCAAACATCTCACTCTATTAATCTTTCCATTCACACAGATACATTCAAACGTACTCATTGCTGAATATATAACTGCATACACGTTAATAATTATCATACATACACACATACATACTCTCACAGACATACACACACATACACACACACACACACACTCACACACGCACCTACACACACACACACACACACACACATATATATATATATATATATATATATACAGTAAGACATGGGAGACGCATTGTATTTATATGTATGTGCATGTCTGTCTGTGTGCGACTTGAATATTGCCTTTTTCTATCGGATATTACTACGTTGCTAATATCTTCTTTAAAGTAGCAGTAGCAGTAGTAGTAGTAGTAGTAGTAGTAGTAGTAGTAGTAGTAGTAGTAGTAGTAGTAGTAGTAGTAGTAGTAGTAGTAGTAGAAGCTCATGTTTTATCTTATTATGTAGACATAATCCTTGTGGAGACCTGTCCTATTAACAACACAACCAATACCAAGAAAGCTCCTTGTCACACTCAGTCTCAACAAATATTGTGTTATGGGTAAAGATGTCTATGTGATGCTAGCCCACTTGCAAGTTAACTTCTCGAGTAGAATGTTCCATTAGTTGAACAACTTGAGTATTAATCTTCAAAACCCTTGTATGTCCAATCTATTCCATCCAATCTTACGTTTCTATTGCATCGTGTGACTGCGAATATACTAACGTTTTCGCTAGTATTATATAGCTAATATCACGTTGTAAATTATCAACCAAATTCTTACGATTCTTGGTATTTTGATTTATATTCATTCGTTTGCATTTTTTGTTGTGAAACTTTAGTGAGCAGTCACCTCACGATCACATACAGTCCAGCCATGTCCTTACAGTTTATTCAGATGTAGCAGGTATACATTATAAAAGGTGTTCTAAACTTTCAAATAGAATGATATAGTTTCAAAGAGATTCATCTCATATTATCTAGTGGTTGCTTGACGCGTTAGACACCACAACGTTGGTTCAAGCGAGACTATTTATGTACTCTAACGTAGCAAATCTGCAATTTAGTTTGGATTTACTGTCTTTTCATTTACGTTTGATTAAGTATATGGGGAAAATCAGAAACATTACTACTTCGTATTTTCTTTCGCCTCCAATTCTGTTTTCATGTCTATGTAAGATACAATTATTATTTATATATTCTACTTCATGCCTGCAGGACAAATACCCCGTTTATTTCCGGTGATGTTTTAAATCTGATACTATTTTGTTTCAAGCTATATTTCTATTTGTGTCTTTTTATATCATTCTTTGTATCATGTTTGTTTTTTCTAGTCATTTAAATTCTGCTTCTGATTGCAGCATTTTAAGCTGGTATTCTCAATCTTTGCCAGATGTTAAATGTATAAATGTATGAAGCATTGCCAGATAAGGATGCAATATATAATATACATATATATATATATATATATAATCCATGTAATATATATAATCCATATATATATATAATCCATGTAAAATATAGTAAAACGAAGTAAATTATAATGGAATATAAAAGAAGGTAATCCAAGTATTGAAATCATTTTTATTCCTATTCCTGTGAAACGCTACGGAATACACAGAATATGCCGCTGGGAAATAAACTTTTCGACAATTTTAGCCTCGAGGATTACGAGTTTGAAGCGAAGAGGGGGAAACAAACTAAGAATTAAAGTAAATAACTGCTTAAATAAATAAACAGAAAAGGTAGAACATTCTAACAACAGTTGCAAAAAGCATATTAAAAGTAATAATTAATATACACACATATATATATAACAAAATGATATAATGCTTGTGGCTATGTGGGTGGAACAGACAAAATGGCCGGGTGTGTAAGCAAATTCAATACGATTTATTTGGTTTCAGTTCAAATCCACTGTAGGTGTTTACTTGCATATTTATGCACGACATATACATACATACATACATACATATATACATACATATATACATACATACATACATACATATATATATATATATATATATATATATATATATATATATATATATTTATACATTGTAACTGCAAGCATCATTTGCCGATGCAATTTTTCTATGAATATGCACTATACTTTCTGAAAACGCTTCTTCTCTCACGGCTGAGCTTATCTTCAATGGGAAGACATTTCAACATCATTATCGAAAGTCGAAACAAAATATTTATTTGTTTTCTAACTTGTTACATCTCTCTTTCTCTTTCTGTCTGTTTTGCTTCTCGCTACCTTTGATTCTTTAACTTTCCTCCTCTCTCTCTCTATAGCAGACTTACATTTTCTTGCTGTTTCATTTTACTATCTTCTTTCACTTTTCACAAATCGGATGCGCTACTTACAAAGTTTTATTTGCTATATTTTGATATATTGTGCATTAAAAACATTATATTTTCATATGTGGATTCAAAAAAGTTTGATTACGATTTCTTTTTGCAATTCCACACTATATGATGTAATAAATAAGTTTTATCGTGTCTAATAGTTCAATGTGATTTAGATAAATATGTACTATTGTTAGGAATGAGCGCGAGTTTACAAATACAAGAATGCACTATATATAATCTAGTTCACATAATCACTGTCGATATACATACATTAACAGAGAGGGAGAGAGAAAGAGAAGAAATGCACGAGGTGCTTTATTATATAAGTGGTGTTTTATTTCAAAGTTACATAAAGTTAGTTTCAAAACGTCTGTTTGGTGTAAAGTTCTTCGCTGCATACCGATGAAAAAAAAATGAAATCCTGAGGCAAACGATATGAAAATTGACTTTATTTTTTTCCTGATAACAATGAAAGGAAGCAAATGCCTGTAGTTTGGAGCCATGTCGTAGGTGATGTAACGTGGTGCTAACATCTCTAATAGTTTATTGTATTCATTTACTTATTCGTCTAACAGTCGATAATGAAGATGATGATCATAATGATGATGAGGGTGTTAATGATGATGATGATGACGATGACGATGATAATGATAGTGATTGTTTTAGTTTGGTGCTGGTGGATTGGCAGATCGGGTGAGGAAGATTTTGCCGTTGGTGATGTGGATGATAGTGATGATGATGATGATGACGTTGATGATTGTTTTCAGTTTTAAAGCGATAATTTTTGCAGTATAACAATGAAGTAGTTGATGATCATGATGATGACAAAACCCACCATGTTTCCACCAGATACTATTCTCTTAGTTCAGAAACTATGCGAATACAATATAATATTTTGCGATTATTAATGCTGCAGACATAACTGACAAAGAAAATTGCAAAATACGAACAAATTCGTTCGTATATTAATTGATAGTGATGTGTAAAAGAGAAGGAAGCATCTACCTACAATCTCAATCGGATTATGGTTCTTAGTTAACAAAAATTACTCACACATGACTTTATTCATTAAGAGATTCAGAGAACTTATTGTGTGTAAACTATGACATAGTTGTAAACAATGCAAATTGTGTTGAAACAAATAGAATCACTATAAGTGTGGGTGGCGGATTACATTCGTCAGTTTGGTCATCATTTCATACAGTTAATATGTGATTGTAGATTGTTTATAATTACTGGACAATGGTGCATCGAAATATTTCATTTTTGTGCTACATGCACAAAATCTGCATCGTATTAGTCTGTTTTCGATTATTTGCTGGAATGAAGAATTAAAAGATTTTGGCTTTGAAATTATTGTTATTATTATGATACCATAGGAATATTCAACAAAAGTCTTCAAATGACTTTGACTGATTAATTAAAAATGTTACTTAGCAATTGCGTTATTTTACGCTTATGTCATTATTAATTAAGGACAATTTCTTACGTGCATTTCTTTAAATATTTAGATAGTTTTTAAATGTTAAGAAGATTGAAAACATTTGACATGAACTCACATAATTGTGTGAGATTGTATTCTCAATTGAATTATCTGGGGTGGATGATACGTTCGTGTTTGTAAACTATGTTTTAGATTGAAATTCCATCAGGATCAATTTGACATTCAATTTCATATCTAATAGTGTTTTACTGAAATTTATCTAAATTATATAGACCCAATCCAAATATTTGGCTTGTGGGGTTATACTAAATAAATAAATTACGTAAATTATTTACATGCAGTTTTGTAAGTATTCTTCTGTAAATTCCGAATAAAAAATTGTTTGACACCGTCGCGTATAAAATGTTTTAATATTCCTCTATGTTGCTTTGAAATATATTTACTAAATATCAGCAATTTTCTGGATTTTCAAACAGAGAAATATAATATAGAATAGTATTCTGAGTGACATGAGGTTCGTGTGTTCAAACATTAGTTTTAAACAACATTAACTATTGAATGAAAGGCATAATTGACATCGTGGATAGGTTAGATCTGTTTTACGCTTAAAAAAAACAAACCTGTGACTCAGTATCAATATTGGAAAGGTGTAATCGATATATTTAATAATAATTGTTTCTACATTCGGCACAAGGCCAGCAATTCACCAGTACATTACTGGTACTTAATTTATCGACCTCGTAAGGATGAAAGGCAAAGTTAACCTTGGCGGGATTTGAACTCAGATCGTAAAGGGACGTAACTATGCTGTAAAGCATGTCCGACCCTCTACCAATTCTGCCAATCCACCGCCCTGTATATTTAACATAATAATATGTGGTTAAGAAGATATACAAAATTGTGCATCAAAATAGAAATAAAATGTATATTACATGATATGTTCATATATCCCGCCTCGCCCTTTAGATTTGACTATAGAAATGTGAGAGGTGGTAGAACAATTCGGATATCGCTGTAGTTTCTTGTTTTAATGTTTCAGAAGACACTGTTCTTCTTTCTACTAGATTTGTGGAAATGACTACTTGATTTGCTTCCCCTCACTATGCTTTACTTATTAAATAGTATTGTCCTTACTTGGTAATATTGAATAGCAGTTTGTACTTATTTATTGATGTATTTATTTAATTGTTTATTGAATTATGGTTAAGTGGGAAAAGTGACTAGAGATGGAAATAATTGTCTATCTAATGCTATCAAATGACTAACAATGTATTAAAATGAATTCTATCTCTACCCATCTTATTCTCTATTATGCAGGGAAAACAGAACTATATTATTCTATTTCTTATTTTCTAAAGAAGGGAGTATGAATCGTCGGAAATATGATTCCTAAAACATAGCTGATTGTTTTTATATTCCATCGACATACAGCAATATAGTTAGCAAGATTAATGCCAGATATGAACTCAGAACCCATTGATACCCTAACAGAGTTCACTGGCTTTCTGTTTACTTCTTCTTTTTCTTTTTCTTTATCTTTTTCTTTTTCTTTTTCTTTTTTTCTTCTTTTTTTTCTTTTCTATTTTTCTATTTTTTTTCTTTTCTTTTTTTATTTTTTTATTTCTACTCTTTTCTCATTTCTCTTTTCTTTTTCTTTTTCTTTTTCTTTTTCTTTTTCTTTTCCTTTTTTTCTTTTTCTTTTTCTTTTTCTTTTTCTTTTTCTTTTTCTTTTTTCTTTTTTTTCTTCTTCTTCTTCTTCTTCTTCTTCTTCTTCTTCTTCTTCTTCTTCTTCTTCTTTATACACACACATACGCACACACCCACATACACACATGCGCACACGGATAAACTAGCACACACTGAAAAAATACGCACACAAAATACACACGGTTAGTACCTCAACTTGGACCACCACAAAACATCTTCCATCAACTTAATATTATTCTCAATGCTAGCTATATTGATATTTCACTCCAAATTGTGAAAGCGATGAAGCACAGGAGCAGTAACAGTAACAGTTGGAGTGATCCAGCCGGAATAATCTAATTGCTCAGGAAAGCTATAATTTATCGCCATAAAGTGTACAAGTGTAAAGGGTAAAAGTATAAATAATAACAAGATGACAATTTCAGTATTATAATTTTTACGAATATAATAAAAGGGGAGAAGAATAATGAAAAATAAATAAATTGCTAGATAAATAGAAACAAATAACGGGAAATGCGTGGGGTAGAATATATATATGTAAATATTAACGAATAAATTGTTTAGCCATAATATTCTCCTTTTCTGTCGAATTTCTCAATCGAAGCGTTTGTAAATATGAACGAACGCCAGGGCTTTCAATTTTCAATTGTATACAAATACCCAACAACATCAGCCAGTAAAAGAATCAGGGGAAATATACAGAGCACTATATAAAACAAAAAAACAAAAAAAAACATAAAAAATAGATAAAAATAAAAACATCAGAAAATAGCTCGGGGCATTCTTTCTTCATATAAGGCAGCATAATTTGGAAGAAAATAACTACGACACGGTTATCTCAATTGAATGGGGATATCTTGTAAATTGGAGGACCGAAATGATAGCGAAAACTTTGCCTTCCAGCAAGGTGACTTTACGTTGAGAGGGTAAAATGCGAGAAAGAGAATAGAGAATATGTAATTTTCTGTGTGTCGGAGGGAAATAATGTATAAAGAGATATATAGATAGATAGATAGAGAGAGAGAGAGAGAGAGAGAGAGAGAGAGAGAGAGAGAGAGAGAGAGAGAGAGAGAGAGAGAGAGAGAGAGAGAGAGAGAGAGACAACGAGAGAGAGAGGGTGGGGTGGATATAGAATAAGGGAGAGAGAAAGATATAGCGATAGAGAGGCAAGCAGTGAAAGTCAGAGTGATAGGGTAGTGGGAAACCGAAATAGTGAGACTGTATGTGACTGAATGGAGTACTTAAATTAGAGAAATACACTACTACTACTTCACCTACTACTACTACTACTACTACTACTACTACTACTACTACTACTACTACTACTACTGCTACTACTACTACTACTACTACTACTACTAATAATAATAATAATAATAATGATAATAATAATACTAATACTACTACTACTGTGGATGATGATGATACTGCTGCTACTACTACTACTACTACTACTACTACTAGAAGAAGAAGAAGAAGAAGAAGAAGAAGAAGAAGAAGAAGAAGAAGAAGAAGAAGAAGAAGAAATGGCGCTAAGTATAAAGATCGTGATGTTGGTTAATATGCTACTTGACAGGATCATAAAGTGTTTGTAATATTCACTTGTGACGTCAGTGGTCACTCTGGTGATATTGTGTTCGTGTGTGTATAGCATGAGAGAACTGTGTTTATAGAATATACAAACATATAGACATAGTGTATACAAACATATTAATACACACACACACACACACACACACACATATATATATATATATAGGAAAATGTTTAACCCCGACCGCAGAGCTGAAGCCGTTGCAACGGCTATAGTCCAGAAATAGCCCTCGAAACGGCTTGAGCTCTGCCGTCGGGGTTAAACATTTTCCTATTACCGACTCTACTACTCTAAGTATTGAGTACTCTGGTACGTTATGGACCATCTGGTTCCTTACCACACTTCCTTCGTTATATATATATATATATATATATATATATATATATATATATATAGAGAGAGAGAGAGAGAGAGAGAGGGAGAGAAAGACAGAAACGAAGCGAGAAACAGAGAAACAGGGGTGAGAGTGAGATCATTCACATTTTGTTTCTTATCTATGATATGTTTTGTTCTTGAAATGATTAATCTTTCTTAAACACTTTAATCCAGGGACAACACCAGAATCATCTCTGTAAACATATCGTGGACTTTAAGTTTCAAATCTTACAATAGCTGCCATCTATGAGAGATAACAAGAAAATTTGATAACATAAAAATGAATAATAATAAAAAAAATTAATTTGAATTGTAAATATAAATCGAAGCAGTGTATTGATAAAACTGGCTCGATCTATGTCAAATAACAGAGACTGTATCACTTACAAGTAATGTGGTAGTAAATCATAGAGAATTTCTTGTTAGAGAAAAGACAGAGAAATAAGAATATAGTATGCATGTGAATAGAATTAAAAGAAGAAGATGCTGGAGCTGGTGTAGAAATACGCTAGTTTCACCATTCGGACCTCGCTGGAATATATACATATATATAAATATCACAACTTCATTATTTGAAATTCGATTTGGTGCAAATCCTTAACTATGGATATGGAACTTGATTATGACAGAAAGAATACGATTGCGAAATCATGCGGCCGTAATAGGGTCCCTCCGCAGGGTCTATGGAATAAAGTTACTCAATGGATTGTATAGATCGCAGATCAAGTATTGAGTTTAGGTAGAGCCGCTACTTCTCTGAATTTAGAGATCTCAGCTTCGATATTACTAATATGTGATCAAAATCTCTAAAGTAACTCAGATGTAGACCCGAACAAGTTTGTTGGAGTATATATATATATCAGCTCGGTTGGTCTCGCTTGGCAATCCAGCATGAACCAATTGGGAAAAGCTGCTTCTGAGAGAAGATGCTAGGAAGTGATGCTATGGCATAATGAACACACACACACATACACCCACACACACACACATACATACATATATATATATACAGGGATTGTAAAGTGAAGTTACTGTAGGTTCACTCAAGTGTGGACTCGATGTTTAGATTCACGTCAGTGGCGAGCTGTAGAACTAAGCAGCGTGTAATATACTTGTTTCTACTAATGGCACATGGCCAGCAATTACCCAGTACATTACTGGTTCTTTATTTTATCAACCCCGTAAGAATGAAAGGCAAAGTTAACCTCAGCGGGATTTGAACTCAGAATGGCAAGGGCCGTAACTCTATGCGTCAAAGCATGGCGTC
Organism: Eledone cirrhosa; assembly: GCA_964016885.1. NCBI lineage: Eukaryota > Metazoa > Mollusca > Cephalopoda > Octopoda > Eledonidae > Eledone > Eledone cirrhosa. Next base: position 45,771,470 of record OZ024749.1, read on the forward strand.
CCTCCCTCTACCGATACTGCCAATTCACCGCTAAGCGTGTAATATAATAATAAAATTATATATATATATATACATATGTATATATATATATATATATGCGTGTGTGTATATGTGTGTGTGTATGTGTGTGTGTGTATGCGCAGCTGTCTGACTGCACGTATGTGGTGGATTTAAATGAGAAAAAAGAGAAAAGTAAGAAAGTAGACAGGAAGTAAAATAGGTAACGAAAGATGAAAAAATACGAAGAGTTTTAAAAAGATTAGAACATATAAAACGAGATTTAGTGTGACAGAGGATATATGGATATTTAAATTGATATGTCGATAAATAGAACGATTTATATTAAGAGGATAAAACGATTGTAATATATATGTTTGCACACACACACACACATGTATATATGTTTATATATATATATATATATATATATATATATGTATATATATATATATATATTAAGATAAGCAGAACAAGCAAAATTCAGTACCCACGGGCATATTAACTTCTTCTATATATATATATATATATATTGTTATAGTTGGGGAGGGTCATATTTGTGTAATATTGCCAGAATTAATAACAGAACACACTCACTGTTTCGACACACGATTTCATATAAAAAACCTCGCTAAACTATATATATATATATATATAAATATACACACTCACACACACAAACACACACACACGCAGACATACACACGCACACACACACACACCTATCTATCTATCTATCTATCTATCTATTTATATATCTATCTATCTATATAAATATATATATATATATATATATATATATATATATATATATATATATATATACATATATATATATATATAGATATATATATAGTAATAATAATAAATTTGAAGACTAAAATCCAAAGAGGGCTCGATAAGGATAAATAAGCAGCGATTATTTGCTTAAACTTTAATGTGTTATTTTAATAAATATATATATACATACATATATATATATATATATATGTATATATATATATACATACATATATATATATATATATATATATATGTATATATATATATGTATATACATACATATATATATATATGTATATATATATATACATACACATATATATATATGTATGTATATATATATAGGTATATAAATGTATATATATATATATATATATATATATATATATATATATATATTTATATATATATATATATTTGTACATATATATATATATATACATATATATATAAAGAGACTGACGCGGAGATAATATATGGATATTAGGCTATAGACAGAGAGAGACAGTGAGAGAGATAGCCAGATAGATAGATAGATAGATAGATAGAGAGAGAGAGAGAGAGAGAGAGAGAGAGAGAGAGAGAGAGAGAGAGAGAGAGAGAGAGAGAGAGAGAGAGAGAGAGAAAGTGAGAGAGAGAGAGATAGTTGCTTTGCGAATAAACGTAATAAGAAAAGCTGAGAATCTAAGAAGATGAGAAGATATTAAATAAAATGAAAAGATATTATTTAGAGCGTAGGTTAAAGATATTTTGATAGATATATTATCATACAGAGAAACGTAAATAATAGTATATGGAATACGAATACTTGATAAGACAATATGGCTTGTTAGAAGCGGGAATTTCTTCCCACCATATTTTCCAGGGGAGAAAATATAGGGAGGTAACGAATTGGGTCTAGTAAGGTACAATAAAACGAAACATAAACATAAAAAAATAATGATATTACGTGAGAAAGAAAAAAGAGAGAGAAAGGAGTAAGTCAGAGAGAGTAGGTTGAGGTAAAAGAGAAAAAAAAAGGGGGGGGGGTGAGAGAAAAACAAAGATTGCAGATGAGATTACACTTAGTATAATCCAATATCGCTAATCTCTCTGTCAGGCAACTCTAATCCGATTGTTGGTTTTAATTTTATTTTTGTTGTTGTATATTGATTTGTATCATTTCTTTCCCAGTTCTTCCTAATGCAAACAAGCAAGTTTTCGCCAAACTGACTTTAAGGAGCGCCTCATTTTGCAATAAATATACAGCCCCTGGCACCGCCTGGTGTTGTTTTTGTGGGTTTTGGCCTGAATTGTTACTCTTGTTGGTATTCTCAGTTTAGGTTGTTTAAATACATATATACGTGCGCGTGTGTGTGTGCGTGCGTCTGTGTGTGTGTCTGTGTGTGTGTCTATATATTGGATGGTTATTGAGCTTAATGGTCGACGCGAAAATACCAATTAGATTCTCTCTATAAATTAGAATAAACCCTGCAGGGCATGTTTGCCAAAGTATTAGAGAGAAGCAACTGGAGAAAGAGAGGTATTTTATATATATATATTAGCGTGAAGGGGACAGGGGTGCAGATATAATATAAAAGATAAAGAAGCTTAATGGACACAAACTATGAGGAGTCTGTCAACTTTGCCTCTGTGTATATTACTCCTTACTAGGTCTTCATTACGCCAAGGTGATGGTTACACTGTTTGAGTTGTTGAGCTGCTTAGGACTGTTCTTAGTGTATGGTTTCGGTTATACTGACAGTAATAATGACGCTATAATTGATAGTGTTAGGATTTGGATTACTGAGATGGGTGGATAAAATCTGTGGTTTGTTTTGAGACGTGGGAGGGTACATACTCATTTGTATTGCCACCCAAACATATTCACACACATACATAACTCATATAATATTCTCTCTATATATTTTTTCGAGAATAGAGAGGAAATATACATCACATACATACACACACACTAGAGCACACACACATATTTTAAAAGATAATCCCACACTTACATTCAAGCATATTTACACTACGGTTAAACATTTCACACTCACAGTTGAATGTCTCGAAGGCATACAGACATAAAAAGATACATATACACACACTATTTCTCTCTATATATATCACCTTGATCACCTTGACCGACCAGTCTGTCGAGCGCCATTCAGCGACGCTGGTCACAGCACGTGCTGTTTTAGCTATATGATGACGCCATCACACTGGCTGGGCGGGCATATATAGTCCAAGAAATGGCAAGAAAAATACAAACATGCGAAAACACAAATTGTTATTAGTATCACGCTTTGAACGAAATAGAACAGGGTTTGACTTTTTGGACATAAGTTCTTTGGGAGAGGGAGAATTCCGAGAGATAGAGAGGGTTAGAGAAAGAGAGAGAAGGCTGGAAAATCGAAGTTTGGAATATAAGTATACACATAATTACTTATGTAGATACATATATATATATATATATATATATATATATGGTGGCTGCCAACACGTTTTCGAGTACGACCACTACGTTATATCCATGTAGGAGAACCCCTACCGATGCGCTGAACGAGTGTGACTTTTTAGTCCAGCCAGCGACTTGAACACTCTGGTACAAACACTACACTTGGGACAACTATTGACACATAGTGCTGGGCCCATGGTACCATGTGGTGACAAGTGCAGAGAGATGTCCAGATATAAAGCAATGCCTGTGCCGTGAAGCTTTTATAGTGAGCAAAGGCACTGCACAAAGCCAGTCCCACTCTCTTAACCAAGATGATATTTACCAAAAAGAAGAACAAGTCAACATCATTGGATACCATCAGGGTTTTCCTTGTCCTAGAATTCTGCCTTGACAAAGGCTAAGGGGTCATCTCTCCCGGTGAATTTGGATGGCCATTGATTCTTAAGAGCTCCTTTTCCCTTTGACAGGTTTTGTTTTTAGTCCTGCAGTATGTCCAAAGTCACCCTCCTCACCAAGAATATATACATACATATATACATACATATATACATACACACACTCACAGACATATGTAAACATACGCATAAATATATACATACATATTATAGCTATACATACAAGCAGGCACACGCATTTAGTCACATATACCATTATATTTATTTAAAATGAATAGGTGCGTGTGCGTGTTTGCAAGGCTTCGTTTTTGTTAGTGAGCAGACATAGATTTAGTTACATATACACTGTTTTAGACTGCAAGTTATGTGCACGTAATCACCTCACTGCTGATGTTTTATGAGAGATTCCACAAGAAAAAGATATATACAACTCGAATATCAGTTGCATAACTCCAGCTGTATCCTCTTCAATCCACGGCGTGATGTAGCAATGTCTTGTTTCATTCATGTAATGAGTCTTTTATCTTCATCTCGTCGACATCAAGTTGACTTCGTGTCATTCACAAAATACCAAACGCTCTGCTGGTCATTTTACCTTTCAATGGCAATGTCTCTTCTTCATATTGTTTTTAACTCTTGATGAAAAAAGAAAACAAAAAAAAAATTGAAAAGAAAAAGGGCAAAAAGCGTTTGACAATAGATGAACTCAAATGAAATTCTTAACAGTTAAAAAAAAGTATTTAAATTTAGTTTTTGTGATTTTCATGTTTAACATTTTTATCATTTATTTATTGAATTTAATTAAACTTTATATCTTTTTTTAGAAAGGCTATATATCTATTGTATTTCATTTTATAATTAATTAATTTATCATCATTATTTTTATTATCTTTATTATTGTTATTGTTGGTGTTTTTGTTATTATTATTTCTTTTTTAAATTTATTTATTAAAAAAAAACTTCTCATTTGTGAGAAGTTAAAACTTTTCTGTCTTCAATATTCGCTATTGTAAAAGTAAAGTACGTTTCTCTGTGCATGTTTCTGAAAAACTAAAAGTGGAAAAAAAGTTATTTCAGTTGTCATGTAATCAAAATTAGTTTAGATAAATAAATTTCTTTTCATAACATGAACATTTTACTTCAGTTAAGTTAATATAAAATTATATCTGATATCATATCGTAACGATCATTATATAAAGCTGACTTCATATAGATGTACTCATCTTAATTTATAATTTAGAAGATGGATTATTGATATATGAAAAAAAAAAAAAAATCTGGATTGATAGATGTACGAATATGACGATGATTATTTGGCAGAATCACTAGCTCATCGGAGAAAATGTTATTATTTCCAAGTTAAAAGGGCGGTGGATTGACAGTATCGGTGGAGGGTCAGACGCCATGCTTTCTAGCATAGAATTACGGCTTTTACGGTCTGAGTTCAAATTCCGCCGAGGTTCACATTGCTATTCATCCGTACGGATTCGATAAAATAAAGTACCAGTAATGTGCTGGGTAATTGCTAGCCTTGTGCAAAAAAGTAGAAACAATTATTTATACGTTGAAATCACACCGAGGTTAACTTTGCCCCTCATTCATCAGGGTCGTTGAAATAAAGGAAGAATGATAACAATGTTGTCTTCCATTAGTACTGCTTTCCGTTCATTATAGAAGGTGGATTGGCAGTATCGTTAGAGGGTCTAACGCCATGCTTTGCATCACAGAGTTGCGGCCCTTTACAGTCTAAGTTGAAATCCCACCGAGATTAACTTTAACTTTTATCAATATGGGGTCGATAAATAAAGTACCAGTAATGCACTGGAGTAATTGCTGGCCTTGTGCCAAAAGTAGAAACAATTATTTATACGTTGAAATCACACCGAGGTTAACTTTACCTCTCATTCTTTCTGGGTCGTTAAAATAAAGGAAGAATAATTAAGAAGTTGTCTCCCCTAGTAATGTTTTCCGTTCATTATAGAAAGACAAATAGTGTTTCATATTATATTTAAACAAACGTGATTTGAAATGTATCGAATTATCGATTTGATGCATTGAGTGAATATGAATGTCGTAGAAGTGTAAGGTACTGAAACGCAGAAATACCTGTAAAATAATAAGTTACTATAATACAGAAAATATAACATAGAAAACATTCCTCATCTCTCCCTACCTCGCTCTCTAGGTAACTTATTACAACTACTTCTGCTGCCAGACTCATCTGCTGTTGCTGCTGATCCCACTGCATCTTCTCTACCCGTCGCAACCCAGATCGAATGCGCATCTGTCGCTCCTTTGTTTGTCCTTCTTGATTCATCATAGATGCGTCACACCAACTGAAATATTTGTACAGTGACGCAGCCTAGATTAGCATGTAAAAAAATCAAACGGTTTGTTTAGAGCTGATGAGGTAATCGGTACTTTTGTCTGGTTTTGTTTGCATGTGTTATACAACCCTGATTTTTCATTTTACCACAAATATTCCGTTTAAATTCTCCTCATCAACACACTTCTTTTAATCCGCTATACGTCCTATCCCTTTAATTTGCCCTCTCATTGACCCCCCCCCCCCTCTCTCTATTTCATTATCTCCCTCTTCCCCCCTCTCTCTCTACCTCTTTCTCTTCTTTGTTTCTCTCTGCATCTTGGCTTCTCTCTCTCTCCTCTTCTCTGGCTGCTCTTTTCCGTCACTAAGTGTGTTCTATACGATTTTCTACGTGATGATCATTTATAGCAACCGACTGAATATTTTTAGAGTTATTTCTGTGTCTGAATTGCTGAGATTTCTACGAAATGTATATATATATATTATACATATATTATGTAAAATATGTGACTGGGAGAAATTTGGCAGCTATCTTTAAGTCGTAGATACCCAGGCAAAAGTCACCTTCGTTGGTTCGTATTTGTTTGTATGTTATACAAATATATATAATGAATTTATTTATATTCTATTATAATTACCCCGTAGTGTAAATTTCTCGTATCATGACTATTGTAAAAGTGCGTTGACTCACAAGTGAAGAGTGAAAATCACTTGTATTAATATCAATATGGGGGGGGGGGGGGGCAGTTGAGTAAGTTTTAAGATATAAAGTGTCATTATGACAGCGGAAGGATCCTCAGATTATCTACCAGTAGTGATGATCGCATCGTGCTGTACTTGGACCTGGGCACTCAATACCCTTTGTTTATATTGTTGTGGCACAACCGAAGTAAGGTAATATGACATAAAGTGTCGTGACATAAAGTAATTAGTTAAATGACGCCGTAGTCGCACGCGATTATTTATTTCCCAAAGCTTTAATCAACTGGATCGTGAAGAACTCTGATATATATAAACCTGTGGTTATTCATAAGTTTCTAGCAGTGACTTAACTCGATTCACTACAGTGCTATGTAAAGTTTCAACAGTTTAGCAGTAACGCATACACCTTTTTTAATTGATAGTATCATTATCAATGTTTTTCTAAATTAGCAACTAGATGTTTGCTTCTATTATATCAGGGTGCTTCTAAGTAACGTTTTCATACTCATACCTCATATCATTAAGTATCAGTAAAACGGTGTGTTCCTCTATATTTAACACATTATTCTGTTGTTAAGTATAATAGATATATAAATCCTTGTGAAATGAAACATAATAGTTTCTTATATAGGCACAAGGCCACCAATTTTGGGGGAGGGGAAAGTCGATTAAATTGACTCCAGTGTGTGACTGGTACTTTATTTTCTCGACCCCGTAAGGATAAAAGGCAAAGTTAACCTCGGCGGGATTTGAACTCAGATCGTAAAGGACCGTAACTCTATGCTGCAAAGCATGGCGTCCGGCGCTCTACCGATACTTCCCATCCATCGCCCTTGTGATGAAACATAATACAAAAAGAAAAACGACAAATAAAACATTATTAAATCAGCTACAATACTCTAATTATCATGCATTTATTTGAAGAAATTATAACGTGTTTCAGGTTAAGTATGTGAATAAACAATTTATTTCGCATCGCCGGATTGTATAACTGGTATTCTAAACAATTGTTATTTGGGTAACATTGCAAAGAGTAGCTTTATATGTTCGAATATCTTGCATTAATTGCGTGAAGGTGATAAATATGATTCAGGCTGCTAACGACGTCGATCAGGTATGAATAGTCCAGGAAATAAAAATATGTTTCTGAGCATTTAGCAATACGATTGGCTATGTGGTCCTTGGTATGTGTTATGTTTGCTTTAATGTATCCTCTCAGTAAGCAAGATCAAATATTTTATGCATGCATGTCTAATAACACAACAAACGAAAGGAAAAATGAATATATGCATTCCATACAGATGCAATGGTTAGCACCTGTACGTAAAGGTAAAGAGATTTAGAAATCGTTTATTAAACAAAGTGTTAATATGTAAAAAACGTAAAAACTTTGAGTGGGAAGAGTTCCAAAAACATATATAAAAATGTATTTAAAAATGTACGTTACATATTAGCTTAAACATTAACATTTTTTTTTTTTTAAATAAACAGCTAAATTGAGGGCTATATTCTAAGATAACCGAAGGGATAACTGATATATAACACACACATATACACGCATGAATATGTCTATATAAACCATCCTTTGCTATGATCGGTCATCAAGATTAGAGTATCCTGGTTTGTGTGTTATTAGCTATTTGTGAAATATTGATTTCTCCTTTCGTCACAATGCCAGCAATTATCCCAGTGTACTGATGCTTTATTTTATCGACCCCGTAAGGATGAAAGGCAAAGTTAACCTCGGCAGGATTTGAACTCAGACCGTACAGGGCCGTGACTCTATGCTGAAATGCATGGAGTCCGATTCGCTACCGATATTGTCAAATAATGAACACCATTTCTAATAAGCATTATATATGATGAGGGCGGTGAATTGGCAGTATCGGTAGAGGGTTGGACGCCATGCTTTGTAGCATAGTTACGTCTCTTTACAGTCTGAGTTCAAATCCCGCCGAGGTTAACTTTGCCTTTCATCCTTACGTGGTCGATAAAATAAAGTACCAGTAATGTACTGGGTAATTGCTGGTCTTGTGCCAAAAGTAGAAACAATTATATATGATGAGCACAATTATGTATCAACTTACTTGAATATATTTACATCCCTTGTTGATTGTCCCTCTCTCACTTCCTCTCGCCAATTTTCTACATGTCTTCCTGTATTTCATTCTCACGTTGATATATATTTCTTTCTTCGAGTGACAGGAAAAGAAAACTCCTATTTATTAGATTGTCCAAAGGAATACACTTAAACTTATGTAATTAAACCACAAACCAAAGCAGAAACCACATAACATATTGAAACAATAAACATGAAAATCATATCATATAGAGAAGCCTCCAAAGACAGATTTTAAACAATATTAAACATAATAAATAACAAAAATTACAAGAAAAATAGTAGCAAAGCGCGAGCATCATTATGAGCACAAGCATTTGTTACTGCTTTCCTCTATTTGTGTCTTTATTTTTTTAGCTAGTCAATATTAATCACTTGGGAATTTGATCCAGTGTCCAGTGGGAATTTGATCCAGTGTCTGTCCTCTGATAACGCAAGGATCAATTACACATACACAAGCAAACACACACACATGTTAATATATATATATATATATATATATATATATATATATATATATATATCATGTTACACATAGACAAGCACACACACATGTTAATATATATATATATATATATATATATATATATATATATATATAATGTTACACATAGACAAGCACACACACACATGTTAATAAATAAATATATATATATATATATATATATATATATATATATATATATATCATGTCTGTTCTTGTATGTGTATGTGCGTTAGACAAAGAGGAAGAAGAAGGGGGGAAGGGAAACATACGTGAAAGACGAGAAACACACGCAGTCAGAGATCGTGAACCAATGACAGGTAATATAACTGAATGAGGTTTCAGCGAACAACTTTGAACCGAACCGAAGAACTAAATAAATAACTGCCACTAATAATTGAATATATGTATTAATGTTGAATAAATCCTAGGTTATTAAACATTTGAAAAGGGATTCAAAGAAAACCCCAACGAAATAACAATACCATTTACTAAAATAATAAGTCAAACACATATAAATTTCAGGTAAAGAAGTTTATAATATCCGGCCTCTGTAAATAGATTAGTAATATCGTAGAGCGTCGGACGCCATGCCTCGTGGAATAGAGTTACAACCATTTACGTTCTGATTCCAAATACCACCGAGGTTAGCTTTGCCTTTCATCCTTACGGGGTTGGTAAAATAAAGCATCAGTTATGCACTGATGTCGATTTAATCGCCCCCCCCCCCAAAAAAAAAAATTACTGGCCTTGTCCCTGTAATAGAAATCATTATTATTGTTGTTTTTATTGTTTTTGTTGTTGCAGTTATTGATCACATTTGGCTTTCTGTATTTTATATGTATTTGTTGTAATTTAACACTTTTATATCCTTATGGCATCTCACAACTAGACCAACCACAGTCAGCTTTGCATTCGATATCAGAGTTTATCATTGTCAAATAAAAAAACAAATAAATAAATAATTAGCTAGCACGACATCAATAACAACAACAATGACATCAATAACAATAATCACGGCAGTATTAAAACAAGATAATGACGAAAAAAAAAACAAAAAAAAAACACCAACAACGAAAGAATACATAGAGGAATAGCTATAAAAAAAAAAGTCAAACGCTTTGACGTCTGTTGTCTGAGAAGGAGAGAGAGATAGAAATATATATAGATGGACAGAGAGAAAGTGACATGTTAGAAGAAGAGAGAATGTAGATAGGTGAGGGTTGGGTGAAATGGCTCATGCATATCCTTCCACCAACCAGCTCACACATTGAAGCAACCCACCTCCACGCACGATATCAAATAACGTAACACACACTTTAGAAAATCTTATAGGAAAGGGACCTTTATATATATATATGTGAGTCTGTTGCATAAATATATAGAGATAATTGTTTCTACTTTAGGCACAAGGCCAGCAATTATCTAGTGTATTACTGGTACTTTATTTTATCGACCCCGTAAGGATGAAAGGCAAAGTCAACCTCGGCGGGATTTGAACTCAGATCGTAAAGGGACGTAACTATGCTGGAAAGATAGAGATAATACAAGTAAAAACATACGTAGATATATACATATATAATCTCGCCTAGGCACACACATACATATAAAATCTCCCTATGCACACACGCACGCAAGCACACAATCACGTACCCATAAATACACATAGTCACATTCAAGCAATGACACCTGAAGGCAGGCTCACTCCAATAGACACTATACATATATGTGTGAGTTTGGGAATGTGTGTATGCATGCGTGTGAGTTTGTGTGTGTATATATATATATATATAGATAGATAGATATATGTAGAGGTTATATTTAATTTGTTGGGATACAACAAGCAAAATATTTTTATAACTGATATAAAGCACTCAACAAATAATTGGACTAAACTATATATTAACAAATATATTAACCTATGACGAGGTTGACTTTGCCTTTCATACTTACGGGGTCGATAAAATAAAGTACCAGTAATGCACTGGTAATTGCTGGCCCTGTGCCTAACGTAGAAACAATTATATTTTATCTGATGGAAGCGCACCATAGTTTACCTTGGTGGCCCTATATATATATATATATATATATATATATATATATATGTGTGTGTGTGTGTGTGTGTGTGTGTGTGTGTGTGCATGTGTGTGTGTGCATGTGTGTCTCTGTGTCTGTGTCCATACATTATATCTATATCTACGGTGGTTTGTCAGTATCGGTAGAAAGTCGGACGCCATGCTTTCCAGCATAGTTACGTCCCTTTACGGTTTGAGTTCAAATCCCGCCGAGGTTCAGTTTGCCTTTCATCCTTACAGGGTCCATAAAATAAAGTACCAGTAATGTACTTGGTAAAAAAGTAGAAGCAATTATATCTCTATGTATCTATCTATCTATATATCTATGTATGTATATATATATATATATATATATATATATATATATATATATATATATATATATATATATATATATATATATATGTGTGTGTGTATATATACACACACACACATATATATGTATGTATATCTACGCATATATAGACCGATAAATCATCACGTATATCCAATACAGCTCAGACATCTGAATATATTTTTCTTGATGAGATTTTTCAAATATTTCACTATGTTTTAAATTGCCTTGTCCGACGAACGAATGAGGACGTTTCTTGTATTCGTCTTATTCGGGAAACCTCTGGTAATGAGGTAATTATATTGTATTGTTTATTATATATTATATATATATATATATATATATATATATATATATATATATATATATATGTATATATATGCATACGGTACTAAACACATATATACTTTCATAGACTATTATATATATATATATATATATATATATATATATATATATATATATATATATATATATATATATGTATATGTATATATATATATTTATTTATTTAGGTATTTATTTATACAGTAGCTTACATGTAGTTACATGCACAGACAAAATACCCTAATACACATCTATCAAGCGAGCACACATACTGAGAAACAGAGATACATATATGCACACACACACACATGTAAAGATATAGTAACATGTATCCATACATATATGCATGCACTCATACAAACCAACATATGCGTGCACATACATACAAACCCACCATACTCATATACATATTTACAAACATATATAACATAGGTATATATAGATATGTACATAATGATATATACTTTCATACAGGTACATTGGCATATGCACATATATTTATGATACATGCATGCATATATAATTATGGAAACACCGCATACTTCCGCAATAAACAGCGACACACGACACGGCCAATTAATCAAATTAGACAGATTTGACACATCCCACAGCTGTTCTTGCTGTGTATGCCACAAGCACATCCTCGATCGAGCTTCTAGATTTACAGAAGAAAAAAAAACAGACACTGGGCAACTGTTCTTGTTATTTTCGTCGCAGTTGGTATTTAATACAAGAACACCCATGTTCAAATCGACTTATGACCAAGGATATTGTAGCTATGGCTATCACGTCTTATTAAGGTTAATTATGAAACAATATCATCCGTGATTCTACCATTTTCTGTACTTTGCCTGAGATTGTACCTACATATATCTAAACTCGAGCAGCCATGTACAATGTCCATCGTTGCCCTACTACTACTACTACTACTACTACTACTACTACTACTACTGTCCATCGCATATAACTGGTATTATGGGATAGAGGAAACTTGATAATATCGGTGAGGCTGGGATACTGAAAACAAATATATATATATATATGTATATAAAGCACATTCTGCATAGCATGTTATCTTTACAACAATGCACAAAATCAGTTTTCGATTTATTTGTTTCGAATCTTTATGTTTCGTTCACAAATCACTTTACTTTTTCTTGTCCAATTGAAGTACCAATCACGCATTAGTTTCGATTTCAGTTATTAATACATATTTGTATCTCCAAGTCTTTTATTACGTAATTAGCTACTGCTTAGTAGGCTGAAAATAATTCTTAGTGCTTCTTTGCAATTTACAGACGCTTGAGGGCAAAAATGCCCGAATGGTCCCACTATTGCGCAATATTGCTATTAGGGGTCATACCCCCTATTTGTGGCTGCATTGAAAGACATCCTGTTCTCATTGAAAGACATGGTTCTCTCCTAAACAAAATTGCATACCTTCCGTGAAATGACGCCCTGACATTTTTTTGATTTATGTTCAATTGAATATGTATATATATATATATATATGTATATATATATATATAAATATCTATATATATATCTATATATATATATATATATATATATATATATATATATATATATACATAAATATCTATATATCTATATATATATATATATATATATATATATATATATATATGTATATATATATATATATATATATATTTATATATATATATAAATATATATATATATATATATATTTATATATATATATAAATATATATATATATATATATATATTTATATATATATATATATATATATATATATATATATATATAGTAATATATAATATATATATATATATATAATACATATATATAAATATATATATGTATTTATATATGTATTTATATATATATATATATAAGCAATATGAACAGACATTGCATTAATCTGTTGAGATAACCATTATGATAATAATTCCTGGTGATGCTAAACTTATTTACGATGTTGGTGTTAGTGATGAACGTGTGGTTGTTGTTGATAATGGCGCTGGCTGTAGTAATTGGTATGGAAGTGTTGATTGTGGAGTTGAAAATGCATAGGTGGTGTGGTAGTAGCGGTTCCGTTGAAATGGAAGAGATTGTAACGATTATATTAGAAGTGAGGGTGATGGTGGCAGGTCAATATGATGGAATATTTCATTTGGTAGGTGGTGTTGATGGCGTTAAATGAGGTGTTGCTGGTGGTGATGCGAGTAATAATATGAAAGCTGGAGCTGTTATGATGGTGATAGTAGTTCTATTTATATTAAGTTCTTGCTGATGTTGTTAATGGTAGTGATGGGGCTGGTGGTTGTGTTGGTCGAGTCGATGTTCGTTACAGCTATAATGATGATGGTGTGATTCCAACAGCATATCGCCTAGGGGATAGTTTGATGATCTCGTGATACTGTGACCAATTGCTGGCAAATTGTGATCCGCCATGTTAATCCTCTCACTCACCTCACTCACACATTTTTATATCCCTCTCTCATCGTTTAGCTCCCTAATTTACTACCTAATTTACTTCGATACCGCCTGTATATGTCCTCATTTATTAGGATGATTTAAGTGATACGGTGAAGCTGAAAATGTCGACAGTGCAATATGGTGTTGGCTGACATGGGAGCCAGTTAAAGAGAATGAGATGGGTGAGAGAACGATAGGGAGAGAGATAGATAGATATATATAGAGAGAGGGAGAGACATATGTGCGTGCGTTTATATCCTGCAGTAACTCTCTCTCTCTGTATGTGCATATATATATATATATATATATATATATATATATATATATATTCATGTGTATGCTTCTATTTGTGTATGTTCGTGTATGACAGTGTGGAGGTGTGATGTTTTGAGAGTGTGAGATTGTAGCAGCTTCTTCTTCTTCTTCTTCTTCTTCTTCTTCTTCTTCTTCTTCTTCTTCTTGATAAACGGTGACTCTAAGAAGCAGATTAGAATATATATAAATATGTATATATATATATATATATATATATATATATATATATATATAGAGAGAGAGAGAGAGAGAGAGAGAGAGAGGGAGAGAGAGAGAGAGTGAGTGAGTGAGGGTGAGAGAGAGAGAGAACGAAAGAGAGAGTGTGTGTGTGAGGGGAACTGATAGTGAACAGGATAACATGATATATATAATATATATATATATATATATATAAAGAGACAGTAATATACTTTGATATAAATAGAAAGAGAATATGAGCTGGGGAATTATATGAAAAAATGTATTAAAATTAATTGTAGCAGGGAAAATAAAAAAAAGAAACGAAAGAAAAGAATTGTGTCGAGAAACTGATAGATAGATAGATATAGAGAGAGGGGTGAGTAAGGGGAAGAGAGGCGTGAGAGAGAGGTGTGGGAGAGAGGCGGGAAGAGAGTTAGAGTGAGAGGTGAAAGAGACAAAAGGGATTGTATGTGATAAAAGACGGGTTGAAAGATTACTTGATTAGGATCAGATATCACAGCAGGCAACTGACGTCACGGAGTCCCATCAGAGTTATCTGCTCTTCCCGTTACCCTTTTTATCACTCACTTAATCTATTACTTTAGC
>OZ024749.1:45792020-45807020 GCA_964016885.1 Eledone cirrhosa
TTTGGTTCAAAGTTGTTAAAATTGAAGATTCCACCATGTTCAAATGGCAATTAACCTTAAAATAGAGATATAGCTGGCATGTCCTAATAAAAAGTTTTATAAATACATACATATATATGTGTATATATACGCATATATATATATGTGTGTGTGTATATGTATGTATATATATGTATTTATATATATATATAAATATATATGTATATATATATATATATATATATATATATATAAATATATATGTATATATATATATATATATATATATATATATATATATATATATATATATATATATATATATATATATATACACACATTCAAGTATCGTAGCGTGTCAAAACTTCATGACACAGCC
Source organism: Eledone cirrhosa (assembly GCA_964016885.1). NCBI lineage: Eukaryota > Metazoa > Mollusca > Cephalopoda > Octopoda > Eledonidae > Eledone > Eledone cirrhosa. Next base: position 45,792,379 of record OZ024749.1, read on the forward strand.
CATTCAGTGAGAGATTGCATGCTTACACATGCGTGTCACATGCGTGTATGCCACATAGTTAGAAGGCATTCATAAATAACTAATTATAGATTTCGGATTCGACATTATTTTGTCAACACTGTATTACACAAAGACAAGGGCGGTGCATGACAGAAACGGGAGAACGACTGACAAATTGCTTTGCGGGTATTTAGTGGAATTCGTTTGAGATTTGAGTTCAAATCCGGCCGATGTCGGTAGGCATCATAATGTTGTTGTTGTTAGTGACATGACGCGTTTTTGGTGACCCGCATTATTTTGTTGTTTAAATCTAGGACTCAAATGACTAGTATACTATTAGAAGCCTTTTCCCTATACACATGATATTTTTATTTTATGTGTTGACAGCCATATTCCACATTCTCCATTTCTAAGACAAGATGGTGGGATTTGAGGAGAATTTCAATTGATTTCTAACTGAGTAACTGGACATCGGTTCGAGTACATACATTTTACATTTTGTGTTGTGTATAGTTTATTTATATTGTAAAATTGTTTGACTGTGAACGTATGTATGAAGCCATTACATTGGTAGTAAATTGTCATTCCTGGTCAAGCACCATTTAATTCATGTCGGTATTTCTATTTAGATACAGAGTTGAAGTTTCATATTTCGTCCTCTCTTTGTCGGTAAAATACTTGATGGTCTTTATTTATTTGTGTTATTACCACATGCAATTATGTTATATCTAAAATACATACAAGAAGGACGGTTTCTAAATACTAACTAATCACACGGAATAAGTAAAAAAAGGTGAAATAAAATTCTAACTAATAAAATGATCGGAACATTAATGTATCACAAAATAATAAATAGCTCGAAGCAATTTTATGGACAGAAAAAAAACAAAACAAAAAACAAAAAACAAAACAAAAAAAAAAAAAACAACTGAAAATCATTCTTTATTTCATCATATAATGTACATGTGTTTTTTTTTCTGAAAAAGATGCCAAATAGAAAACAGTACAAAAATAATATTTTTTCCCCGCGAGAATCAATCTTCCGACAATAGTTGAAAGTCGGATATTTAGAAAACTTGCGGTGATATTGCTAAAAAACGAACAAAAAACGTACAATGATTTTGGTAGTTTGTGTATTTGAATATGAAGTATGTAGAGGAATGGTTCCGTGAATGTGTATATATGTTTTTCTTTAGTTGTAGGTTTATTTTGATTTAGTTTGTTTTTAAGTCAATGTGAATATATGTGTGTGTAGGTGTATTTTATCTCTTTTAATACGGATTTTTCACTGTGAGAAGTAGCATAGACCTTTCATTGAAAAAATGCTTTGTAGCATTATTCTCTTTTGCAAGGCACCCTATTTGTCCATAAAGGCGATTTGTCTCCTTTGTTTTAAAATGTGTGTGTGTTTATGCACACACAAATACACACATATATATGTATGGAATATTCATATGCGTTTATTTCTGCCGCGTGTGTTTAAGATATTATGCACGGTTGTATATATATATATAAATATATATATATATATATATATATATATATATTATACATTATATATATATATATATATTATATATACATATATATACATATATACATATACACATATATATATAAATATATATATGTATATATATATACATATATACATATATATACATATATACATATACATATATATACATATATATACATATATATACATATATATATATGTGTGTGTGTGTGTGAAAATGGATATATGTGTGCATGTGTTTGTAAGAGAGTGTTCTTCCTAAGCATGTGGAGCAAGAGTTTCTGACGTCAAACAAAACAAAATTCCACGACAAAATCAAATCTGACCTTTAAAAAAAAATAATTAAAAGTAAATGAGAGATAGTAGAAAACAAGGGAAAAAAGAAGCTAAATACATAATTACACACAAAAACATACATGCTCACAAAAACACACTGCACATAACAAACCTTAATAAAACAATTCACCACAGAATATAATAATATAAAAACACAACACAAATATTACGTGGAAAAACACATCATATGAAACGCAACGAAATTGACAGTACACAACAATGAGATAAGCGAAACAATAGGATGTTCCCTCTATACATCTCAAAAGCAATATTTAATGATGTAAACGCCGTTGTCTTTATCGTTGTTGTTTGTTATATTGTTGACGTTGTTTTTCAATGCTGTTGTTGTAGTTGTTATTGTTTGTATATGGTATGCTTTTATTCCGTTCTGCTTTCCCTTTACTAAACTTGTGTTGCATGGACAGATACTCGGTTTCGGTTCCCTGTTAGAAAGTACTGCGCTTTGTGAAATAAGATAGAGCAAAAATCAAATTAAATCATACGACACAGCTCAGTATTTTGTTTTAATTCATCTGTTATTAACATGTCCTGTGACTTCGTGTCTTAAATCGTTGAAATTACTGTTCTGAAGGGCTTCTTGACTCGCCGATTTGAAACCGGGGGAAAAACTAACTTGTGGTATTTAATTCTGGCCTCTTATGTATGATTCCATATCTGACAAAATCAACGGAACTCACCATCATAATTGTTTCTACTTTTGGCACAAGGCCAACAATTGCCCAGTACATTACTGGTACTTTATTTTATCGACCCCGTAAGGATGAAAGGCAAAGTTAACCTCGGGGGGATTTGAACTCAGAATGGCAAGGGCCGTAACTCTGTGTGTAAAAGCATGGCGTCCGACCTTCTACCGATTCTGCCAGTCCACAATGATCTTACACAAAGCTCGTTGGTGTATACGGCTATCTTATAATTTAAGTGTGATTTTCCGACGTCCAATTTTGGAGCTTCTAGATTTACAACAACACATAAGCTCCAATATATGTCTGTAATGTTCACTTTATCATTTAATGTAGGTAATGACGTTTAAGGTAGTACCAGACGTGGTAGTCATAATGATATTATAAATATAGAACTCAATGATATAATATGAAGAAATTATTGGAGATCCGTTGGGAAAATACTTTGGATATGTATTGGGTCGTCAAGTATGAAATTTGTAGAACTTTTTTTCTACAAATTTTTACTACAAATTTCCTACTTGAAGACCCAAAATTTATGATTGATGATCTTCGCTTAAATATAAACCCTTCATATTTCCAAAATCGAAAAAATAAAATTACCACTTGAATACTGTGGTCTATTATTTTCAAATATTTTCGTACACAAATATGTGTGACGATGTCCGTATATTAGAAATACGTATTGAGGAATAGCTTGATGAATGAATCAACTGACTACCAGTAGAAACAATTGTAATTACAAGATACACTACATGATGCTTTATAGAATGAAATCCGCCCAATCTTACAGTGCTTTCGTTATACCTGAGACCAAATAAATTTATACATAAATAGTTAGCTCATTAATTTTCTATCATTGCATATCTAATATCACCGTAATGTGTCATTCTGATTCCATGCTAGAAATGATAATAGTTTCTAAATTCTAAAGTCTATATGCAAATAATTTCAGCTTCTATATTATCTTCAATATATGTGGTCTAACAAGCATAGTGAAATGCTACAGGTAAAAGGCAATGATTATATTAAATTAAATTAGTGAAATTTGATGAAATAAGAAAACATAAATTACATTTATGTATGTGTTCAATGAAACATTTCTATTGTTTGTAATATAAACATATTTCAGCTTGAAAAGCCTGAGTAAATGTTGTATAGTATCTTACTATTCAGGGCAGAAAATGAGATATTCCATAGAATTAGATTCTCTTCCTAAGAAATTCATGAAGTCACTTACCATCAGAATTGAACTCACAGCTACCTTCGAAGATAATCAAATAATTCAACACTTTGATATTCCTATAGGGACAGAGCGATGGGGTAAATTCTAAAGAAGACGGGGAAAAGATCATTGAGAGATAATAGAATTTTGAGATAACTACACTTTAAAATATCTTGTTCTAAAGTATTACGGGGCTAGTTAGTTTATTTACCGGAAGGGAGGAAAAATGAGATTCGGGTGGTTTGGTGGGGTGGAATACTCAACGCTGTGATTTGAAGCCAAGTCGATTTGGACAATAGTCAAATTTCGGTATGTAAGTTAACGAGTGATTTGTCAATGTTTCACCCCATTGTACTCATACGTCCTGTCACCATGTCACGGCCACGCCTTTTATTGTTCAAATTGTGCTAGTGGATTCGAGGTATTCTTTAAAGAGAGGGGTTGCTCCTCATTAGTTATCTGGCAGTTAGATATTTTTTTATCAGCATTTTTGTTGTTATTGTTACGGTCAATTCTGTGTTTTATATTGTTGCTCTTGTTTTATTTTTTTAAAAGATATTAATGAAGGAGGAAGGGTGGAAAATTGGCCGAATCGTTAACATTTCAAACTATGAGCCCTTACGTACTTATCTCAAATTCTGCCCACATCAATTTTAACTTTCATCCTTCTGTAGTTACTATCAAAGTTTGATATCATCAACTATATATCTCATCCAAACTTGAAGTCGCTTCATATAGGACATATTTCAATGACAGTGTGGATAAAGGGGGTAAAAGTAGGGAGGTTAGAGAACATGTTTGGTAACATTTTATTAGATTTCTTATTTTCATGTAAAATGTTTGGTGCCGAGAAAACAAATACCAATATATCACCAACGATGCCACACCAGGGACACATGTTTGATTGGTTTGGAGGACCAACTTTTCAACCTGTACCCTATATATATATATATATATATATATATATATATATATATATATATATATATATATATATATATATATATATATGTGTGTGTGTGTGTGTGTACGCCGATCTAATGCAAGGTCCATCTCTCTCAAATATTACTCACTAGACAATTCTCCTCCCGAGGTTTTAAACAAACCTGTGTAAGGTGCTAATTAGTGGGACTGGACACGAAGGAACTTGGTTGAAGAGCGTATTTCTAAAGTACACCGCAATACATTATGATCAATATTTGACTAATATATCATTTAAAGGAAATTTGGCTACTATTTATAGTAAGTTAAACATCAACCTACCCATCCCGGTTTACTAGTACTGGTTCCGCTACGCTAACCATGTAGCCACCGAGAGACAGCTGAATTGCCGAAATATTGACCCAAAGTGTGACAAGATATAAAAGTAGCAGTGACCTCTAGTGACTATAGCAGTGACTGTAGTATTGTAATTGTAACATTTTAGAGGGTTGGATGAATGTGATGTTGATGTTAGTTAAGTGTTGGATTTAGATGACATAGGGATGGAAACTGTGAAGAATAAAATAAATATTAATTGCTATGATAGTATACGGCGTCATCTGTAAAACTGCCACTTGAAAAGAAGGTGGATTTCGGATGATGGAAACGATAATAATGATGGTTATTGTTGTTGGTAGTGAAGGCGATAGTCGGTGTTGTTGTACATGATGTGTTTAAAGCAATGAAATCCTAAATATCATACACAGAATTTCTTATTGTTCCTCTAGGTTTTGAGTTCGCGTCGCACCCTGGAGTATTTTATATGATACAGTTGCAATACGATGTGTTATATATAAATAAGTATTTATACCTTCTTCAATCTTTTTAGCTCTGTTGTCTCCCCCACCCCTATCTCTTTCTCTTTCTCTCGCTCTCTCTCTCTCTCAATATATATATATGTTCGTGTTTGTGTGCGATAGAGAGTGCTTACCCATCACTGATGTTGGAAGTTTTCATTTTGCCATACTATTGTATGTCTCAATCATCAACATACTCTATTATGGGTGTGACATTGCGTATTTAAATGGAAGAGGTGCTACTCCCAATGTATAGTTACACTTACGTGTGTATGTTTCAATGTAGGCAGCAATTTAAGAGTAATTTACTCCAATATATAGCAGGTTGAATTACCCTCTAGGTATATCTCTTCCATTTAATATATATCTCATTTGTTTTTCTAAAGATAACCTGTCAATTATCCTTTGTTGAATCGGACTTGGCATAAACATTCCGAAAATCTTGGAATTAGAGTCATGACATGAAAAATCCGTCTTTACTTGATTCCTTATATATATATATATTCTTCGGTAACATTTACAAATTACGTTGCGTTGAAGATGGTTTCAGGATAGGAAACGTAAAGGAAAAATAATAATATGCGATCAAACAAAGCTTATATTTTTCAATGATAAAAAAGGAAAACGTAGTCCTACATATTTTTTCTCAGACACTTTTTTTTACACAAACGCACATACGCTTATAAAAATATACATATGTATGTATTTTGCATACTCTTTATAGCTAAACTATGATGAAGAACATAAGAGGAACAAACTAAATTTAATAATATTAAAAACAAATCTAGACATTAGAATACTAACGAGAAAAAAATTGGCCCCATATTATTTCCTTCATTTATATATGTATTTATTTATTCGTCTGTTTATTCAATCATTCATCTATTCCGTCATTTGTTTATTTTTCATCCCACTTTAAGTCACTTAACAAGACCAACTTTTGACATAAGGAAATGCACAACTATCTTTAATCTAACATATTTTTCGTTGAAAATGTTTTTGTTAATTTTTATTTTCTATTTCTCTTCGTGTATTCTCCCCTGTTTATGTTGTTTTTCTGTGTTTGTTTGCATGTTTGTTTTTTCTCGCTTTGGTAGTATTAGATGTCCGCAGAAAGTTTTATATCCAACGGAAAATGTTTGTTGATTATGATTGATTACATTGGTAAGATCAAGGGTTCAAATTGGCTTAACTCCATCATGGTTTAAATCATTCAAATCATGATTGATATAGAATGTAATAGCCCCGAGGTAACAAGCCGCGGCAGGAGTAACAACAATAACAAAAACAACAACAGAAAAGAAGAATAAAAAGTACAACAACAACAAGAACTAATCCTAAAGCCATCGCAAGAACAACAACAATAAAAATGCCAAGAACAAGAAACATGTGACCAGATCAACGAAGCAATAACAAAACTGTCAAACAAACTCAAATATAAAGCAAACAAAGAACAATAGATACGAAAGGGGAATAAATGAAATACGGTAGAGAATGATACAAAGTATGAAAGAGAGTATGTGTGTGTAAGCTGTAGAAATTGCAAAGAGATGTACTATCTCTGACCGCCTACATCCGACACATAACACACTCTCACACACAGACAGACATACTGAAAAAAATGTATAATATGCAAACCCTAAAATCATCAATACTGTATGCTGGTTGTCAGTTTCGAAACAACACAGGAAAAACGCAAGAAAAATGAGTTGTAGAATTGATCTAACGACGGTGAATAAAACAACAACAATAACAACAATAATAATAATGATAAACACTGATTATTCACATTAGTAATTTTTTATTGACCACAGGAATCAGGTAATATAAATCACACACATTCCGTACAAAAGTATTATAAACATAATGCTGTGTATGTATATACATAATAAATAGGTGTTAGGCAAAAATATACACATTTTAAAAACATATTATCTTATACAATAAAAACATATAAAATGTGTTAAAGACATCTCCAAAAAAGAGGATAAGTTCAACTGTAAGGCATTAAAAGAATTTTCCGCGCCTTGTGGCATCCCACTAACAACTGTACTTTCTAGGTGGAATTAAATCACTGGCCCAGTTAAACATAGAATTTACAACATGCACATTTCTTACAACAAGTTAACGTGCAAACTGCCAATCACTCTATTACCACCTACATCAAATGATATTTAATTAGGGGTGTATCTGTGAGAAAATGACTTATCTGTTACCGTATAAGACATGACATTACTTCACTATGTGCACTCAAGAGATGAAAACCGATTGTTCTTCATTGCAAAAAGGATAGTAGTGGAAAGAGATGTACAAGGAACTCAGTCAATATCTGGATAATTTTATTCACTAATCATAGTTGATCTTTGTATCATAACCCCCTTCAATTCCTTTCATCATCATCCTGAAAACGTATTTTCGTATAGGTTAAATAGACTCAAAAGCACATATTTCTAATATTACAATTTTACAGAGGTTGAGGTAATACAGTCAATAACATATTAGATGGGTAGATATCATCGACTATTCCAGTACGATACTGAGGTATATTTTAGAGCTAAACGATGAAAGAAAAATCATTATTAGTACAGCAAACGTCACAGTAATTCAGAGATTTCCCCTCTTACATACGAAAATATGTTCTAATAGAAATAAATATCTTGCGTCCTAAGCTCCTCAGTTTTTGAAATTTATTTACATTATCTGAATTAAACAAAAGAAAGCACTTTAACGAAAGAAATATAAGAAAGATTTAATCATGCTTAATATTCGATGAAACAGAAACAATTTGTTAACAAATCTTTGCCAGTAATCAGCATTATCCATTCCACCGTTGCGTTAGGGTATTGTTTGAATTCGTGGTATTTATTTAGTTTTCAATATATGTAAATGAATGATTGTGTATTTGAAAAAGGATCCATGTAAGGGAATATTATGAGATAATGTGATGGAATATTAATCATTTCTTTCTTCAAAAATAATTAATTGTAACGGAAAAAACCCTCCACTAATATACTTTCAAATAACAGCCAGTCGTCGCGTTGGGTAATGCGAAGAGAACATTGACTGAGTGAGCTAGGTCTGTTGATAAATGGGCCGAACTACATCTTGACAGCAATTTGACAGCAAACATGTCAACGCACCAGCAATTGCAATATTCTAACGTCGTCTAACTTACTCTGCAATGTTTGGTTCATGTTCTTCAATTAAAATATCAATTTCATCCTAACTATATCTCTTTTTTGCATGAGATAATCAATACTGTGATTAAAAGTAAACAAAAAAATATTATCCTATCCAATGGCCAGCATATGTGAGATTTATTCTGATTTAGGGTTTGAAGGAAGGCAGATAATTTGTCCAGCAATGTTATTTACACTTTTTATTTCACGCATATCAAGCATCCTCCCTCGCTTACTAATCCCGAATATTTTGAAATTTATTTATTTATTCTAAGTTCCTATTCCTTAATCTTCATTATCACAAATGTCACTACAATCAACATAGCTATCAGATCACCGGGTCACTTTTACCATAGCCAGCTTTAGGAGATCAGAACATGTAGATTTAACATACCGGGATATGTTCGTAAAGAATGTAATATTCTTCAATATATGATGCAGTATTATGAACAAAGAATAACCAATTCCTCTCTTGACGATGTAAGACAGATCTTGTCAATGAACTGACCATATGGTTACCTGTGTAATGGTTCAGTGCAGAAATCTATATAGAATGTACCTGGCAAAATGATGTGTCACTTGAAATCTACTCCTCGATGAAGTTACTGAAGATTCTTAAATATAGTAAATAGGAACTTTTCTTTTTAAATCCTACGTCTGACAGTTGCTGGGAGCGACGGTGTTGAATATGGATAAGATGCAATGGAACCGTAATACTAATTTTAAAATGTGAGGAAACGACAAAATAGTCCATTGCGTACATATTATATTTTTTTAGGATTATCTTGAAAGTTCGCTTTCAGATAGATCCAAGTTACAGTCACGTTCATCATATAAATAGCCGATGGTTTTTCGTTGTTCAGTAGCTCTTTTGATGGAATTATTTACGCAGATGAGGTGTAAATAGCTGGAGAGATGGCTTTTACACTCTGACAGAACACTCAAATATCGAGTACTACTTGAAAGGTATGAGTGAAATAAAGAGGTTAAACGTAATGTTGAGGTTTGGGCAGAATGATAATTTGGCTTCCGTGAAGAGGAATCATTTTGTTGCTCCTGAAAGTAAGGGTTTGGAGACTGATAATGCTCTTAGTGGGAAGTTGCGGAGGATTTTAAAGAGCTCTATTGTCTATAAATGCCTGGCACCGTATTTGTTTATATGTGTCTGTATTCCTGTGTATACATGAATATTTACCTTTTCATTCTGACTATATAATATACTACGAAATGTTGGCTATATTCGATATATTTAAATGTTATTTTCATAGAAAAGGATGTTCTTCTTGCGGATGTATTCATACCTATAGATTTTTCTCTTGCTTTCTTTTTATGCCCGACCTTCTCTAGATCATTAATAACAGACGAGGTCTTGTGATAAGTTTCCAGGACTGCTTTGGCTTTCCTTTGTCTGTGATGCTAAAAGGAGAAAGAAATGCCTATACCGAGTGAGCAATGAGAGAGAAAATGAATTGGATTAGGCAGATAAATATGTAGCTGAGAGTTATATAGTTCTGGTTGTTGCGAGGTAAATAATCAGTAAATATTGTGAAATAAGAATGCTTATGATGACACAGTGTGCTCTGTGTTAGATATATGAATGGAATTAGAGTTCCATCTAAGAGAGAAACTATTGCTGTACTTCAGTAAAATAGCAGAAGCAAACAATGATTGAATGATAGATAAAATAATATATGTAAGTATAGAAATATAATTTGAAGTATAGTGATAAATATGTCATATTTTAATAGTAAAATATACACTGGGGTCATTATGATTGAAATATTGAAGGGAGAACAACAGCATGGCCGCGCTTCAATGATTAAAACGAGTTTAAGAATAACAGAATGAGAAAGATCATATACATATATGATACATATTTATAAATATACACATATCAAACACGCACACAAACACACACCCACATGTACACAAACACTAGTGTGTGTATGTGTACCTAAAAACATCCATACACTGAACTGAAATAAGCATCGTATATTTATCACGTGTTCTTGTTCACTGAAGCGTTACTAATCTGAGTCTGTAGTGAACTGATTCACCATAATCGCATAAAAGGACATTCACACAAAATCCTGAAAAAATAATATACACGAATAAATATACACGAATTAAACAAATAAAAAAAATCTATACATGATTCATTGTTTACAGTATTTTTATTTGGCGTTCAATTTAGTGATGGGGCTGGTTGTGTTAGTTTGTAGGTGTGTCGACGGTCTCGTTGTGGTTACAAGCGATGACCGCTGTGGAGGTGGATGGGAATCTTATCATTTCATTTCTCTGCTTCCATCCTTTCTTCCATTATATATATATATATATATATATATATATATATATATATATATATATATATATATAACACTTAATATGTAATATTATACCATACTATTTCATTATAATATCATTATAATTTTAAAGGATGTTAATGCATTACTACCATGTTGTTTGTTTCCTTTCCTCTGTTTTCCTCTGTCCCGATAACTTAATTTAGTTATCGCTTGCACTGATTTTAGGTATCTAGTCTTTAATACGAAGAAACACCAACGATAATCAGCCGGTTACTGATGAAAGACATTCTGTTTCTCGGTCTATTTTTTATTTATATATATATATATATATATATATATATATATATATATATATATATATAAATAAATATACACGGGTGTGTATGATTTTGTATAGAAGATTATGTTAATAAAAGGAATTACAACTTTGTCTGATTTACTCGTTTTATTTACAATCCTTTAAAATTATATTGATATTATAATGAAATAGTATGGTAGAATATTAAATGTTAAGAGTTAATTGGACAAGTACTTTCATGCTTTCGCAATCTTCAGGTTCGTAATGTGTGGTGACAGTCAAGTTTGCAATTTTCAACTGTCATATATATATATATATATATATATATATATATATATATATATCTTAGTTATGAGAGAGAGAGGTGCTTCATATAGTGAAACTTAGGTACAAAGATTAAGTGTACAGTTGAATTTTCTACTATGCCATTTGTTTTTTTAGTTTCCCATTTGTTCTTTATATATTCATTCTATAAGACACAGCATTAATGCGTAATCCTTCTCTCTCTCTCTCTTTCTCTCGCTCTCTCTCTCTCTCTCTCTCTCTCTCTATATATATATATATATATATATATATATATATATATATATATATATATATATGATGGCTGCCCCCTCGTTGTCGAGTATGGCCATTACACGATTTACCATTATTAACAATTTTTTTATTAATTCTATCTTGCAATGCCCGTGCGTGAAGATATTTTTTTTAAAGTGAGGAAAGACTGTGCATATATATATATATATCTATATATATATATATATATATATATATTTAACGAAGGAAATGTGGTAAGGAACCAGGTGGACCATAACGCACCAAAGTAGTCAATACTTAGGGTAGTAGAGTGGGTAATAGGAACGAGTAGGACGCCGACGGGTGAGCTCAGGCCGTTTCGACGGCTAATTCCGTCCAGAATTAGCCGTCGAAACGGCCTGAGCTCAGCCGTCGGGGTCCTACCCGTTCCTATATATATATATATATATATAGGGTGAGAAAGAGAGAGGGGGGACAGTTTGAGAGACAGACAGTGAGACAGAGAGAGAGAGACGGGGGTACTGCAATGTTGAAACCGGGAAGACCACCAATCAAGGGGTTCTCGATACATGTTTTAATGCGTAGTTTGCACATATATATCAGCTGTCTCTCATATGTATATATATACATATATATATACATATATATATATATATATATATATATATATATATATATATATATATATATATATATATATATATATATAGCTATCGTATCCCTTAGATGGTTTGTAATATTTTATTAATATTCCTTTTACCATTGGTCTGAGTTAATTTAGGCACTTTGTTTCCTCAACTTCTATTTCCATTAGTGAGCTTTTAACCTACGTTTACACCCCTTAATGTTAGGGGTCATATTTCCAAAAGGAATTATTGCGAAGATATATCATACCTTCAGTTCTGTTTAGCAATCATACTCATTTCGAAATTACGTTCATTATTCTTCGATGTATACATGACATAGCCTAGAAAGAAGATGTTTTCTATATATATATAATTGTTTCTACTTTTGGCACAAGGCCAGCAAATTATCCAGTACATTACTGGTACTTTATTTTATCGACCCCGTAAGGATGAAAGGCAAAGTCAACCTCAGCGGGATTTGAACTCAGATCGTAAAGGGACGTAACTATGCTGGAAAGCATGGCGTCCGACCCTCCACCGATACTGCCAATTCACCGATATATAATAATGTTTACATGCCAACGCAAGAGCAGAATGAGGGACTCATTCGACTGATAGGGCTTAAAAGAGGCTGTTTGCATAATTGCAAACGAATCGAATTTGACTTTGCCTTTCATCCTTACGGGGTCGATAAAATAAAGTACCAGTAATGCATTGGGTAATTGCTGGCCTTGTGCCAAAAGTAGAAACAATTATTAATATTCGGAAAAATTCAGATTACATTTATGCTATTCAGTCATGTAGAGAGATAACTTTTTTGTTTATATATATATATATATAAACATACATATGTACTTATACATATATATTAATTCATATATACAAGTATTTCTCTAACTCTCCATTTCTTTTTCTTTCTTCCTCTCTCTCCCTCTCACTTTATATATATATATATGTGTGTGTGTGTGTGTGCGTGTGTGTGTGTGCGTGCATGCGTGTGTGCGTGTGTATATATATATATATATATATATATATATATATATATATATATATATATATATATATAAATATATATATATTTAGACAAATAGTCGAGACCAGTAGAGATCGACAAAATAACAAAGGAGAGTCGTATAGATGGAAGAATATAAAGAAAGAAATAAAGAGACGATACAAAAAATTCTCTCACGTACCTTTTCACTCACGGAAATATGGCGACTCCTTGTCCTGTAGACATATTGTATATTACATTGTAAACATTTGTCATATTGTTTGTCGTTCATTTTGTTGTTGTTATTTCGTTTTTGTTACTGTGCTCATGCTTTCTGTTGTGTTTACTTTATATACCAGTAAATCTCTTATATATCTCGTTGTTGTTGTTGTCTACGTTCTCGTTGGCTTTGTTGTCTACGCTTTCCTGGTTCCAAAAATGTTGATCCTGCTGATTCTGTAGCTCCCCAGACAATTGGTAATAATAATTGTTTCTACTGTTGGCACAAGCCCCGCAATTACTCCAGCAGTGTATTACTGGTACTTTATTTTATTGACCTCGTAAGGATGAAAGGCGTAGATGACCTCGGCGTGATTTGAACTCAGATCATAAACGGCCGTAACTCTATGCTGCAAAGCATGGCATCTGATCCTCTATCGATACTCCCAATCCACCGTTAAATTGGTAACAATAATTGTTTCTACTTTTAGCACAAGGCCAGTAATTATCCCAGTGTATTACTGGTACTTTATTTTATTGACCCCGTAAGGATGAAAGGCAAAGTTAACCTCGGCGGGATTTGAACTCAGAATGGAAAGGTTCGTAACTCTATGCGTCAAAGCATGGCGTCCGACCCTCTAACGATACTGCCAAGAGTTTGATGTCAGTGATGATGGTGAGGATGACATTTATGATTTTAATGACTATGGTCGTTTTGTAGTGTTGCTGTTGATGATGGTAATGATAATAATGCTTGTGAGTATGCAGAGGCGGAAATGGAAGGAGGGGGGCAAAGAACGAATATTGTTTGATGTTTGCAATAGTGCTACATGTTTGAAATTGGTTTGGGTTTTTTTTGTGTGTAGTTGTGTATTTTGACAGAAATTTTAAATATGCTTCAATTTCCGATTACACATAACCACCATA
>OZ024749.1:45827020-45834520 GCA_964016885.1 Eledone cirrhosa
AAGAGAGAGAGAGAGATCACAGAAAAAAGCGAATCAGTGTGGCGACGAAAGGAATTTATTGGACATATTACAATTGTTTCTCGTGCGATCAGCTCGAGGCACGATCGATGTGGTGATCAAACCTGAATCTGAAATCGCGCGGTCCTTGGATACGTCTGGATTCCACGAAGCAGATTTTCCACATCGATCGTCCCTCGAGTTGGTCGCCCGAGAAACAGTTGTAATATGTCCAATAAATTTCTTTCGACGCAACACGGATTCTCTTTTTTCTGTGATATCATAGTCTGCTCTATGGAGGTATAGATTGCTTATACGGCCTACCGTATACGGACGCTTTAAGTATACAACACCAATTATATATATATATATATATAGTTGTGCATGTTAATTGTGCATATATAGGTGTGCATGTTAATTGCGTCCATAAGCGATATGCCGAATGAACACTCGTTGCTCTTGGGGAGCAGAGTATCAACTGTATTAATATATAAGAGAACGAAGAATCAGTGTTGCATTATATACATATTTAATTACATATTACATGTTTCACTGACGATCAGCTCGAGGAACGATCGATTAATGATCGAACCTGACTCTGGAATCGGAAGCTCCTCAGATGTATTTTAACATGTAGACTCACGTCTGAGCTGTTCAGGGTGATAGAATGTGTTCATAATTTTAGAAAGTTTTCATCCTATAGTAATAATTTTTGACATTGGCAAAATATATCATTTGCCTATCTTTAAATTAAATTTAAATATAGGCAAATGTTTTTCAGGTTTAGGCCACAATCATCAGTGCCGTGAGCTAAATTTCATATCGCACTCGCCAAAGTTACTACAAATCACCTTTCACATTACCACCGACTGTATCTATTGCAATTATGCACTGAATATATAGATCAACAATCATGAATATATTCATTTTCTCCCCAACAACTTGCTCAAAGGAGAGACAAAGACATACATGATTTGGCTCCAGTGACGTCGCAAACCATTTCTCCAGTTATGTCAACTAGAGCTACGTGGAATACACTGTATTGGGGAAGAAAACCATGCAAGCCTTGGTTCGGGGATCAAAATATTTAAATCACAACATTACTATTGTGAACCAGATGTTTAACCACTAAGCCATGCGTCCTCACATAACCACACACAGGGAAACACACACACACACACACACATACATATATATATATATGTATATATATATATATATATATACCTGTGTGTGTGTGTAAGTTGCTATGTATGCCTGTGTGAGTGTGGAGGTGTGATTGTGTACCTACACTTTTATTAATACAAATATTCGTACGCTTACTCTAGCACATATATCTATATAAACACATATTCCCATAAATATACGTGTATGTGTTGTGTGTGTGCCGGTTACTGGGTGTGTATGTGTGTATGTGTGTGTGTATGTGTGTGTGTGGGGGGGGGATGTATGTGTGTGTATGTGTGTGTGTATGTGTGTGTGTGTGTGTATATATTTACTTTTTGTACATCTATTATGCATGCAGGCAAAGCGAATATAGCTGTCCAAATATTTACATAAGTATGTTTTGCTGTGTTAGACGGGTAGATGGTTAAGTTAGTTTGTCTTTAGGGATGAAGAGTCTACTACTACTACTACTTCTATTACTACTACTACTACTACTACTACTAGTAGTAGTAGTAGTAGTAGTAGTAGTAGTAGTAGTAGTAGTAGTAGTAGTAGTAGTAGTAGTACCACCACCATCACTTCCACCACTGTAACTACCAATACAAACACTAATGTTACTGCTGCTGCTACTAAAGCAACTACAGAAACAACTACTGCTACCACCACCTTCATCACCACCAACAACACCACCACCACCAGCAACACCACCACCACCATCACTTCTACTCGTAATACTAATACTAATGCTACTGCTATTACAACAAGAACAACTATTACTACTACTAATACTACTACCTCTACTAGTGATGATGATGATCATGATGATACTAATGATAATAAATGCACCAACAGGAACCTTACAAAAACAAGCTGACACGCAAGTCTGTGCGCAAGGCAAAGACAACGACTCATTTGACTTAGTTTCTAAGCTTTACCTCAGTAGATAGTAAGGTCGGTCAAGTAAGCTGGCAAGTTTGTAAAGCAGGCAGGAAGATAGGTAAAATCGGCAGGTAGGTAGACATCCAGTTAGGTAAGTAGGTGGTTAGGTATGTAGGTAGGCAGGTTGACAGGTATGCAGTGGAAGTGAAGTAGGTAGAGGGGGAATGCAAGCTGAAAGAAAACAACACCAGCTGCTTGTTATAGACTTATGTGACTAGAAGAAGCAGGTGATAACTAAATGCTCTTCAGCAGACGGCAACAAAAATAAATGAATAAAAATAAGTAAATAAAGTCCCTATGTAAATTAATGTTCAAGGGGGAAGTACGGGGGTTTGCGACTTGTAATATACAGATAGAGAATTTAAAATGAATGTGGAAAAAAATGTAGAATAATAATATGAAATACATTTTAAAGAGTTCTTTATCCTTATTTATTTATTTTCGGTGGCAACAAAATTAAGAGAAATCCTTGCCTCATGCTACAAATTTGACCACACGTCACTAACACAAACGTATTTAATTTTGCTAATTTTATTAACATTAAACTAAACGTTTCATTCATGAGAAGCCATTAATACAGTGGATTAAATATGGTGCAGGTATACATTTTCTACTTTTTTCATTTTACGTCCCGAGTTCGAATCATAGTGAGATTTTCTTTAACATTTTATTTATTCGTCTTAAGAGGATGACAGCATATGTAGCAGTCAAGAGAATAGAGCCTCTTAGTATTGTTCGTTTTTGTGGAACAGATTTTGATTTCTATTTTCATTCTGACGAGTTGTTGGTTAAACGAAAAACATTCATAGGAAATTCTTTGCCTAGAAAGATCCTGTATTTTGTCCAAGACGGCACAAAATTGGACAATATACTCCAGGAGGCAAACAGTTGACTAGAATGTATGTTTAAATTATCCATGATAGCGATGTTGTCCAAGATCTACTTAAGGGCATTATACAGGCTGGAATGCATGTAATTATAGATGTTGCCAGAAAAGAAGATGAAATATATTCGGATGGCTTCAGCAACGAATTTCAGATAATGTAATTAAATAAACCTGCCATCGGTTTGAATGTGTATTGTTCTAGACAACGTCACCTCCACCAACATCACGACCAGCAACAACAAACACAATATTGATTTCCATATTAAGGCACAAGGTCAAATATATATATAAATATATATATAAATATATATATATAAATATATATATAAATATATTTCTTTTTGGTTTGGGAGACATTAAGTCGACGACATTGCATTACCGGTACTTTATTTTATCGATATCGTAAGGATGAAAAACAGAGAAAGCCTCGACGGAATATAGCATCAGAACGTAAACAGTCGCAACTCTATACCAAAAGGTATGTGGCCTGAGATTCTACCGATACTTCTTGTGATCTGAGATATGAATATAAAGAAATAGACAAAAACTTAGTCGAATAATTGTACACAATTTTTCTCTCACACACATAACCATACACATGTTCAAATAGATACACCACGGTACTTTAACACACACAAGCCATCATTGATTCCCTCCCCTGAACAAACACGCGGAATTGATGCGTGCTGATCACCTTCCCTTATATGTCCATTTGATCAGTGATGTTATGGAGCTAAACAACAAGCAAAAACAATACATTTACGTGCGCCTGTGGCTTACTGATGTAGTTTTACACTCTGGTGTGTTTGTCTCCTCAACTTTTGATTCACATGGATATACAGAATTGTTTTCCCAATTTCTATATGATTGTATGTGAATATATGCATGCATATTAATTCATATAAACATGCTTGTGAAATGAATACATGAATTGAAATTCCTTATAGATGTTTCATTGTATCTATGCAGTAATCGTTATTCCAGTATGATATCATATTTTTTCATTGTTTTGTGTAATAACTTATACAAATTTCTCCGAAGTGTACCCCATCATTGATAGTGTTGGGAGCAACAAATTATTTGAGCTGGCTATTAAAAGATTTCTACGCTTGCAAAAGCATTTACATTATACTATATTACATATTGCATTGGTATATTCAAAAAGAATGATACACTACAATTCAAATAATTTGAACTTTGTACAATGCCTGAGTCGAATTGAATGGTTAGCAGATAAGTGGATATACTTCACCTAGTATTTATAGCTTTTTTAATTCGAAAGAACTCACATCACATACGATATATATCTCAGTGGTATATGAATTTAGATTGTGAACAGACACAATTAAGAATTGCTAGCTATTCCTCCTATTACAACACAATTACTGCCAGGTGACCTGCCATTTTGAAAATAAAAATATATATAAAGAGATAGGCAATAAAGCCACATTGCACAACATTTGAAATTCTATTAATTATTACAATATACCATTAACGTCGCAAATAGGTTTGCATCGAAGTTATAAACGTTTATAACTGTTGATACGAGAGAATAAAAAAATATGTATTTCTAAATAGCAATTAAAATTTAGAAAATTTCACATCCTTAACTGACAAGAAAGAAAATTATGAGATTCAGTAAGAAAGATATCCAAACTTCGGAATATGTAGTAAAATAAATTATACTCTGGCATTCCTACCCATAAAATCTATGAATATATTCATAACCCATGTGTGTATATGACTGGTATATTTAATGTATTTACGTTATATTACATTTATAAACAAAACAATTGAAAAGATGTTTCCGTGTTACTGACAATTAGAAGCAGTGACCTAATTTAAAATCAATTATCTTGCGTATTTTCATTTATTGTTCACAATAGTATACATTTTCTATAAATATTGTTTTACGACCATATTCATGGTTTTCACATGTCTATTCAATTTCATATGGATAATTAATATGAAATATAAAGTATAGCAATTGTTTCATTAATATTTTTAATTATTGTACGAGACAATGGGGTTCAGCTTGCAGGGTTTAAGTTTATATGAGGATTCTCTAACCACTTTTGTTATTCTTTCCCAGATAAATGTTGACCACGAGAAACTTATTATGTGCCTCAAGCAGAAATAACACACAAGTGTGTATGAAACAATGATTTGATTTTATGAGATAATAATCATTGTGAAGAGTAAACCTTCAATGGGTCAGAACTATGAGCGGGTTTTGTCTAATATTTGTAGACGTTTGTTTCTTAAAGTACACCATGAGAAGGCATAAATGTCAAAACAATCCACTTTATACAATCTAAGTATTATGCGACCTACAGCACATTACAATAAAAAATCAATAATTCCAATAATTAGTAAAATTCTGTTATGCCTGATAATCTGGTAACTTTTTCGCCTTTTTGTTTTCCAAAAATCTGTTTTATGACATGCAATTTATTAATGTGTTTTTAAAATAATAATAGACGCCGAACAATTGAGCCAATCATGTCCGCTTCATTTTTAAATAACGTAATAGGAAGAGAAATGTAGTGTCACTTACCGTTCTCAGGAACGCTGATATTACTGGAAACCTGGCCCGAATGTTACTAATAGTTGAATTTATAATTAAAATTAAACTTATGTCATTAAAATTAAAATGATGTGATTACCATTATATAGTATTTGTAAGTGAGTTGATTATTAATATTATTAAAACAACAAATATTGCATCAATGTTAATTTATAATTGTTTGAGTCATTAAACAGTCTCAGCGTAACGTTGGATAGAATAATTCTGCAGAATTTGTTCCGGCTCTCTGCATTCAGATTTCAAATCACACCGCGCTCACCTTTATCTTCCATTCTTCCCAGCTCCATTTGAAAACACCGAGAAAATAATTTCGTCCTCGTATTCTTTAGTTTCTTACTATAATTTTCTGTCCTTCATTTTACCTTCTGACGAAGGACTAATATCCGAAAAGTTAAGACACTTGTCCTATTGCATTATTTTTGATTGGAAGTATCGGTACAGGGTCTGACGCCATGCTTTGCAGCAAACAGTTACGGCCCATTATGGTATGAGTTCAAATCCCGCCGAGGTTAACTTTGCCTTAAGGTGTCGATAAAATAAAGTACCAGTAATACACTTGGATAATTGCTGGCCTTGTGCAAAAAGTAAAAACAATTATTTTATAGTATTGCGTTCTCGTGTTGATTTCCTTGCTGAAAACTTACTATATACGCACATTCACCACATACACTCATATATACATACATAATACACACACAAGCACACACACACACACACATATATATATATATATATATATATATATATATATATATATATATATATATATATATATATATATATATATAATCTATAACCATACAGGTAGATACGCACGCTTATATACATATAGATGATGATGATGATAATGATGATGATGATGATGATGATGATCCAGAGATAGATTAGATAGAGAAAACGTAAGAGAGAGAAAAGACAAATAGTGTTAGGTAACATACAAGGAAAACAAACCCTCAACATATATTATCGACACTTACACAGTTTTCATTATTGCTTGTCATTGTTAATTACTTTACAAGTTCATGGAACTTTTTTTTTTCTGAAATAACATATTGTTTTTCTTGATGTCAACATTTCATCAGGTTTTTAGTTGTTTTTGTCATTGTTTCAACAACATCACAGCCGATCCTCCCCACGCGCCACATTGTCTGCTAGGTCACAGTTTGATAAAACGACGATTAAACGTTTAAAGTTAACATGGAGTATTAATTAAGCTATATTGATTACCTATGGACATCTTACATATTTGCTTTGTTGAAGTACATCTTAAGTAGTATTTGCTTTAGTTCTGTCTGTGTATGAGTGTGTGTGTGTGTGTGGGGGGGGGGGGGGGTATTTGCGTATGTATGTATGTGTGTTTATTTGTGAGTTTTTCCTCTCTCTGAATCTAACTCACTTGTTCGCCCTCTCTTTCTCTCTCTTTCCCACTCTTTCTCACTCTTTCTCTCTGTCTTTCTCTCACTCTTTCTATATCCATGTCTGACTGCCAGACACAGTGACTGATGTTTTGTTTTATTTATATGTTTGAGACTTCATTAATCAATGGGTATTAATGTTTCAACAGGACCGAATGACGGAATGAGTGAGGATTATTCTTAATTCCTGATAACATGGTCTTCTGTGTATTAAGTATTAAAGCTTCAGTTTTTTTTTTCTCTTTTACTTTGTCAAGATATTGCTTTATTTAATGTGCAGTGGAGCTGGGATGTATTTGAAAAACAAGGTTTTATCACATGTTAAACGCTATTAAACACGGTGTAATTTATTGGAGTCCACGTTTAAGACAGTGCTCACTTTGCAGAATTGACTGGAATAGAATACGATTCGATTTCACATTATCAGCCCATTAGAAGTATTTACTTCATTTCCTCTAGTAGAACTTAATGGTTATTTAATGAATATACAAACATATTTAAACACTATG
>OZ024749.1:45842020-45844520 GCA_964016885.1 Eledone cirrhosa
TTCTCGGGAGGATTTGTTCTTTAAGAAAAAAAGAAGGCCTGGAAATGAATAAGATGAATATCAAATAAAAATAAAAATAAAAGAAAGGGAAATAATGACGAAAGCAGTGATGCAGATATATTGTGAATTGAAGAATTATCCAGAACGAGAAAATGATATACTAAGACAGTTTCTGACTTGATTTCTATATACAAACAAAAAGGCAACGTTCGACATATATATATATATATATATATATATATATATATATATATATATATATATATATATATATATATATATATATATATATATACATGTGAATGTCTCAAATAGAAACACTAATAAAAATGAGAAATAAAAAAAAGTTAACGCCATGAAATAAAGGCAAACATTGATGGAACGAACACTCAGAAGCTGAACAGGAAGGCATGAAAATATAAGAAAAAATATAAAGGAAAAGTGAATGGTTGGTGAAGATTCTTTGAATAACAATACTGCGGAATCTTATAAACTAACATTACATGAAGAAGCGAAGAAGAACAATTGATCACTGTTCAATAGTCCGAAGTAATAACTTTCAAAGTCCAGAAGTGTCATAAAAAACGTCTAAGAAGGGACAATAGGCAAACTAAGACACAAATATACTGGCAAATAAAATATAATACACACACACGTACATACATACACACATACACACAAACACACACACACCAACAAACACACACACACATACACCGATATACACACATACGCATACACACACACACACACAATATCAATAAGAAACTGGAAGCAAAAGAATACAAGTAAATACTTAAATGTGTGAATATATAAATAAATGAATAAATAAATATATAAACCTAAAAATCTTTATTATTGAATCAGTATGGCCAATATTACTGCTCAGTGTAAATTGAAGTTTATCAACGTTAATACAAACAGAGAAATAGTTGTTACAATTCATAGTGACGTGGGGGTAAATGTTATTATCTCCTGAACAAAAACAAATTGTTTTTATTCTTGTTTGCTTACATCTTGGTCCTGATTGAAAGAGACCAATGTTTAATGATGTTTCATGCGTGGTCGTCATGTAAGCATTTATGGACATGGTGTAACTAGGATTACAGTACCCAATGCATCACTAAAGATAGATCCTAATATAAAGTTACCCTCGTGTGATGTTTTTTTCTCGGATTATATGCTATAATATTTGTGAACCGAAATACGTATGCATGGAAATTTGGTCAGTTTAAGTGCAAATCTATATGAAAACGACATGAACATGAATAATAACATGCTTATATACACACAATTAAACATATAATTATAAAGAAATAGAAATATAATTAGAAAACAATGATTTATAGATATATTTGTTGTTATGTATGAATTTACATGTATATAAGTACATGTTTGTGAGTTTGAAAGCGGAGCCCCTGAATGCGAGAACCTTTGTACCTGTAGTCGTTATCTCTCTGTTTATCTATGAATCATTATAGCTGACTGGGTCTCTGTCATTTTATCTATCTAACTATCTATCAATCTATATGTCTATATTTGTAACTGGGTATACGGGATCAGTTTGAAAATAAAGCGTTTTTTTTCTATGGCAAAACGCACCTCCTGACACAAATCCAACTCACGAACATATGATCATTTATCTAGTATTGAAAACGCCAAGGTACGCATCTCCAGTCATCCATTCATGAGGGCATTAGACGTAGATATAGGAGATAATCTTCAGAGGTAGGATTAGATTTAACAGATAATCTTGAGAATGTTTGTGTTTATCCATGTTCACAGGAAAATGTAGATTAAAAGAATTGTTTTTACTTTTGGCACAAGGCCAGCATTACTGGTACTTTATTATATCCAGTGCATTACTGGTACTTTATTTTATCGACCCCGTAAGCATGAAAGGCAAAGTTAACCTCGACAGGATTAGAACACAGAATGGAAAGGGACGTAACTCTATGCGTGAAAGCATGGCGTCCGACATTCTACTGATACTGCCAATGCAATGTAGATAAAATAATTGTTTCTACTTTTGGCACAAGGCCAGCAAATTCACCAGTGTATTACTGGTACTTTATTTTATCGACCCCGTAAGGATGAATGGCAAAGTTAACCTCGGCGGGATTTGAACTCAGAATTGTAAGGGCCGGGCCGTAACTCTATGCGTCAAAGCATGGCGTCCGACCCTCTACCGATACTGCCAATCCACCGCAATGTAGATCAAATAATGAAACAAAAGTGTTATTTTTCTTACAGACTGTGGGCGGAAAGAGATCAGTTTGCAATGTACGGGTATAATGTCTTCGCCACATTTCTCAGCAAGATAATCTTCCATATATCGGTATTTATTCGAGAGGGATGTATTAGAATGTATCTTATAACTATATTCCGTGTAATGTGATTACGACATATCAATACATGTATAGACACACATCACGTACACATGCACCAAAAAAGTCACATACTCATATATATATATATTTATATATATATATATATATAT
>OZ024749.1:45847020-45857020 GCA_964016885.1 Eledone cirrhosa
ACAGACACGCACGCATATATATACACACACACACACACACACACACACACACACACACACATATATATATATATATATATATATATATATATATATATATATCATTGGGATACACCGAAATCGCCCGTACGCCTCTCTGCTCCAGGCAGAATATAGAATCTTTTAGGCCTGTCAATAGGTGTCGCTGACCAATAAGCGTATGTCATGGCTGACACTCAACAAACAGCATTTTCTTAAAATTCCCCCGCAGGCAATATATCTGCCTCAATTCTCTCTCTCTCTCTCTCTCTCTATATATATATATATATATATATATATATATATATATATATATATATATATATATATATATATATATATATATATATATATATATATATATATATATATATATATATATATATACATATATATATATATATATCACTCTCTCACTCTACCTCTCTCTCTCTATATATATATATATATCTATTTATCTATCTATCTATGTATCTCTCTCTGTCTCTCATTCTTTGCTGCTCTCTATCTTTTACACTTCTCTCTTCTTTCTCTTTCACCCCCACTTCAGATGATACTTCAGGACTTTGCTCGAGTAGTAAACAAAAGACCCCTTTTGCACTTTCGCCTCCAAGATCACGATATGTCTAACGAACTTTATCTGCACGTCTGCATCATGATGGTGATTGACACGCGTCATAATGTACCACTTGAGTGTAGCTGATTCACGTTAACTCATTGCTGGAACTGTAGTTCGCTAGACACGCTAGAAATAGTATCGAGTCTTTTTCCCAAATAAAAATAACGACAGCAAAAACGGCATTGACATCAACGATTGGATGTCGCAATATAGCGTTATATGTTCAGTTTATATATTTATCTGTCTATCTATCCATCAACCCATTCAGACAACACTCTGTTTCACCCACTCTCTCACTATCTTTCTATCTATCACTCCTTCTAAATATATATATAGTGATATATATGTATATGTGTGTGCGTATGTCTGTTTAAATATAATGTCAATTGAATGTTATACACACAAATTTAAACAGTTAAGATTGTTGGTTGTTTTTTCATACCAAAATATACACGGATCTGGCAAAATCTTCTTCTTTCTAGATATATATCTATTTATTTATCTATCTTCTTATCTAACTATTTATTTATCTAAATATCCATAATAATCTAGCGAGACAGATTCGAACCATCGACCTAAGGACGACAACCTCGTATAAAAAACTTTAGTCTTCCGCTCTACCAAATGAGCTATCGCGGGTCATGCTATGTACCACTATTTAACGTTGAGTATATGATTCAGGAAAGTGTGATTGAAATTGGAGTTCATTAGTTCAGTTAAACCTTGATTAAGAATATATTTGTTAATTGATATTGTAGCCATCATGCCTAACGTATATATTTTTACACAGAGATTATAGCAATTTATTATTCAATATGATTTTCTCATTTAAGGGTATGACAGTAAAAATAGGGTGATTTATAAGATATTTCTAGGAGTGTATTCTTCATTGACTTATAAAATCATAGTATGATAAGCTTAAATTCGGTTAAAGCATTGGGCAGAGAGTCGTATGTTAGTATTTCTGCCTGTGTCTTTGTTCTGTGTTCTACTACTACTACTACTACTACTACTACTACTACTACTACTACTACTACTACTATTGTTGTTGTTGTTACTTCTGATGATGATAATTATGAAGATCAAATTATAGTAGTTGTAGATGTTCCTAACACATCTATTTATTAAAGAGAACAAAAAAATCTACGTTTGACTAGAACCTACAGAATCCAATGAGCAAGCAATATCAAATCCGAAAAATGTTACAAGCCAAAGACGAACACACAGTGAATATTGCCCACAGCATGCACGATACTGTTACAAATTTAACAAGGGGCTACTCTACTACTTGCCCATATGACATATGATATTCATTGTTAGCAATTGTTGGTTATATTTAGGTACGAGCTGAGTTGACATCTGTAGCAACAACAGAATATATTTCGATCCCTGCGCCTCATTTAGCAGTTTATCTTACCAAGGTCCTTGAAATATTTACTAATTTAAATTAGAATGTGCCTTTTTCTCTTCAGTAATTGTTATTAATATTTGTGAAAAGAAGGGCGGTGGATTGCTAGTATCGGTAGAACGGTGAACAACATGCTTTATGGCATAGGGTTATACGCCTTTATAATCAGAATTACAAATCCTGTCGAGATTAGCTCTGTCTTTCATCCTTACGGGGGGATAAAATAAAGTACCAGTCAATTTAATCGGCCCTCCCTCCACCAAAATTGGCGTTCTTCTGCCTAAATCTGAAACCAATATTTGTAAAAATATGTAATATCGGTGAGTAGTTGACTTTTGATCCATAACTTATGATCCATAACTTTTGATCCATAACTTATGACATATTCCGCAAATATCTTTTAACTTAGTTTCGACACGAGACAGGGATTTTGAATTGATTTTAATAAATGAACACATATGGCTAGTATTTTCACGTTCTGTCGCAGTAAATCTGTTCAATATATAATACATAACTTAAATGTATACGTCTCCGTGAAGTATTATACAGACTGAAATGTTAAGCTAATGAAATAGCCATCAGCTTCATCTAAGAAGAGAACCATTCATTGTTGGAACGGACGGAAGAATATATATATATATATATATATATATATATATAACGAAGGAAGTGTGGTAAGGAACCAGATGGACCATAACGCACCAAAGTACTCAATACTTAGGGTAGTAGAGTGGGTAATATGAACGAGTAGGACCCCGACGGCTGAGCTCAATCAGCTTTTTAGTCCAGAATTAGCCGTCGAAACGGCTTGAGCTCAGCCGTCGGGGTCCTACTCATTCCTATATATATATATATATATAGATACACACACACACACACACACACACACACATATATATATATATATATATATATATATATATATACATATGTGTGTGTGTGTGTGTGATGAGAGTGAGAGTTATAAAACATGTGTATTTATCATTGTGTGCATGACTGTGTGTATGAAAGTTTATGAATAAGACTATAAGTCAGTGCGTGTAATTGCAAAACTGGCCGTGCTATATATATATATATGTTTATAATCTTACTTTAGCTAACGCAAACATATGAATAGTTAATATATGCACATTTATGTACATGGGTATATTTGCACGCTGCCTGGATGTAGGGAATAGGGTATTGTACATATATTCAAGTATATGTATGATATACAGATTTTTCTCCCTATTTCTGTTTGTGTTTGCTAGTCGCTTTGTATTTCTTTACTATGATGATCATACATGAGCAGATGGCTCTAGATCAATATTGATTTACAGAGAACTAACACCATGTGGTTTCGACCACAGCGCCTCAGTTACCAGTTACCACCTACCTATAACATTTTTTTTTCTCTTTTTGTAAAAAAAGATATCTGAAAATCAAGAAATGAATACAACAATAACACCAACAATAACATCATCAACGACACTAGCAAAAGAAACAACAACAAAAACAATAACAAAATCAATAACAACAGCTACATCAACAATAATTACAACAGCAAATACAGCAGCCGTAAATCATCAAACGATAATAACGAATTTTATCATAAGCACAGTATAGCCAAAACATTGTTGGTGAAGAACAGACATTTGCATGTACCTAGTTAATAGACCCTGGAAGGTATACTGCGAAAATAAGTGCGATCGGATTTGATATCACATGGTTAAATATTGTTAATATACATCAAATTTAGCGAAAATGCAAGGACAGAAAGTTTAGGTGGGAGAACATTTCTAATATGCCATGTTTAATTATTTAGCTGTATTTATTTTATCGTACTGCCAGAGAAGGACAGACCATGTCAACCATATCAGTATATGGATTTATACCGACAAGCTATCGTTTACAATGTAAGACACCTAAGATAAAGTAGTATAAGATGTATACAATATATGAACATAAATTTGGTCATATCAGGAACGTCACCAATACAAATTATAAGTGACTTTAATCTTATTTGGATCAATAAAATAATTGTTTCTACCTTTGTTACAACGGCAGTAAATACCCAGTGCATTACTGGTACTTTATTTTATCGACCCCGAGATTTGTACTCAGAACATAAAGGACGTAACTATGCTGGAAAGCATGGTGTTCGGACCTCTACCGATACTGCCAATTCACCGCACTATAATATAATGTACCGCCCTAGCGTGTTCGCTTCTTCCTCTATTATTGATCTTAATCCAGCGCCTTGATCGAGGTCGATACCGACAACTAGAAGATATTCAAATCATATACACACAATAAACACAACAATAAATATGCACACCTATAAAGTGGTTATATAAATGCAAATATCACCTAAATAGCTGGTACTTATTTAACAGATAACATTTGTAGGCCAGTAAGTGTTAAATGTCTGAGCTCCGTCATGAGCGAGACGGAATCGTGACACAAATTCTCCTTCTCCTATTTATTTAGTTTCTTGATTCCTAGCTACCATTTCTCTTTGAGAAGGGAAAATCTAACTACATATAACACATTTGGCTAAAATTACCAACTCATTGATGGGAGATATATTTCAACACATCCACTTAGTACCTTTCTCATTTATTTCTTTGTATGAAAATTGAAGTATATCTCGTTGCGCATGCGCTTTCTGTATTCTATCATTAGTTCACTTTATTTTGTCGAAATGTCTGAAATATATCGATCGATGTGTGAATAATTCCTTGCGTTCTTAAGTATACTATTGAATAATAGTAAAATATATTTTACACGATAGCTGCAAGTACGTTTATAACGACATTCTAGAGTTTGTCTATGGCACTCTACGACACTTTTATTTTATTCCTTTTCTTCTTGATTTTATCCATCTTCTCCCATCTCACTCTCTTCGTGCTCATTGTATTGTGAACGTCGTAAAATTCGTATCTGCTCTCCGGTCAGCAGCGGGTGTAATGTTGAGAAATATAGCTAATTTTCCATTTCCGCTTGCGAGCAAGTGACTATCTGGCTGTAACAAGAAACGTGATTGGTCATAATTGCAAAAATAGATTCGTTCAGCTTCATGGAAGCTGTACGAAGTAAAAAGGTGAAGTAGACTAAATTGAAGATGTCATTATAACTGCATTTCCAGCGGAAATCACGTCAGTTTCTCAAGTGAGTTGATTTTCGAAGAAAGCAATTCCAACGCAAAACGGGGTGAAATGTCCTTTTCTTCCGTAATCTGTCCATGTTGTCAGTGCTGTGTTCAGGTGACACTGTGTGTTCAATTGGTCACAATAGGGAACAATTTTCCCGAACAATTGAATCGCTTGCGAAGCAACATAGAATTAGCATAAACGTCACTATGCATAAAATAAGAAAAACAGAAATATAATAATAATAATAATAATAATAATAATAATAATAATAATAATAATAATAATAATAATAACGACAACAACAACAACAATAGTAATAATAATAATAATAATAATAATAATAATAATAATAATACAAACACAAAACAATATTATGTGATATCAAGAATAAGTAAATGAGAGGTAAACTGCAAAGAACGATACATTCTGAAGCAGCATCTAGCTCTTATGTGTATTTCTCTGCAATATGTATCTGTAACTCTAAATATTCTCGAAAGATTTTCTAAAATATTCGTCTCGACTATATCATATGTACTGTGGAGTAGCTCCTTGCCAGATATAGTTCGCTTCTGTTGAAGCTACTCGGAGATACGCATAAGTGCCGTGAACTGGCAGTATTAGTAGAGCGTCAGACACCATGCTTTACAGCATAGAGTTATGGCACTTTTCGTTCTGAATTCATAACTCGCCGAGGTTAACGTTACCTTTCATCCTTACGGGGTCGATAAAATAAAGTACCAGTAATACGCTGGCTAATTGATGTCCTTGTGCCAAAAGTAGAAACAATTATATGAAATATGTTAATATAGCTTAATATATGTCTGTAAATCACTACACCACGAAAACATATAATAACATAAATGAAACCTAATAAATATAATTACACTTTTTTTCCATAATTTTTCTCAAGTATTTCTGAAATATTTTTATCATTACGTTGTTTCTAGAAAAAAAATTACCTTATCTAAGAGCCTATTGCTATTATAACGTCGAGGAATCATTTATAAATATATTCGCAATTTTTCCATTCTGATCATTGAGATTGTTACAAAATGTAATTTGTTTACTATTTTTCATACTTTAAAATACACGAAATTTCGTATTTGTATATGGCAATTTGTAATAATATAATTTTGATAAATGGATTGGAATGATGTGTTAGATAGCATTTCCTTTACCAAATATACATACAGCTTTGGTGAATACGTAGACCAGAAGGGGATTCTTACAAGAGGAACAACATTAATTAAAAAAAATAAAATAACAATAACATTGTTAAATACGTAAAATAGACAATGATAGGAAGAATTCGAAAGAAAAAATCTTCAAATAGGCGTGCAAAATATTGAGTCGTCAAGTATGAAATTTGTAGAAATTTGTGTTTTTGCGAAACATTTCTACAAAATTCATAATTGATGACCTAATAAAACGGAAAAGCATTTTGCAAGAAATGTGTGATGTTTGTTGATTATGGGGATGAAACTGAAGATAAAGGGCAGTAGAGGGGTTTTCTTTTTTTGAGGGAGGGGGGTGCTAAAGGGATGGTGTTCTTGAAAATAATGATGGTGATGTTAGTGTAGTTGATTATGGAGATTATGATCTTAATCATAAAATAAGTATATAGTTCTTAACGGATATACAACTCTATTATGTATTGTTAAATAATTCAAGTTTCATAAACACTCACATAAACACCCATAACCACCTACTCCCCCCCCCACACAGACACAGACTCAGACGCACACACACACATACACACACACACACACACATATATATATATATATATATATATATATATATATATATATATATATATATATATATATACATATACATATACATTACTCAATATTATATATATATATATTGATTTTAAGTACTATATTATTTACCTTGATTTGTTACACAATTTTATTCTAAGGAGGTAAATATTTAATGTTTACTTTTATTTTCAACTTATCTTATCTGAAGTATTTTAGATTTTACAAGAAGACAATTTTGATACATAAAATGTTTTCAATGCTTTTCGTTGTTATATTGTTACTATCAAATCGTTCAATATTTTTACATACATGAGAGCGCAATTGAAGTTTCTTCAACTAAGCGTACATTTACAGAAAGAGATATAGATTTAACCGAGCGTATCATGTTAAACTAAAGATCTAGAAATAATTTTAGAACATTGTTCTTCCTAAGAATATTACCATATTATTTATTTATTTACGTGTAGGTGTTTTCGATTTTCAAATATTGATAACCAACTAAAACAAGTGGAAACATTTACATGCATATATATATATATATATATATATATATATATATATATATATATATATATATATATATACACAATGTAGCTATCTGAGCGTAAACACGTTCGGAATTGTATAGATTGTTGTGAATTCAGAATAAGAAACCTTAACAAATTTATGAAAAGATGATATAAAAATATCTAATTGGGTGTAGTATGAGATGTAGCATATTGTATTTGTGTTCTTTCACTTAATATGGCAGAGTTTATATTCGATATCCCATATACAATATGCCAAATGCTGCCATGTATCAAATAAAACTCCGGAATACCTTATACACTATAGTAATATATGTTATTCTTGTGCTATTTTCCTATTTCAATGAACATATTGCACATATATTAATGTCAACAAAGTTTCAAGCATGTTTTTCTGTGTATACGTCTTTTGTCTAATGCTGATTGTGTTTCATTTATAAAAGGAGGAAATAATATCAGATTATCAATTGTATGTGTATAGGTGCGTAAATAGGCTCCAGTATATATATGCTGCATTCATTCTCGATCGCAGAGGCAAACAAATATATATAAGTTTATGGTAATATATGAACAAATAAACGAGTGACGAGAAATTATATACCAGCTCGTTTTGTGTCTTGTATTTGTTAGACTAAAATATAATTCCATTAATTATAATAGGAAGAAATAAGAAAACAAATAAGGAAAAAACTTCAAACTACACATATTTCAAGGTTTTAGGTTATGATCAGTCAATTTATGATCAGTCTGTGCTATTTGAATATAATGAATAGAAGTTATTGCTTCAGTAGTAGTGTTAAGTCCTCGGAATTTAACCTCAATGTTTCTGATCTCAAGAAAAACAGTTAAAGTTTACTCATTGTTAGGTTTAAGTATCTGCAGGTAGTTATCAGGACGCTAATTTCTAGAAAAGGCTTTTTTCTTGGAACCGCGTGCAAAAAGTTGCCATTGAGCAAAATAACACACTTCGAACAAGATGCAAATTCATAGAGCTAAGCCTGTCTTCTCACCAGTATGAGACGAAAATCGTAGGCTGCAATATGGTTTCCAATTGCCATAGGTTTCTAATGTCCTACTCGAAAATGAGAGAGATCTCCCTGAATTGTATGTATATATTTTAAAATATTACCTGGGTATTATATTTAAATCTGGAGATAAACCTATTTTCTCTGAAAGAAGAAATTTAGAAAGCCAGAACATAGACTTTTATTACAATTATATTTATATATATATATATGTATATATATTTTTTTACAGTTGTAATTATCTAACAAGTAAGATCAACTGAGACATTTTGTTGAAAAAGAAGTAGGGAATTTTAAATGTATAAAATGTCTCATTCATGCTGTAATGTAATTTAACCATCTTTTGATAGCGTTTTCTTTTTTTCACCTGAAACTGGAAATAGGTACGAATATTGAAGGCAGTCGAGCCACAGATCATAATTTAACTGAAATATTACTGAAATGAAAGGTTGCAGAAATATTGTGAATCTATAGATACTGCCCTAAATTAACTGGTGCCTAAAAGATTATAGATTTGAAGGGCATATATATCAGGAAATGTAAATTTATTGATGACATTACTGTCTTGCGTAAAAGAACAATATTAAAAAATTATATATTCCGCAGAATTCTATTTTAATTTAACTTTTTGCATATAACGTTTCTTTTATCATCTTGTAACTTGCAATATATACATTTCTTAATTTTCTCACCTGAAAATCTAAAATAGTCATAACCCCTTGTGCGGGCTAGGGCACCGTGTGTAAAAATACGTAGGAATAAGAATGTGGGAATAACAGTTGGTGATTATTGGTCATAGTGTCAACTGTATGAGAGAATAGAGAAAAGAAACAGTGCAATGACAATGAATGACTTTAACGTACACAAACAAAAGGGTAAGATCTTAAGTATTGAATTCTTAAATAGAATCCAGCAACAATAAAGAACGCTATTGACAACAGAATAAAAACATTGTATATTCGTTCAGATTATCCCACACAAATACACACACGTGTATGTAAGTATGTATCTATGCATATATGTTTAGAAATATATATATATATATATACACACACACACACACACATATATATATATATATATGTGAGTGTGTGTGTGTTTGTCTATATACATGCAAACATATATATATTTATGTATGTATATATGCATGTATGTATGCATATACATATTTGTGCGTGTATACATGTATTTATATCTATATAAATATATACATACTTACATATATATATATATATATATATGTCTGTGTGCGTGTGTATGTATATATTGTATATATATATATATATATATATATATATATATATATATATATATATATATATATATATATATATATATATATACACATAAATATATATGTGTTTGTGTGTGTATGTGTGTACGTGTGTGTACATATGCATCAATATTATTCACATAAAATAGGAAGAACAAACAATTGATTATAATAAGAAGAAGAAGTGTTAAATGTGAAGATGTCTCATATACATTGCAACATTAAATGTT
>OZ024749.1:45862020-45869520 GCA_964016885.1 Eledone cirrhosa
AAATGAGCCTTGTTTGCATAATTGCAAACGAATCAAATAATATTTTTAATATTCGAAAAACTCATATATTGTATTCAGCCATGTAGATCGAAAACATATATATAAGAAACACACGCACCAGACGCTTTCACTCCATTTTATTATAAATTTAAAAAAAAAAAAAAATTATTTATAATAAATTGGAGTGAAAGCGATGGTGCGTATGTTTCTTATTGGCAACATGACCCTCCCAAAGTGTAACAATATCGATTTCAACACACGTTTTCCGATAAATAATCTTGCTAAACGAATTCAGAAGCGAAATATATATATATATATATATATATATATATATATATATATATATATATATATATATATATATATATATATATATATATATATATATGTAGTAGTTATATTTAATTTGTTGGGATACAACAAGCAAATATTTTTATAACTGATATAAAGCACTCAACAAATGTTTGGACTAAAAATACAATATATTAACAAATGGAAACTATATTTATAAAACCATATTTATTTCATCATACATATTTCAAGGACCAGTCCTCGCGAGATGTCATAATTCGCAGCAGCTGTAATATGAAATAATTCTTCGTATTCAAGTATTCTATGCAGAAACTTAAAACTCCTTGGCATAGACGCCAAAGCTATTTGTCCTTTGCTCTACAGATTCTGCCGAATCATTGTCCAAAGCCAAGCACTGCTTCTTTTCATTTTTACTGTGGTAAATTCTCTTTGCAATATTTTCAAAACAATGTTTATATGTGTGCGTATATATATATACATATATATATATACATATATATATATACATACACACACATATAACCCCCCCCCCCCACACACACATATATATATATATATATATATATATATAAGTTATCTTTTGATCTCCCACTTATATTTAATTTCATGAATTCAAGTTTCAAATAAACGATGTGTATACTTAATATTCTTTAAAAGTTATGTCATATAACTTATAGATATACACATACTTATACATACTTTTATATATATTTGTTTATTCTCGTTGACAAAAAGGCACCCATATACATACTGCCATATGAATATCACAAATAGCGATATACAAATATGTGTGATATTTATTTGTTTATGTGTTTGCGAAATTTTGTGCGTATGCGAAAATGTATATGTTTTTATATACGCGTTGGAAATAGAAGAGTTTGAGGTACATGTACATGGTATTAAGTACATATGTATGGATAAATTAATTTCCGACGTATTGAAGAATTTTCCATCAATTCTCCGCTTCCCTTTACAAAAGCTATGCTAAAATATCCCATAGTGTCGGTGAAAATAGAGTTATTTACAAATAGCTAACATAACTGCGAAGATTATGAATATTTTACAAGCATTCCGATGAAGCACAACAGAGAAGATAAAAAAATAACAATAAAACATATACGAATATATTATGATGTAATAATTAAATTACAAAATAAAATGAATTCATGAAGAAATTTTAATATAAGATAATAAAATAACAATGTAACAACATTTAAAAGAAATATAAAACAAGACATAAAATATAACAAATAAAAATATATAAAGAATTTAGTCTCTCTTGATAACGAGAATTGTTGGATAATTCAGAATATTCTTTGCAATAGACTAAATACGCATACAATTACCAAAAACCAAAAATGTAAAAGATAAATAGGAATATTCACCACAGGATTTGCTTAAGCATTTAAGTGATAGTTTAAAAAATAACGAAACGAAGAATGATAACGTATGATGAAATTAATAAAATATATATCTTTCTAAAACTGATACTCTCATCATCATCATCATCATCATCATCATCATCATCATCATCATCATCATTATTATTATCATTATTATTATCATTATTATTATTATTATTACAATTATTATTGTTATTGTTGTTGTTGTTGTTGCTGTTGTTGTTGTTGTTGTTGTTGTTGTTGTTGTTGTTGTTGTTGTTGTTGTTGTCGTCGTTGCTGTTGTTGTTGATGACGTTATTATGTGTAGTAGGAATGTTGTTGGTCGTGTTTATATTCTTGGTTTTGGTGTTGTAGTTTTATTTTTTAAGTTAGGTTTATTATTAATAGTATTATTATTATTATAATTATTCAATGAATACAATTGGGGATATGTATATGCTGTTCATACTTTTCATATGAAGGATGTTTTGGAAAAATATTTCAATGTGAATATCCAATAAACATCCTGTTGAAAATTATGAAAATTTAATTAATTAATGTGTAAGTATGAATACAACGAAAGAAAAACATAATGAATCGCACTAGATTTACTATGCCATCTATATATTCCATTCCTTCTTTCTATATTACATTCTCTGATTCTCTCTCTCTCTCTCCCTCTGTCTCTGTCTCTCGCTCTCTCTCTCTCTCTCTGTCTCTCACTCTCTCTCTCTCTCACTCTCTCTCTCTCCCACTCTCTCTCACTCTCCCTCTCTTTCTCTCTCTCTCTATTTATATACCTATCTCTCATTCTCCCTACATCTTTATATACTAATCTATTGCACTCTCCGCCTCTTTAAATATCAATTGCTCACCCTCTTTGCATTTGTGTATATCGATCACTCACACTTTCCTCATAATCATATATCAATCTTTCCCCTTCTCTCTCTGCCTCTATATATCGATCTTTCACTCATTCTGCCTCTTTATATTTAAATATCTCACACTTTCTGCATCTTTATATTTCACTGTCTCACCCTCTCTGCCTCTGTATATATAAATATCCAACACTTTCAGCATCGTTATATTTCAATATCTCACCCTCTCTCTGCCTCTTCAGATATGAATCTTTTCCTCTTTCACACACTCACATACATTTTATTTGAATTCAGCAATCAAATTGTTGGCTGCTTCTATGTGAGAATATCTAAATATTTGATGTTCAGTTTGATATTGTTTAGCAGGATATCAGAAGATATATTATGTATTCAACGTACGTAATAAGAAAATAGAAGATATTTGACACACTGCATATTTTATATTTACTTTCCTTTTCATTTCCACCCCTACCTCCATATGTGTGTGTGCGTGTGTGTGTGTAATTACGTACATGATTGTATGTATATATATATATAAGTACATACACGTATAAATATATATTCTCTAAAGGGAACTTATTTCCTTCATAATACAAGACATATAATTACACGAACGCATCATAGACAAAACATATAAAAAATATGGAAAATCACGTAAAGAAAATATTAATATAATTTTAGATTTAATAATGACTTTCAAAACATTGACTGTCATTATATGTATATGTTAGTGTACCCGTGTCGTCAATAGTAGTGGCAATAACGTTGAACGTATCTAAGTTTTCTAGCCTAGCATGGGTTTGTCATATATATAAGTATTACTGGATGTATGAAAATTCAGACAATCTATGAATATAGCATATTTGATATATTATTTATTTACTTAACTGTAAACCTATGGTTTAAGTGAATTAGGACTACACTAAATTAATGTTAAGTGTGTTATTTTATTAATATATTCAAAGATATTGTTAAACAAATGTTGAATATATATATATATATATATATATATATATATAAATATATATATATATATATATATATATAATTGTTTCTACTTTAGGCACAAGGCCAGCAATTATCCAGTTCATTACTGGTACTTTATTTTATTTGACCCCGTAAGGATGAAAGGCAAAGTCAACCTCGGTGGGATTTGAACTCAGATCATAAAGGGACGTAACTATGCTGGAAAGCATGGCGTCCGACCCTCTACCGATACTGCCAATCCACCTCTATGCCCTCTATATCCACCGCCCAATATATATATAATGACATACATGACTAAACATGTGTGTAACCATGGGGAAATGACTATTTATTTTCACAAATATAGGGTTTGAACGTAGGATCTTGTGATTGGAAGGAGAGATATTTATTGTAGCAATATTACTAAGATAGCAGATGTATTGTGTGAATGAGAAATATAGATACAGATACAAACACTGTATAATGTATTATTATGCTTGATTCATATATATATATATATATATATATATATATATATATATATATATATATATATATATATATATATATACACACATATATATATATACACACATATATATACATATATATATATATATACATATAAATATATATATAGAGAAAGTGGCTTCCTTGTTCAATCATCTTACCAGAAGCCTGACATTATTTATGTATGCGGACGGTACTTGATTTAGGAGCCGCAGAAACCCATATACTGGGTTTTACCAACCTTCCAGGGTCCGGGTAAATTTTCAATACCTGAATTACTTGATCGTTTTTTGGGGCTATGCGAATGATTGTTTAACCATCGTCTCAGTGTGTTTGGCCTTTAACGTTTGTTATAGCTCTGGTTCATCTGAATCATTGAGCACTTGCCGCACATCTCGGAGGTTCTTTTTCGTTATTTCGTCGGCCGAAATACGGATCTCGCTAATTTATGTTTATATATATATATACATACTATGACCATATGCTGATCATTTTTACTCTAGTGTTTTATCTACCCGTATATATATATATATATATATATAGGTATATAGATAGATAAATATTTAGAATATTTGCCAATGTACTTTTGGACAAATTTCAATTAACATCACAAAGTACTGGAACAGATATTGCAAAATATTTTTTCCGTTGATTTAACTATTGGGAAAATTCACCATATGTGATTTAGCTTTATTTAAACTTAAATAAACATTTAAAAAGCGGGGAATAGGTCTTGAACTCGAAGCACAGAGAAACAGAACATACACAAACCCACTTATGTGACACTCTAATGTCACGGCCAATTTTCAGTGTATTAAACGTAAACATGTAGTCTTGTGCGAAGGGTTTCGGCATCAATATTATATTTGGTACTGTGAGAGTTATTGCAGTTCATGTTCTTATTGGTGTTGTAGTTATTTTTGTTGTAATTGTTGTTGTTTATGTTGATATTCTTGTTACTGTTTTAAAATATAATTGATTACAACATATAATCACTGGTCCGGAAAAATAAACCGAACTACATAAACATCACCATGACCACAGCCTACACAGCAGCCTCAATGCCAGCACCGACTACACCAACATGGGCACCTACATTATATGTACCACCGACGTCGCCGTCATCTTTCATCCCCCACTCGTCTCATTAGTCCCAACATCACCATCATCATACACAGACATAACAAGCATTACATATTCTCTTTCGTTCGTTCGATTAGAAACTAAACTAATGGTCAGAAGAATGTAATGAACAAACGCGGATGTGGTTGAATGTACATCCTGCCTAAATGGTAAAATGTATCCTTTGAGGAAGAAATTTTCATTAGCATATAAACCGTCTGACCGGAAGTGGCCGAATTTCCACTAACGTAATTAGAAATGAGTTTATTTTGATGAGGGACATTTTCTTCATCAGTTATTGATTTTCCTTGGATGGTTGTGAGTAACGAATATGCATACACAAACATACAGATACACACACTCATATGTATGTATGTATATATATACACACACACACACACACACACAGACACACACACACACATATATATATATATATAATATATATATATATATATATATATATATATATATATATATACACATATATATACACATATATATATATATATATATATGTATATATATGTATATATATATATATATATATATATATATACATATATATGTGTTTGTGTGTGTGTATATATATATATATACATATGTTTATATATTTGTATATATATGTATGTATATTTATATTTATACTTGTAAATATATATATATATATATATATATATATATATATATATATATATATATATATATATATACACATATATATATATTTGTATATATATATATATTTATATATATACACTTATATGCATATATATTATATATATATGTGGTTGTGTGTGTCTACGTAGGTTTGAATATTTCGTGTGTTTGTGTGTTGCATTTATATTATATGTATGCATGTTTATTTTTTTTTACATTTACTCTGAGATTTATCATACGACTGGGAATGGAGTCTGACTAAATGGAATGTAATTGGCTCCAACCAAAAGTCATATCAAGTTGATATTAAGGTGGTAAGGTAGTCTGCAGAACTAAAGTTATATGACTAAAAGAACATCATCGATACACCATATTTACCTTATATTATGGAACAATCATCACGAGTAACTAGAGTGATTTGTCGGTGCTGTCACTAACCTTTATATCGTCAAGACTACCTGAGCCTCATAGGACTCAAGAAACACCCAAGAGAACATAGTGAAGCAAAAGTAAATACAGTAAATGTGAAATTTTTAAAAGGAGAATTAATGCTAGAATGTCTCAGCAAAGAAACGCTTGGTGGACTTTAAGGGCAACGTCAAACGGTTGGTGACCCAGGAGTAGAACCCAACAGAAAAAAGAAATTAATTAAATATATACCTGGTATATTCTAGTTTCATTTTTAACTATTATCCACTATCAGTTACACGGATTTGTTTTGTGTTCAAGTTTCGAATCATTTGAATGTAAGTAGGTAATGCACGTCTTATCTGAAACGCATTTGATTCAATTATTTAGACATGATTACTTGAGAGTTGTGTCTTTCGTTCTGCACGCGGTAGTGAATGGGTTACAGAGAAAATGTAAGTACATAAGGACGAAATGAGAAGGTAGTAAGTATACAAAGAGACGCATCTTTCGGCTGGTCAGATACTTACTTGGGCGGTCGTACAGTTGGATGGCAGAACGATGGTTGGCTGGACAGTTAGTTGTTTGGCTAGTTGGTCGGTTGGTTCGTTGGTACTACACATTCTCTCAATGTAACCTTGTTAACTTGAATGCATTCTCAATGACAATTCGAAGTGTTTTATCGCGTTAACATAACTACTATTCGCCTTTCAAATCGATCCAACTGACAGTGTACTTTTCACTCAATTTCTAATCAAATTTGGCAACTGTTGAAGGTGTTCATGTAAAACTGCATATATCAGGAAAAATTTCTTGGCACATCCTAATCGATTGCCGTGTCCAAGAAGCATAAACTATTTAAGGGTATCTTAAGATTATGTAGAAAGAGCTGACTAACTCTATTATGTCTTTCGAAGTAGAAATGCCAAAGGCAGTTTTGCTATGATAGAAACTTTACAAGAAATTATTCAGTGCAACATAGAAATAGATCTGACTATTCTGTTGGAATTTATTGCTATTTTCCACATACTATTTTTATTTCTGTATTTTCGACGTTTTTCTTTCTTTTTTCATATACAATGCACTTGTCTGTAATGATTTAACATAACCGCAATTCCAAGGACAAATTAATTTATTTTTACATGTCGCAGTGTAAAGTAAAATATATTTTCCTTTGTCGGGGGAGTAAAAATGGAAGCTTTATAAAATTTTATTTAAATATTTTGAATGAAGTTAATTGTATTTGATTTTACGGTTCTGTA
>OZ024749.1:45877020-45879520 GCA_964016885.1 Eledone cirrhosa
GAAGGGTCTAATGAGTTGGGTAATTGTGAGTGTTCATGCTATATATGTGTGTGTTTTTCTACGCACAAGTTATGATGCATACGTACACGCACGCATATATTCACACATATATACATGAACACAAATATAATGTATACACACAGCTTCTCGGATCCAATGATCTGCTAAAAAACTGATGTATCAGAGATGCTTAGTCTACAACAAGCCTAAGTATAGTTGGGCCGTACCAGTTCTACCGTTTAAGGGAAAGATGTAGAACACTCACTAATCGCAGAAGGACAATGAAGTTTCTACAATTAATTCATTCCCACAGCCATCTCACGCCATGTACATTGGCTTCGTAAGCACGTGTATGTATAAATGACATTGACCATATATTAATGATGCTATATTATGCGTTATATTTTTTATATATCGTCCGATACATTTATCTGATATCTGCTCAGGAAAACTCAATAAACCTCATTCGAATCGTAGTTACTTTTTTCGATTTTCCCCGACAATTTAGAATCTCTCCAAGGACTCATTCGTACTTTGTTCAGTCTATCTCTTACACATTGACCCATACGATTCGGAACTCGCTTATGAGTTTAGACACATTCCTTTCAATAATACTGTGTTTATATATGACGTTTTCCAATTCCATTTTTAGTTTTTTCCGTAATGATGTAATTACTAAAGTCTAAATATCTCTCTCCCTGTTTATTTCTCTCCCTCTTTCTCTCTTTCTGCCCCCCCCCCCCTCTATATATACATATATATATATAAACATATATATATATATATATATATATATATATATATATATATATATATATATATATATATATATATATATATATATACATATATATATATATACATATATATATATATACATATATATATATACATATATATGTATACATATATATATATACATATATATGTATACATATATATAAATACACAAAGACACACACACACATATATATATGTGTGT
Organism: Eledone cirrhosa; assembly: GCA_964016885.1. Classification (NCBI taxonomy): domain Eukaryota; kingdom Metazoa; phylum Mollusca; class Cephalopoda; order Octopoda; family Eledonidae; genus Eledone; species Eledone cirrhosa. The sequence goes on from OZ024749.1 coordinate 45,878,003, forward strand.
GTGTGTGTTTGTGCATTTATATATATAAATACACAAACACACAAACACACACACACACATATATTTATATATATATATATATATATATATATATATATATATATATATATATATATATATATATATGTATATATACATATATATATATATAAATATATACATTTATATGTTAAGTATTTCCGTAGAAAAGGTATGGGAGAGAAGAGTGTTCAATGTATAGTACAGAGCTCTTTAAATATATATATATATATATATATATATATATATATATATATATATATCCCGCACTGATATTTAATTATACATAGTTTTTATTCTCTACCACCGGGCTCTCTGCCCCACTCTCAATTGTCATTCTTGGCATCCCCACACTTCCTTACGTCTTCCTGTCACTGGGTTTTCAATCTGTTTGCAGACTAATTCACCCTCCTTTGTCATTAACCATTCAATTGGAACTGAAAAATACTCGTCCCCCCCCCCCATTTTGTCATGTGTATATATCCGATTTTTTTCCGATATTCTGTATTATATTTATATCTGAGTATTTGTATCTAGTTTATATATTGTTTATCTCCAAACCCAACCTTTCAGCCAGTGTGGCCACCCTCACCATCATTTTTTGTTTCATTCATTTCATTCTTCCTCTCATGATGGACGTATATGCATGTTTATTGGTTTGTTTATTATGCGCATCTACGTGTATGAATGTATATATATATATATATATATATACACACACACACATATATATATATATATATATATATATATATATATATATATATATATATATATATGTATTTATATATATACTGAAGTAAAAGATAAGTGGAAATATCAAAGAGTAAGAGTACTCAGTCCAAAGGCCGAGTTTAGTATAAATAATTACAACATTAACATAGACAGTTACTCAAGTTTCGTTGGGTTCTGGGCCCCAATTTCTTCAGCCTGTCATGAGAAAAATGGTTCTTGGTTTTACATTTTTATCATGAGAGGCTGAAGAAATTGGGGCCCAAAAACCAACAAGACTTGAGTACCTGATTATGTCACTTTTGTAATTATATATATATATATATATGTATATATATGTGTGTGTGTATGTGTGTGTGTGTTTGTGTGTGCGTGTGTGTGTGTTTGTTTGTATGCATCACAAAATTCAAGGCATGTGTGTGTAAGTGTAAGTGCCTTTGCGTTCCATTTAAAAGTCAATCAACTGAAATCTTTAGGCAGAATCTTCGAAATATTAATAAAAGCGAACTTAGAATTTCAAATATCATATAACATAATCGTCATACAGAAGCTATAGTGAATACGGTAGCATATTATTCAATTATTCTTGAATTGCGAATGGATATATAGGATCACCTATATATATATATTCGTGAAACTCTTAGAAGTGAGAGAAGATAATCCCCAGCAATTTAATAAATAATTGCAATCATTTTTTCTATAGATTAATTTTACTCATATTTCTATACCTAAACATACATAAACAAATATGATCTCCCTATCTCTCCT
>OZ024749.1:45884520-45889520 GCA_964016885.1 Eledone cirrhosa
TAAGGTATCCACTGGAAAATCGGAAAAGGTGGCCAATTTATTCTTTTATGAGAAAGTGATTTGGCAGAATTCAGAGACAGACGTAAATCTTTAATTCAATACTTGAATGAAATTAGAAAGACGAAAGACAACAAGATAGAATAAACGCCAAGAAGAATGAAGTCATGAGGAACAGCTAAAAAATTATAAATATCATCATGATATCTGAAAAACAGAGTACCGAAAGCAGAGGTAAGACATACTTAGGTTCAGTTCTGTGTCAGGAAAGAGATAACTAGAACAAAAGTAAATTTATGATTGAAATTTCGAAAAAAGTATTTTAGTTTAAATAATAAATAATAACAAACATTAAGGGCAAAACACTACATCGAGATCCACCCGTAGAATAGTCTCATACTACCAACCACAACCCCTCGACATTTTAACAAGAGTGAATGTGGAAAATTCAAAAGAGCGTTATCGCGTGGACTGTAGATTTAGTGACGCAACAAATTATGCGGCTGCCATGTCACATCTTGTAAATCCTTGCTATCTGAAATGGCATTACGGTGGACAGAAACAAGCGGAAAATGAAATGAATCAAAGCCACCTAGCATCGATATTTATTGTAGAAACGTTTTATAGAATAACAGTAAAGCATAGCTCACACATGACGTTCAAACTGCTTGCAAGTCACGGATATATCACACAATGGGCTTACAAGAGAATAGAAATGTCCATAATATATAATACATTATATTTCACATTGTTATGTATACATCTCTATACATTGTTATATATATATATATATATATATATATATATATAGTTGAATATAGCCATATACATACACATATATATATATACATATACACACACACATTTATATATATATATATATTTGATTTTTTTTAGTTTCAGAAGATCCCGTTAAGAGTGAAAGCAGCGATTATTTGCTTAAACTTTAATCTGTTATTTTAATAAATGTTTGCTCTCTTTGGATTTTAGTCTTCACATTTATTATTATTACTATATATATATATATATACACACACATGTATATATATATATATATATATGTATATATATATATATATATATATATATATATATATATATATATATATATATATATATATATATATGCATATATATATATATGTGTGTGTGTGTGTGTATGTGTCTGTGTGTATGTGTGTATATACATATGTAGAGAGAATGTTACATTATAACGTATTTTATCATATGTTATCTTCTGCCTCTCTATATATTATTATGTTATGCACAGATCTCTATGCATTGTTCTATCGTTATTTTTTCTCTCTTGGCATCATTTGCCTTCTATCTGCACTTACTACATGTTCTTGTTTCTTCTCAATTTCTAAGTATCCAATTTTTCTCGATAAGGTTGTTGATAAACAACAGGCCCAACATTATCGATATCCTGTTCCTCTAGGTTTTCCTCTCTTATCTCTCTAGTTGTTGCAAGATTCGTTTAGCATACTGAGATTATCATTTGATTATTTCCTGTTGACTTGAAACCCTACACTCCAAGATGTCAGATTCAGGTCTTTCCTACATTTTAAATTATTTGGGGACCATATTTTATGTTAGCTACATTACGGAAGACACATTTTTTTAAATGTTATGCAGAGATCATTAATGACCATGCGAAACGCTTAAGTTAAATTACAAGGGACTATTCACAGCAAACCTTTTAATTAAAATTAGTGTTAAATTCTGATTTTTTACTTGCATTTCTTCACTGATCAAATGGTGTTTTATATTTAGAATGAATTGTCTCCATTTCTTATACTTCACCTACGTTATCTTTATAATTGTTTCTACAAGGCCAGCAATTATCCAGTACATTACTGGTACTTTATTTTATCGACCCCGTAAGGCAAAGTTAACCTCGGCGAGATTTGAAGACAGAATGGCAAGGGCCGTAACTCTATGCGTCAAAGCATGGTGTCCGACCCTCTACCGATACTGCCATGAACTCTAAACATTTTTTTCTTTAAATTTTCTTGTTTTTTTTTCATCTACTCAATTTGTCATTTGTTATAAGTATTTCTCTGTCTCTCTCTCTCTTCATTTTTCTTTTCTTGTGTCTCATCCATTCTACGTGTCTGACTTAATAACGTACAGGTAAATTTCAAATTCCCAATAATTAATTATTTCTTAGTTCGAAATTTCTCCACACATTTCTCACACACACTCTCCCTCCCACATATATCTCTTTCTCTCTCTCTCCCTCTCTCCACCCTCCTATCTTTCATACACTTAAACACATAGACACATACAGAGAGACATATATATATATATCAAGGGATATGAGCTGTGAATTGTTATATATTTTACACATTGCTGTTTGTTGTTTGCAATGTGATATTCATCGGGATTTCATTTCCTATGAAGATATCTTACTACATATGGTGAAACGTAACTAAAACTAATAAAATGTTACAATTTCTCTTTTCCCTAAATAATTTGCTTGGATTGCACACACACACACACACACACGCACACACACACACACACACACACATACACACACACACACACACACACACCCACACCCACACACACACACATATATATATATATATGTATTTATATATATATATACATACATATATACATACATATATACATATATATATATATATATATATATGTATATATTTGTATGTGTGTATGGAGGGTGGGTATATACAAAAACAGTCGTATAGTATGAATGTATACAACATTTTGTCACTCTTATCATTGTATAATGGATAAAATAACTGCATCCAAGAAAAGTTAATCCTATAAAAGTATATATGACTCTTTCTATATATCTATATATCTACATCAGTGGGCCTATATACACACGTATATTTACATACCTATATGTGTACGTTTTTTTAATGTACTTATGTATGTTTGGACATTAACCAACACCTACTAGAATTAATATTATATATATATATATATATATATATATATATTTATATATATATATATATATATATATATATATTGGCCCAATATACTTAGATTACATCGTAAGTTGCATTACCGCGTAATTTTACTTGTGCTCTGATATATCTATGTTTAACTTATCTCCTCTTTGTTCTCTCCTTCACTCATGATATCTAAGCTTATACATGTACTTATTAGGAAATGTATGTATACATAATTATAATAAAATGTCACACAAACTCACCAAAACACACATCGACAGACACACATATACAGCACTTGAAAGTGTACATATATATATATATATATAAACATGTATACATACAAACACACACACATTCATACATACATAAGTACATTTATACATACTTATATGCATGCATACGTACATACACTCATACACACACACATACGTACATACATACCTATATACATATATACATACATGCATACATACATATATACACACATACATACGCATATTCATACATAAATATTGTTAGGTATGTAATTCCTCAAGTATGGGTCTATGAAATTATTTCATAGTACGCGAAATTTTCGAGAAACCCGTTAAGTTCTTCTCTACTTAGGTAAAGATGTCTAAGATATTCAAGCAAGATTAGTGTAACAAACATATGCATTTTTAATTATGAGAAGTTCTAGAGATGATTACCTTCCAGATAGGAGCTGATATCGAATAATAATCGCATGAAATTCTTCGTGGGGAGTGGTAAACTCAAGCCGACTGAATGAATCAAGATGGACGTTTGATAAAGAAGGTGATATCCGTTTTCTTCACATTTCATTTCATGGGATTTATCTATACACGCCATACATTTTATGATACCGTGTTTCTTCTTCTTATACTTGTTATTGTTATTAGTAGCATAAGATAGAAGTTTTGATTTTGGTGATGTTGTACTTGCTGCTATCTTTAGTCTTGTAATTTTTATTATTATTAGTAGTATTAGTTGTAATATAATTTTCAATAATACATTTATCTTTATCAATTATTATTATTATCGGTGGATTGGCAGTATCGGTAGAGGGTCGAAGGCCATGCTTTCCAGCATAGTTATGTCCCTTTACGATATGATTTCAAATCCCGCCGAGGTTGACTTTGCCTTTCATCCTTACGGGGTCGATAAAATAAAGTACCAGTAATGCACTGGGTAATTGCTGGCTTGTGCCTAAAGTAGAAACAATTATTATTATCATTGTAGTAGTAGTAACAGTACAGGAAACATCAGCTGTATTATATTAAATATTATACTAATGCTTCATTAAATCTGTTAGGCTAACTTGCAGATATTTTCCTGGTTAAAACTAGATAGATATTTAAACAATATTTTACTAATATTGCGTGTCATGTATAATACATGTTTAAAATTACAACTGTTACCGATTCTCTACTGAATGAGGCGCATAAATATCATATGTTTATTATAACCTACCTTAGTCTCTCTCTCTCTATCTCAATATCTCTTTCTTTCTTAACATTTCTCTATCTCTCTAATTGTCTATCTGTGGAAAATTAATGGATTTTACAATGAACTTCCTCAATTTCAACAACACAGCCATTCTGTAATGACACACCATTTAACCAACAATATATGAGGCAATAATTAGTGTAAAGCATTCATTATGCGTGCACATCAATATCTATCCACCAATGTATATATGTAAAAAATGTCTAAAGTCTGTCTTAAGCCAGAAGGCATATTTGGCTGGTGCTTATACCGGTTTTATCGCGTGAAGCGACTGAGAGCACAAGGCTTCCCCATGGACAGGACGCCAGTCCATCGCAGGGTTAACCTTGCAGCAATTTCTGGTACTCATTTTCAGCTGAGTATACTAGAAAAATGTCAAATGAAGTGTTTTGCTCAAGAACACAACATGCAGCCCAGGAATCGAACCGATTGCATTATGATATTAAGTCCAACATCATTAGCACTACGTCATTGCCTCCACATAATGTATCTATATTGGTCTACGTAAATAAAATACACTCTCAGCCACATGGAATGAGACACACGCAGATGCTAACAATCAAA
>OZ024749.1:45899520-45909520 GCA_964016885.1 Eledone cirrhosa
CCTCTCTCTCTCTCTCTCTCCTCTCTATATATATATATATATATATATATATATATCCTATCTATCTATGTAATTATATATGAGAACATATTCATATAAAATAAAATATGAATGCATATATAATTATATATTCTATCTGACATTCTTTTTCTTGAATTGCTTAAGTAGTAAAGTATATGTAGTTGTTGCATTTATATATTTGTGGGCGGAATAAGGGCGTGTATATAAACACAAAGTACTGAATTAGCGAGTTTACATACGCATAAATGAATACTCAACGATAGAATACATACATTAACTTTAACATTGACAACTTTTTTCCTATACATTAAATGATCAAAACATAGTTTTATGACCATGTAAGAATATACCATAGTCCATTGTTATTGTTGTTGTTTTGTTGGTGCTGTTGCTGTTGTCCTCGTAGATGTTACTATTGCTGTTATTATAATTATTATGATTAAGTTGTGGCGTGAACGGACGCTGAGCAGTACATTTTACTTCGTGAGAGTTTGTCTGCATTTGATTATCTTGACTGAAATATCATATTCTTAAAATTTACTCTCAAAGAAAAGGAACTTGAAGGGAATGTAATAGGAAATGTTTTGGAAGTGAAGATAGAAATTTTTCTAAAGAAATGGGTTTTGATAGGTTGGATGAGAACTGGACGAAGGCGAAAGAGGAAAGAACTTCTAAATGGAAAGTAGATAGTGTCAATGCATCAAAGGAGGAAGTTAAAAGTTAAATAAAGTATTCAGATTATAAGGATGAGAAACAACGGGTAGAGGGTATTGATGTCATTTGCAACAAGGAATAAAAAAAAATATATTTGTATACTGGCACATTATAATATTTTAAAGATTGGGATAGCTGGATTATTCCGAGAGTTGTATTAAATACTGAAGCTTCATTCTCATACAAATGCAAATGGACAAACGTTTCATAAATTTTAACATACCATTAAATGAGTCGTCTACATGGTCATAAATATGTAGTCTACTATTTAACCACCACACACACACACACACACATACACACACATATATATATATATATTTAAAAAAAAAAAACAGATAAAAGTTTATGCAAAGAATCGCTGCTTTCACCCTTAACGGGATCTTTTGAGTTTCAGAAGATCCCGTTAAGGGTGAAAGCAGCGATTTTTTGCTTAAACTTTAATCTGTAATTTTTAAAAATATTTGCCCTACGATTCTTATATATTTGATATATATTTATCCTTAACGAGGCCTCTTCGGATTTTAGTCTTCAAATGTATTATTATTACTATATATATATTATAATAATATATATATATATATATATATATATATATATATATTTATATACCATATTTATGTTTGTGGGGGTAATTACGTGTATGTACAAGTATTTGTCGGAGATTTGGATATAGGGGTCAGTGTTTATGTGCGACTGAGTGTACATTGAAGAGGAGAGAGAAATGTTTGCGGATTTGTAGATTTCAATGGACTTGTTATGAATGCTTAGATGAATTCCCTAGTTTGAATACACTAGCGTTTTTGAAGTAATGCAAATATATTCATATACACTTTAGATGGAGGTTGAACTATTATAAATGTTCAAAGAATATTCATACATGTAAGTGTTTTTTCTGCGTTATAAAACATATACTAAGGTATTCATACAAAAGTTTAAATTAATACACAATCACATACACTCACTCACAAACAGAGATTCATTCAAACACACAAGTACTAACACACACAGACACAACCGTATAATATATATATATATATTATACACATTCCTACAGATATATATATATATATATATATATATAATATATAAAGAACATGAGAAGAAAGAAGAATACTGCGTGGTTGCACATGGGTTACATATGATAAAATTAGTCCTTCGTCAGTGATTTGCCAACCATCATTGATATTTCGTCGCATTAAAAATCATATACCTCAGGTTGGTGCGAGCAATAGCTAAATAAAGCTATTGGGACAAGTAAATCGCGTAAAGCGAGTGAGACAAGTAAACAACATAGAAGGATGAAAGCAACGCAAAGATGGGAATAAACAAGCAACATGGTTATCCGATCAGCATAATCTGGGTGGATTTCATGAGCGATCAAGATACAGACCGTCCGACGTGAGTGAGATGTGAGCAAGAACAGAATCCACTACTAGCCAAACGGGAGGAAGTGAGAAGGGGAGAAACAGAGAGTGAGTGAGTGGAAGTGCGATGAAGAGGTCAGTCGAGAGAAAGTGTAACTGACAGAGGAGGCGAAAGAAGGTGAGAGCAACAGAGAGAACGGGGAAGCAGTAAGAGAGAAACAGACAAACGCAGCCGAGGTAAAATATATATAACTCTGTTATTACTTCAACAGAGATCCGACGAGATTTTGATTCCAGATTAGGGCCAGATCGATACAGCTCGAACCTTGAGCTGATCAATAGTGACACGCGCGTTAGAAATCAATGAACGTAATTAAGGCTTAACAAATCGTCCTTGTATTAGTATATTACACTCTGTCTAGCTCTACACTTCGCCACTAACGAGAAACGAAACATCGAGTTCCCACCTGGGTGAACCTACAGTTACTTCACGTTACACTCTCTGTAAATATATATGGGGAAAGGGGTCACCCTGTCGGTCTGTGAAGGAATTATGCATCTTCAAAGCAAATACTTGCAACTATATAGACGCTGATAATATAAGCCAGGAAAAAATTTAATTTGATATCACATCAGCCAATACGATGAAGTTGACTTGAAACTGAAGGGCCCAGAGTATGAAGCATATAATACTGCATACCAAGCCCCACACATACGTATAATATATGTATATATATATATATATATATATATATATATATGTAGAGAGAGAGAGAGAGAGAGAGAGAGAGAGAGCGAGAGAGAGAGAGAGAGAGAGAGAGAGAGAGAGAGAGAGAGAGAGAGAGAGAGAGAGAGAGAGAGAGAGAGAGAGAGAGAGAGAGAGAGGGATGCACCAGTTATGATCTAGTACTTACATTATTAGCTCCGAAAAGATGAAAGACAAATTAGACCTCGGCGAGATTCGAAATCAGAACGCATAGAATCGGAACAAGCTTCAACGCTCTAACGACTCTGCCACACACACACACACACACACACACACACACACACACACACACACACACACACACACACACACACACACACGCATATATATATATGTATATATATATATATATATATAAGTATGAAATATATATATAAGTATGTTAAACAAACGAATTATTAGCCGTAAAGTGTTCGGCAACCATCGTTGCACTTTTGTTCAACACTCACAAAGGAACGGTGAACTAGTTTCTAGCTTATTAGCTGTCATCAGCAGCTATTCCTTCCTGTCGTTTTCGGTACGCCCGGCCGACTAACTCACTCGATATGCAAATTAGGCTGCTCATCCGTTAATATGCATAAGGAAAATATATACTTTCGAATGTTCGATCAACTCACAGGAAGATATACGGTGCTGATGACAACTAATAAGCTAGAAACTAGTTCATCGTTCCTTTGTCAGTGTTGAACAAAAGGGCAACGATGGTTGCCGAACACTGTACGGCTAATAATTCGAGATGTTTGTTTACAAACAAATCGAGCATTATAATAAATAACTGGATTTTAACAACCTTCCAGGGGTCCGTGTAAATTTTCAATACCCGAATTACTTGACCGTTTTTTTTGGCCTATGCGAATGATTGTTTACCCATAGTCTCAGTGTCTTTAGCCTTTAATGTCTGTTATAGCTCTGGTTCATTTGAATCATTGAGCACTTGCCACACATCTCGGAGGTTGATTTTCGTTATTTCGTGGGCCGAAGTGCGAATCTCAATAATTTATGTTTATATATATATATATATAACGAAGGAAATGTGGTACGGAACCAGATGGACCATAACGCACCAACGTACTCAATACTTAGGGTAGTAGAGTGAGTAATAGGAACGAATAGGACCCCGACGGCTGGCTGAAGCTGTTTCGACGGCTAATTCTGGACTAAAAAAAAAAAAAAATTATTTATTTTTTTTTTTTAGTACAGAATTAGCCGTCGAAACGGCTTCTGCTCAGTCGTCGGGGTCCTACTCGTGCCTATATATATATATATATATATATAGTAATAATAATACATTTGAAGACTAAAATCCAAAGAGGGCTCGATAAGGATAAATATATATATGAAATATATGTTTCAGAAGATCCCGTTAAGGGTGAAAACAGCGTTACTTTGCTTAAACTTTAATCTGTTATTTTAATAAATATCTCTCTCTCTCTCTATCTCTCTCTCTCTCTCTCTATATATATATATATATATACATGTGTGTGATTGGATGTGTGAGTATGTATGTATTTGTATGTATTAACCTATATACCTCTCTATATATGGAAAGAGTGTGGCACATTTTAACAAATATTTGATCTTCAATATGCACATAAACCAAGGCATTATTATGTTTTAATGTATATAATATTCACCATGTATATCCACACATGCACAATGACTATTCATATATCTAATATATCTATGTATATCAATAAATAAGCAAAGACACATACACCCACACACATATATATGTAATATATATATATTCATATATATATATGTGTATATATATTTATATATATATATTTATATATATATATTTATATATATATAATTATATATATATATATATATATATATATATATATATATATATATATATATATATATATATATATATATATATATATATATATGTGTGTGTGTGTGTGTGTGTGTGTGTGTGTGTGTGTGTATATATGAATATATACACATTAATAAAATATTCGCGCATTCGTCTTTAATGATCGCTGGTCATTGTTAGAGACGTACGCCTCTTACAGCTGCTAGAACAGCTGCTTCAAAGACATCCTATTATTGTATGTATATCTCAATATCCATATATATATAAATATATATATATATATATATATATATAAATATATATAAAATATAATCATATATATATATATACTGTTGAGTTTATTCATGAGAACACAAATTTGTGGATAATACGAGTAAGCCGACAACATGCGAGTAACCCCCACCCCCCACTCACACTCATATATATATATATATATATATATATATATATATATATAATGGGTGGTTTTGTATGTTAATTAGTACAAAAGTGACGTAAACCCCAAAAGCAGATTATTCTAAATGTTTGATCATATTTGTCACTATGTATCACTGGCTGGTGTGGAAGAGTTACTACTTAAATTGTTCAAAGTTATCAGACACTGCATCTGTTTCTATAAGAGTATGCTGAAATATCTATATATGCTAATAGCGTTATAATACCGATGGAAAGAATGATAAGTTTTGTATATAATGCGTTGAAAAATTATGTCAGTGTTGCTTAATCATGTACCAAATATTATACTTATAATCATGTGACGTATATTATATCGATAATTTTACAAATATCTTACAAATTTTAGGTATCATAACATTTCGATAATTTTCCGGATTGTGTCGTAAGTAGTGATTCATTTCCATTAGGTTCCAATCATGATATATTTCGTGACAAAATTCATTTTATGTTAATTTTTTATTTAAATGGACTTTTAGTTACATACTGTTTAGTGGGTACGTTAAATTTGATTAGAATATTTTACAACGAACGTTACAGGGTTGCTGTCCATTTATGTATGCATGTGTGTACTTTAAATAGGGCAGCCTATTGTATAATGTTCAAGTCGTATCCTTTGGTGAATATAGGTTTTTAATGGTAATTTTAGTGGCTTCTATTATCACTCACATTACGGCGTATCTCCTCTAAGATATTTGTAAAATATTAAGGATTTATATGTCTGTGAAATGTTACTCATTATCGAGTAAGCTATTCTCTTTCAAAAACAACTGGCATACTCCCCCTCGAAATCGACGAATGTCCACTAAAAGGAAGAAAAGTAACAACAGTTGAACTTTACATCATAAAAGTTATTTTAATGATATTTCCATAACCATATTAATGTGTCAAATTTGTATCCTCAATTGTTTGTATGTGGAAGAAATATTCTTAATGTAGAATGTGTGCGAAGTACAAAGTACATTCAAATGACAAGATTCAAAGATTTTCTCGTCCATCTTCTTATCTTGAAATCACGTTACATGTATACAAGGAACAAAGTTAGTTCCCGAATTGATTTAATGATTGCATAGCTGCAGATAAGTGTTGTCAAAGAATATAAGAATGTTGACGCGTTAAACACGAGCATTTATTTTTAATTAGTGTCCATACATGTCTAAGAAATAGTAACTCTATTTTCCAATATTGTATGGAATTTACATCGAAGGTAATTAGTGGTATGCTTATTTTTGCAGAAATGCAGTATAAACAGATGAATCGAGAAAATGTATTATTGAAAGCCTGAAAGGAACCAATATAATAATTCACCAAAATAAATGCATTAATCCTATGTCTTCCATAGATTTACAAGGAATTATTATTTCAAAGGTTGGGATCAAACCATCCTGTGTTTTGGATCGCGTCTTTGACTTCATAATAAACAAGATTCAAAAGATTAATTTTCCTAAATCGGAAGAAAATGAGAAAGAGCTAGGGTTAATAACGTATTACTTATATCACAATTTGCCGACATAGTTCAGCCCCACCACCATTTCGGTAAAAGCGCATGACATTACGTGAGGAAACAGTAAGAAAATAAATTTAATTAGTCGAAAGAACTTACACAATGCTATGATTTAGCAACAATATCTATCGGGTGGAGAAAACTCTCATTGTTGGGGATTCTAAATTTATTGAGGTAAGAATAATGCTGAGAATCAAAAGCTCAGGACATACAAAATTTGATAATATTCAGAAAAATTATAAAGTGCTATAGGTAGTTGACTATATGAGAAGTATTCTACTAAATAAATCTCTCACTGGAATCTGATTTTCTTCGAACGGACTTAGTTTTTCGGATATGCCTCTAGGCGGATAGAAAAGCAATGTTTCACATACTTTTTGCACATGCTTTACTTGCGATAAACTAGAACGCAAAGACTTGAATTGGAATGAAGGCCAGACAAACCCATAAGAATGATTATCATTTATTCAAATAAAACGTTCTAATATAGCATTAAACAATGAATCTGAATTAGAATAGTTCGTGTTTTGTTATGCGTTGAGAATTGAACAAATATCATCATGCAATAACATTTGTGATTTCATCAGATAAAATAGGAAGACATGATATGAAGGTTAAAGAACACTTGTGAATAGTCAGTCCTACAAACTGTAGAGTGCTTCTTATCCGATATCTGCATTGCTTTATTGTACTACAATGAAACTCACCTCCTACATATATATATATATATATATATATATATTATATACATATACAGATATATATATATATGTGTATGTGTGTGTGTGTGTGTGTGTGTGTTTGTGTGTGTGTGTGTGTGTGTATGTGTGTGTGTGTGTGTGTGTATGTGTGTGTTTGTGTGTGTGTGTGTCTGTCTTTCTGTGTGTGTATGTGTTTGTGTCTGTGTCTGTGTGTGTGTAGTTGTCTGTCTGTATATATATGTATATAAATATATATATAAATTAGGCGGTGCTGATGAAAACTGAACTGGTTTACATTGTTAAAATTCAAAATAAATGTTGCCATATGTAATTCTCATAGTTCGACCGTCCATAATGCCGCTTCTGTTATTAACTTACGTAATATGTCCTACTGAACATTAGGTTATGGCATCTTGTATACAATGACACAATAAGAGGTCTTATAATTACGGTTATATAATACTATTCTGGCTCAACGCTACTCACTCAATAGTATTGTTCTGATTTGAAATATCTAATATTCATATAGGTTACACATTTCCCACCTTCTTCCTTCATCATCTCTCATATTATCTGCTATACATCACTGTACCTTCCTTCTCCTTGACAAACACCATATCACCATCACCACTACAACCACCAGTACGACTACGACCATCACTAACAAACAACAATAACAAATAACACCACCGCTACCACCATGAAGATGAACGCATATTTTCAAAGCTTTCCGTCTCATCTTTATTCACCATTTTCTTCAATATATCGACGACCCCTTTTCAATATGCCGTCTAATTAACTGTTGTTGCTATTTTTATTCACTTCAATGTTGCTTTTGCCACTGTTTGTAGTTGCTATTGTTGTTGGTTCTGCTTGTTGTTGCAATGGTTGTTGCCGTTTTTATGTCATATAGTTGCTCTTGTTCTTAAGTGTGATTCCCCTGCTGATACTATTATTATTATCTTTAGGTCCTTGGATCGGCCGAGTGTCTAGCGCGTCGAAATATATTTAATAGTATTTGTTCATCCTCAACATATATTGAGTTCAAGTCATAACGAAGTCAGCTTTACCTTTCATACTTGCAAGTTCATTTAAATAAAGTAGCAGTTAAGTAGAGTAGTGGCTATAAGAGCTTTACTCACCCCACAAAATATTAACCTGGTTCCTAAATTAGAAACCATTATTTAACGGTGGTGCTTTGTTATATACAGTTACTAATTTCTTTCGTTCAGAATTCAAAAGCCGCCGTGGTCATTTTTTGTCCTTCATCCTTCCGGGTTCGATAAGATATAAACCCAGGGAAATATTTGGTGGATATAATTGACATTGCCTTATCCAACAAATCGCTGGTCCTGTGCGAATGTTAGAAAAATATTATTGTCTTTTTATTGTCATTAATTTTCTATTTCTTATGAATTTACAGGGATGAGAACATTCGGCAGTGCATCAAACAAAACATTCAGATATATTTATCTATAGACACTTATGTACTGAGTTCATATCATACCTGGTCCCTAAAGTTTATTTAACGATACAGACAAAAATATATTTCTCCGCCATCCGCCGAACAAGATGATATGAGATGAGGATTAATAAAATAAAATCCAAACCACAATGATCGTTAATTGAATGGTTCTAACCTAAAATATAAAGGGATTGGAAACGTTTTAGGTATCAGATATAATCTAGATCCATCTATTTTTCTTTGGATATTGATATTGCTCTTCAGGGTGTACTCGTTCATAGTAGCTCAATGAATATCCAACTCTATTCAGGGCCTTCTCACACTTGTTAGAGGGACCTCTACATTGTTGACCTACAACAGTTTCTACAACGTTAGGAGTTTAGCCGTACTCGCAATCCTGGTCATGGTTTGTTGCGGGTTGTTGAGACTGATACAGAAGAAACAGTTAAGGGTGAAAGCAGTGATTATTTGCTTAAACTTTATTGAGACGTATCTGAAGAACTTACGATTTCGGAGTCAGGTTCGATCATCGCATCGATCGTGCTTCGAGCTGGTCGCCAGAGAAACGACTGTAATATGTCTAATAAATTCTAATTTGTCGCACCACTGATTCTCCGTTTCTTATGTGATATATAAATAAATATATATATATATATATATATATATATATATATATATACATACATATATATTATATATATATTTATATACTTCATACACATCTCTGTCTATTCACCTGAATTTATCTAGTAATATCTATCTATCTAACTACTCATAAAGCTATTTATCTAGCTATATATGTATATATAGCGTTGTTACTAATACTTTCAGGAATAACCTCACTACCGCACTTACATAACAAAATTTATTTGACAACAAGCAACAATAACAATACAGAAATACCATTTCCAAACAATGCAGAACTAAAGAAATCCATCGGAATATTACAGAAGAAAATATAATATTAATATAATACTAATATACATAATAAAAGGAAAACGTAGGAAACGTAAGATTTGATTAGTACTGTGATAAATAAAACTGATGCAGCTGCAGCAGTAAAAACAACACGCAACAGCCAATTGATGAACGAACAATAGTAGCTTTTGTTTCTGAAGTGTCAGATTTCACAGAGGCATACCTAATTGATTAAGACACTTAGATCTGACACTACAGTTAGTTCA
>OZ024749.1:45922020-45937020 GCA_964016885.1 Eledone cirrhosa
AGCTTTTGAGGTTTCATCTGCTAATTCCAAACTCTAGCTGTTGAAATGGCAAGAGCGCTGGAGTCGAGGTCCCGACTCTTTATAATATAACCATACTCTACTAGACCAAGTATTGTGTACTCTGTTGAGTAATGGTCTATCCAGTTTCAAACTGAATCCTTCGGGATATATATATGGACTGAGTGCTCTACCACTACGGATATTACCTTCCAGTGTTCTAGCACTATATATATATATATGTATATATATGAACGTCTCTCAATAGTAGGTGTATATAAGTGTGAGTTAAATCGTTTCTATGTGTGCCTGTGCAACACACTACGTATGTGTATGGGTTTGTGTGTGTGTTTGTGATTTTGTGTATGCAGGAATTTATTTAAAAGTCTGTTTCGAAACTTAATTGAAATATATAATTATATATGTTGCATTGAATAACATTTTGTTTTCTTACGAATATCAACATCTGACTAAAATAAATAGAAAACTTCTACACCAGTTAATGACCTCGCAAAATATTAAGATATTATATATTTGTTGATATTAGCTTTAAATAATTTATATTGCTTTAAATGAAATTGAAATTGAATAGACAACTATTATTGCTTTACCCTACTTTACTATTTCATTACCTCCATAATATCTACCTCACTAAATTTTGTTTCAATAAAACAGACATCTTCTCACATAGTATAGACTGTTTTTCATTAATAGAATGCTTAAGTAATGTCAGTTTACTTAATATCTAGAACTATCTTTGTATATTAATTACTCTTTATATAAACCACATTATATGTAATAGTTTTCTTTAACAGATGGTTTAAGCCAGTAAATTTGAGGAAGGGGGAATGTCGATAAAATATACCTCTCTACATGATTGGTACGTTATTTAATAAACCCTTTGCAGGTGAAAATAAAATTAGGCTTCGGAAGGACTTGAACTCAGAAAGTAAAGTGACGGAAGGAAATACTAAGAAACATTTCGTCCTTCGCTCTAACAAGTCTCTCTGTTCACCTCACTAATGCCGCCAGGAGTAATAATTGTTTCTAATTTTCGCACAATTACTCAGTACATTACTGATACTTTATTTTATCGACTCCGTAAGGATGAAAGGCAAAGTTAACCTCGACGAGATTTGAACTCAGATCGTAAAGAGACGCAACTATGCTGGAATGCATGTTGTCTGATGCTCTACCGATACTGCCAATTCACCGCCGCCAGCAGTAATAATAACAGAAATACTGATAATATTTGTTTCTACTATTGGCACAGGGCCAGCTAAATTATTACAGTAGATTACTGGTACTTTAATTTATCGACCCCGTAGGAATGAAAGGCAAAGTTAATCTCGGCGGGATTTGAACTAACGCCATAAACAGGCGTAACTCTATGCTGCAAAGCATGGTCTCCTACCTTTTACTGATACTGCTAATCCCCCGATAATACTGATAATAATAATAATAATTGAAATAACAACATAATAATAATTATAATAATATTCATTATAATTCATCGTCCTCTCTTCTTCTTCTTCTTCTTCTTCTTCTTCTTCTTCTTCTTCTTCTTCTTCTTCTTCTTCTTCTTCTTCTTCTTCTTCTTCTTCTTCTTCTTCTTCTTCGTATTATCATTATTATTATTATAAGCGATAATAAAACTAAAACTAAAAAAAACAAAACAACTAGATGAATTAATGAAAACAAGTGACAATACGGAGCTGTGTTTACTCTGCCAGGGTCGCGGCATATAACATAATATTTACTTTCCTCGGTAGTGTCCGGTTGGGTAGTTGGGAAGTGTGTGAAGGGGCTGTTGATCGCGTGTACATGTTTGTATAGAAGAAAATAGGGAGTAGTAGTAGTAGTAGTAGTAGTAGTAGTAGTAGTAGTAGTAGTAGTGGTAGTAGTAGTAGTAGCATTTGTAGCAGTAGTAGTAGCAGTAGTAGTAGTTGTAGTAGTAATAGTAGTAGTAGTAGTGGTGGTGGTGGTGGTGGTGGTGGTAGCACGTGTGGTGGTGGTAGTAGTAGTAGTAGTAGTAGTAGTAGTAGCGGGAGTAGTAGTAGTAGTAGTAGTAGTAGTAGTAGTAGTAGTAGTAGTAGTAGTAGTAGTATCATCATCATCATCATCATCATCATCAGCAGCACAGCAGCAGCAGCAGCAGTAGTAGCAGCAGCAGTAGTAGTAGTAGTAGTAGTAGTAGTAGTAGTAGTAGTCTCTTGATGATTACGTTAGGTTAAGGCGTTCTACCCTGCCCAGTCGTAACAAGCTCATGTTATATCTGGTGAGATGATGTGTTTTCGTAAAATAAGTATATGTTGTAAAATAAGATGTTGTCTAATTGATTTCCAGTGCTATCTTATAATATATCGTGAGTTATGTAGTGTTTTGTGAAATGGGTATATTCTGATGTGCTCTATCATGATTTATTGTATTGTAGTTCAGTAGACTTGTTTGGTGTCGGGGTTCTGTGACCTGGATATAATCTTACAAGCTCTTGATTGCGTTATAGCGTTGTAGTTTAGTTGTAAATTATTTTTAGCCTACTGCCTTCTAGCGACGAGTGTTATATATACTTCGGCGTGGTTTCTTTTATTATGGTAGCTTTGGAAGTGTTTATGTGGTTTGGCTGATGGATCTTCAAAAAAGCACCTTCTTGGTTCCGCTAAAATCGGTAAGATCCTCGATCAAACGAAATAAAGAGAGTGATAAAGAAAGAGAAAGTGAATGAATTTTTATAGAATGATTCATTTCTGGTGCTGCGCAAATTTGACTGCTAGATATAACAGTTAAATATCATATATACACATCCTACAGATTTACAATAGAAAGGCCGCACGGGACAATGTCCTTATAGTTGTATAACTAGAAGAGTATGATATGGCTGGAGTCTCTTTGATGATGTGCCTGGTCAATAAGGCCTGACTCTAGGCTAAACTGTAATAACATCATTAACAAACAATTCTAATATTAATCTATTTGACACCACTATCATATCACCCCTATTTCCCACAAACACTATTATCACCACTCCAAAGTACTATTACTAACACTATTGCCATTACTACCCTGGAAAATGTTTGGTTCCATCCTTTGACTTCTATTTGTTTTAAAGAGGCAGTCAACCAAGCAGCCAATTATCCTTAGCCGATCAACCACCGAATGAGTGTTTAGCCGCTGATGTGATACGACATTTTTGTTTTATATGTTTTCCTTTTGAAATTGATATTGTTATCATCGTTGTAGTTGTTATTGTTGTTGTAGATGTTGTTGTTTTCAACCTCCCATAAGATAAAAGAAATAGAGGGATGTGATGAAACACCGAGTGCATGGGTAGCAAAATCCTCATTTGGCAGTATGAGAATAACAAAAGGAAAAGTGAAATAGATTAACATGGTAAAAGAACAATGTTGTGCTGAATATACTGGCTGAAAATGATGATGTTGCTGGTAATGGTGCTGATACTGGTCCTTATATCAAGCCACCCACACACTTCCACATATCATAGTGAAATAAAATGAATAAACGAAATTAAGTTAAATTTCTCCGTAAGGGTTGTTAATATTCGGATATTAAACTAAGATAGAATACAATAACCAAAACACAGTCACCCAAACGCGAACACACATCAAACATTATACACACACGCAAACGCATGCGCAGAGAAGAAGACAAAAATAAATAAATAAACAGATTAAATAAAGATGGGGTAGACATTCAATACATACAATACAACAGGAGGAAACATAATAGCACCACTGACGATGTTGCAGATGTGCAACGAAAGAACTTTGTTAGACTATATATATGTGTTTGTGTCTATATTATATCTGTATTTTTGACCGTTGGTCAGTCAATGGCAAACATTGAAGACCGAATAAATTAACTAATATAAAAGATACAGAAGCGAAAACCAACCAAATAGTGAATGTTTTCTAATATTAATTCTGGCAATATTATTATAACAATATGATCCTCCCCATCTATAACAATATATATATATATATAGATATATATATATATGAAAAATAGAGAATTTGATGTGAGAAAGACGCCAACAGTAATTCATATATATAAGTGACTATTACGTTAAGATGGAAAATATTTAACGTAAAATATGGGAAAATAATCAATCCCAATATATATATATATATATAAGTATAAAGAAAAATAAATTGCTCAAGCGCAAAAATGCGATAAACATAGCTTAAAATAGGGTGATGACTCTTACAAGACTGAAAAAAATTTGCAAACGACCACTATGATGATTGAATACCGTCTGGAAGACATGGGGTTCAATTCGTATATATATATATATATATATATATATATATATATATATATATATATATAGTAATAATAATAAATTGGATGATTAAAATCCAAATAGGCCTCGATAAGGATGAATATATATATATATATATATATATATATATAAATGAAAATAGAGAAATTAACGTGAGCAAGAAGCCAACATATATATGTATATATATATATATATATATATATATATATATATATATATATATTATAATCGATTATAAAGAAGCACACATATATATACAGATACATCCACTGTCTAACTTCTCACCTTTTTGTGTACAGATGTGATGGGAGAGAGCAAAATTCAGGAATAAACAATGTGCAATGATAAAAATAACAAACAAAATCCAACCACTACAACACCTTCAGGAAACTCCAACTTTGTTTGAACCAAACCATTGAACACTCACTCCAGTTACATGCCACGGCCAACCAGTAAGCTCATGTGCACACAAAGTCTGTACAACATACTTCTACATAGTTGTCTAAGCAAAACACCTCATTTAACAAACACATTTCACGAAAAAATATAATACAGGAATAAAAGTTAAAATATAATGATACCAATAAATGAAAGCAAAATATTAAAAGCTAAAGCAAGCCAATTGGATTAACGCCGAACACTATATAACAAGATCGATAATATTGATATGCTTATCAATCTGTTTTCATTCAACGTTCTTTTAAAGTTTCACAATTCTTTTTATATGCTTATATTTGTAGAATATGATAACATCATATCAACGTACTAATATTATCAACAACGCTATGTATAGATATCATTAATAAGATATATGTTGCGTATCTGTGCAAGTCTGGTATTCATATGTATTTAAGAAATGATTTCAGGTAGATATTAAACAAATTTCAAAATCACAGTACGATAAAAGGTTCATATATATATATATATGTATGTATGTATGTATGTATGTATGTATGTATGTATGTGTATGAACTTTCAACCGTCAAGGTGGTTTTTCTACGGGTATGTCAACATTTATAAAACATATTTTGTATTTTATCTGATGAAAGAGCACCAAATTTGCCTTGGTTGCCGTTAAAATATATATAATAAAATAATTATGGTTTTATAAATATAGTTTCCATTTATTAATAAATTGTATATATATATATATATATATATATATATATATATATACAGAGAGAGAGAGAGAGTTAGAGAGAGAGAGGCAGAGAGAGAGAGAGAGAGAGGGGGAGAAAGAAATTAATACGTGTAAGATCTCAGAGCTGTAGGATTAATCATTCATATAGTGATCACATCTTTTCACCTAACCCTCGTATTATGGTACACATATTCTTCTTTTCCTCATAGGGGTGGAAAGCTGAGTTTCTGATGCATCATTGCACTGCTATAATATATGAGATCCATACGGTCATCTTCATTTATAATGTAGATGTAATTAGTAGTTTCCTATGTCCTGATCTCATACAATTTTGGACATGGAGATTTTTCGATCTTTCAATTGTCCGTTTCTGGTTAGTAGGAGAATGTGCATTCAGTATAGTGACCGAACAATATTAATCATGAATATTGTAGTATCTCTACTACTTATAATTGTGAAATCTAAATATCAATTGTAGCTATTTACCCTGAATTGTCCCAATACATTTTGTTTGCTACTGTTCACATCGGATGAGAGGTCTATCTAGTCAGATGGTCCACGGGAGGTTATCATTAAAACAGCAAAAAAATGTAATAGTAATTACATATTGGAATAACACAAAACATACACAACCACATACACATACATACAGACATACATATACATTCATATATATATATATATATATATATATGAATGTATATGTATGTATGTATTTGTATGTGTTTGTGTGTGTTTTGTGTTATATATATATATATATATATATATATATATATATATATATATATACATATATATACATATATATATATACATATATATATATATATATATATATATATATATATATATATATATATATATATATATATATATATATATATATATATACATATATATATATATGTATATATATATATATATATATATATATATATATATATATACACACAAACACACACAAACAGATATATATATATAAACGAATAACTTAATACATATATATATACAATTTATACGTAGATGCATATATCCATCCCACCATACATACATACTTACATACATACAAACATATATATATACATGCATACATACTTATATATACATACTTAAATACATACATATATATATATATATATATATATATATATATATATATATATATACACATACATAGATACATACTTGCACGTACATTAGAATTTCGAGGTCATAAAATATACATATATCTACTATTAACGTTCTCTTATTTTCTGATTTACGTTTTTAAATATCTCTTTCGAGGAGGAGATCAGCTGTTTTACATAAACGACCGTTAGAATGTGTTAATTTACGTAATCCTTGCGTATAAATTTTCTACGCTTTCCTCATTTGTCTTCTGCTCTGGTTTACATTTGCTGAAATCTCAGTTCAATCATCTAATTTATAAGTCCTTTTCAATTCCCAGACCACGCATCTCCAGCTGAGCTGTTTCTATACTTCCCTGTCAGTATTGTATGAAAAAATGCATTTATTATGCAGTTTCCTCTCTAAAATACTTACATCAGCAGTCCTACTTCTTATCACGTGTTCCTGCATACGTGAGTTCAGAGTTCTAGTGTTGCGTTAATTTGAAGTTACAACCATTGTTGTTGGCATCTGTTGGAGGCTTCTTTTGTGCGACTGTTTGTATTTGAATAAGAGATCATGTTGACATGCGGGACTGAATGGGTTAAACAATTAGAAACCTACTTAATCCTAAGAAAAAAAAAATTATTTTCCTTCTTACAAAGCTGCAACCCAATAGGGGGTTGAAGAAAAGCGCTAAATTGGAAATGATTAGATATGCAACATTTCTTTCTGTGGATAAAATAAAGAAGTTTCTTCCCTTGGTTTGAGATGAAATGCTTTTATCGTAGTATAGTTTCGAATCTAGCTTATGGAATGAATTCAAAATATTGCGTTCTGATTACTACCAGAGTTTTTTAAAGATGTGTATTATAATATCATTGCATTGTAAAATGTGTTAATTTAAACAAAACTGATTTCATAATTAAAGCAGAATGTCAGAATATGTGGAGAAAAGCCAAAGTTGTTTAATTCAGCTTCATTTTATCGGTCTTAAAAGCAGTCAGTGGATTTTTGAAGTTCAAATATTCCATTATAAGATACAGCAATGTAAAATGCATTACACATCACACAATAAAATTCTAAATATATTTATACATAGTAGGCTCCCGCCACTAGAAATGACGACCGTTCATTACAAAGTTAATCCCCAAGTATAGTAGCTACTCATTTTCATCTAAGTTGATTGGAGCAACAAGAAAATAAGTTTCTTTACTGGGGAACACAACGTGTCACCCAGACCATGTATCAAAACCACAACATTGCTATTGTAGTTGCATCACCTTACCACTAGGCTACAACGACTCATAGTAAAATATTACTATTCAGCATATATACGGTACAGAATTACCAATACCAATGGGTGATCAATGATATATTCTATACAGAAAGCAACTGAAAATTCTAGTTATAGAAAACAAAATAAAAAGGATGGTTAAATCTGTCAACATTGAAATTCCGGCTGAAAAAATTCATTCTGAAATTAAAACTAGCAAAATATAGACCAGTTAAACATGGATTTATTACGTTCATCATTCAACGAGTAAAATACGTAACAATTTATGCCTTTAGTTTTCACTCTTTCTCGTTTTCCCGTTCTGTCTCTCGTTCTGTCACTCACTCTTTCACATATACTTGAAGATTGAAGGCACTCGCATCGTTACATATAAATACTCACACACACATGTTCACAATGTCATGTTATATCTACGTGTCTAATTGAGTAATAAAGTGCTTATTTGCATATATTTCTGTGTATTTAAATTCCTTTACCGAAACATTGCCACATAACACAACATAACAAAGATGATGTGTAATTCATCCTGTCTCTCGTAACATTTTAACATCGATTCAACATTGATTTTTTTTCTTTAATTATCAAGCGCAACAAGCTGTATCAGACAAGCCCGGTGTTCATTTCACGCATTCTTTTGCATATCCCCCTCTTCATTTTCCTATGGCTTGCACTTATTCGCTTGATTATTTTTATTTTTATATGGTAAGTTTGTTTCATGATTCGCATTTTTGTTGTTGTTGTTGTTGTTGTTTTCGTTTGGTTTTGCTTCATCTTCCCTGCATGCGGCCCTTCCTTACAATCCTGCAATGACATCCACGCATGAAATATAATACAATTCTATTTGGCTGAATCTCTCTCTCTCTCTCTCTCTCTCTCTCTCTCTCTCTCTCTCTCTCTCTCTCTCTCTCTCTCTCTCTCTCTCTCTCTCTCTCTTTCAATTTCTGTGTTTTTTATAATAGACTATTTCTATCTTTCTGATAATTTTTTCAAATCATTATTTTCCGTCACTTCCCCACACTCATTCTCGTTCTCATTTTATTTGCTTGCAATTTTGTATCTTTATTTATGGTTATATCGAACTATCTAACGTTCACACAATCTCTCTTTTCACACGCACACACACACACACACACACACACACACACACACACACACACACACACACACACACACACACACACGCGCACACACACACACACACACACACACATATATATATATATATATATATATATATATATAGAGAGAGAGAGAGAGAGAGAGAGAGAGAGATATGCATATATGTATGTTTCTATGTGCGTGCGTATGTGTATGCCTGTGTTTTAACCGCATAGACTCACACGCACATGTATATATGTATGTGTATATGTGTATATATATGTGTGTGTGGGTGGGTGTATGTGTGTGTATGTGTGTCTGTTTGTATGTATTTATATATATATATATATATATATATATATATATATATATATATATATATATTTCTCTCTCTTTCCATGCCACAGTTAGTGAGTGTGGGTAAATCGATGACTATGTGACTTTATATGATGTTTTTGTTTTGAAGACAGTATGTGTGTGCATTGTCTCTCCTTCTCCTGCTCTCTCTATCCCCCTCTCCCTCTTACTCTCGCTCTCTCTCTCACTATCTATCTCTTCTTTATCACATCTTATACTGGAATACCACCATTCCATCATACAGTAACCACCATCACCGAGTCCCACTACCATATCACCTACATCACACAGTTCCATAATCAGCCGTATCATTTTCACTCAGACACTCCATTTCAATCCACTCATTTACTCTACATCACACTACACCACACCACACCAAACTACACCACACTACACCACACCACACTACACAACGCCTCTCAACACCACACCACAGCTCCCCACACCATAACACACCACACTATACCACACCACATTACACTACTCCACACTATTCCACACTACATCCTACTGCATCACACTACACCACACTACACCACCACACCAAACTACCCCACACCACACCACGCTTCTCAACACCACACCAATGCACCCCACACCACACCAAATCTCCCCTCACCACACCACACCACAACACACTGCACCACACAACACCATACTACTCCACACTACACCAAACTACACCACACCGTAATACTACACACTACACCACACTAGACCACACATCTGTGGAATGAATGTATCATTAAGCAATCAGTAGCACGTGGCTAATTCCTCGATTTTCCATGGATTTATCAAACGCACTACCACCGCGCCAATCCGGTGACTGAGGTATAGAGACCGAGCTTGTGTGCAAGTAAAAATGCTTCTGCAACGATGCATTGACCGTCATGTGAACAAAACATGATATGCTACGAATTTCGACATTTCACACGCGACGAAATGTTCGCGTCACGCACAGACTGCATTTCCGAAACTGTTACCAAAATGCAAAAGCACGTTTAACAACTATTCCATCTGCTGCCCTTTACCACAATGTTTCAATATCCCTCTATACCTCTCCACTATACTGTACCTGTAATCCCCATCATACCCTGTACTTCTCTCTAAACCTCAGCTCCTAAACGAAATGCCATTAACGCTAGCACTCTGTTTGCGTGTCTGTATCTATGTATATGTTTGTGTCTATGTGTATGTGTGAGTTGAGAGATGAAGGTACGGTAGTGTGTTTCAGAGATGTGAGGCTGTAGTATGTGTGTATCTGCATGTGTGTATATGTATATATATATATATATATATATATATATGTGTGTGTGTGTGTGTGTGTGTGTTTGTCTTCGTGCGTGTTTGTGTAAGTGATTGAAGGTCAAGAATAGATTTCAACCTTTCGCTTGGTTTATTGCGGCTCTGTTTTGTGTTTGCTTTTAGCGAAGGAATTCCGGCACGCGAAAAATCGAGCGTATGACATTCACGACTCGGTATCCAGCTGTTGCGGATAAATTACTCTTAGATTGAGTGAATAATCATCTATATACATAATTTAGTCATGTGTACACCTACCCACAGAACTCTCAACTTAACTATTGAGCCAACACTAGCGTCTTAATTTAATCAATAAATTTGCTAAACATAACAGCCAAAAATACTTCAGTTCAGAAGCATCGCTCTTTTAAAATAAAGGACTACTATCCAATAATATTATGAGTCTGCAATAAATACAGTGTGATCAAAACTGAAAGGGTTTAAGTCATTGCCCTGCTTGGGGATTATCATAGACAATCGTTAATTAGAGAGATGTGAATTCACAAATTAAATTACATCATTGCAGCATAACTGTAATTATCGAAACAAGTTGATATATATATATATGATGTTAGATGAAAACTCACCCACCCACTGATAAATATATATATATATATATATATATATATATATATATATATATATATATATATCGTTACAGGAAAACGCACACAACCACCTAAATATATATATATATATATATATATATATATATATATATATATATATATATATATATATATATATATGTGTGTGTGTGTGTGTGTGTGTGTGTAGGCCTAATAATCACCACTTGGGGGCGGCCGACCGGGGTAGAAGATGCTAAATGTTCGGTCGCCCTACTTTCTCTGATTTTCAGCCCCATGGATTCTGTCTATTATATTCCTTTGTTATATTTCGAATACCTGATGAAGTCACCGGATTCATACTGAACCCTGATATTGAAATTATCATAGTATAAGAAGCCTTTTAAGGAATTACACCAGTCCAGCCTCCTGTTATTTTATAATAATTAACTCCGTACTCGCACCACCAACTACACAAACAAAGACGGGTGAGTTGCATCACGTTGAGGGCTCTCCATAATATTACATCGAGGTTGACCATACGGAATGACCAGTTCTATCCAGTGGTAAACCAACAAACATAAATATATATATATGTATCATGAGCGGTGAAACTAGGAGGCCAAAGGGGCCATGGTACCCCCAATAATTATATTTTGTTCCCCCAAACTACAAAAACACTCACCTATTTGTATATGCGCTACAATTTATGTACATGTTATATTTATAGGGTATCTAAGTTCCTTTATATTTAATATGCAGGGTGAAGGGAAACAAATTTTTATATACAGAGGGGAATGGAAGAGAGCTCCGTGTAGTAGATATAGAGAGGGACAAAATTTGGTGGTTGTTTATATACAGAGGGGGATTTTGATCTAGATATAGTGAGGGGGGAGAGTTTTGTGTTAATTGATATGGAGAGGTGGACTGGGAGAAAGTGCAGTAGATATAGAGACTTGGAGAAGTGGCTGTACATGTTTGCTAAAAATAGCATAAATGTACCCCCTAATTGACCCCATTCTGTGTTCTGAACATAATCAACAGCGAGATTGTCTGATTTCATATTAGTTGAAAACACGAAAATCATCAATTATTATCAATTTTATTTAGTGTTAACTGCTTTAAAAAAAAAATATATATATATGGACCATAACGCACCAGAGTACTCGATACTTAGGGTAGTAGAGTGAGTAATAGGAAAAAGGTCAGGACCCCGACGACTGAGCTCCTGCCGTTTTCGACGCCTAGATCTGATTCGTTTCCTATATATATCAAACATCACGAGCGCTCTATCTCAAAACTATTTTTGAAAAGCATTAGAAATGCGCAACCGGTTAAAACTTAAAACTAAAACTGAATACTAACCAATACTTATTACTAATTTATACTTATATACTTATTCCTAAATAAACTATTTTTCACTGGGAAAAAATTCGACAGCATTTGCTTTATCTTTTTACTAATATTTCACAACTCGTGTGTCACACCTCTATTTTTTTAAAATATATATATAATCCGTATGTAGAAGATGTGAAGCAAAGTTTAAAATACAAATTTTCAACGATATAATTCATTGGAAGCAGAGTCAAAATAATACAAATAGTAAAAACAATGAAATTAAGCAAAATACGGGTAATTCATAGTAAAACTCTTTATTTTCCGATCGTTTCTGAGTGGTAGTTCTCCGTATGTTCATTCTATTATTGATCTATGTAAAATATATTACAAATTTTAAAAGTAAGAAAATATACATACGTCTTCCCTACCCGCCGTCTTCAGAAATGATAGAATGAACATACGGAGGACTAGCCCCCCAAAACGATCGTAAAATAATGAGTTTTACTATGAATTGTCCGTATTTTGTTTAATTTCATTGTTTTTACTATTTGTATTATATATAATATATATATATTTACTATTTGTATTATATATATATATATATATATATATATATGGGGGGGGGGGGGGTGAAAGTGGTTGGATGTGTGAGGCCGGGTCAAATCACTCTAGGTACGTCACTTTCTAAACTAAACATTAATTTCTTTTTCTATATTTAGAGTTGAGCCACATAAATGGGGCAGGTTTGATTCCAGGATGGCGGCTAACGTGAGAAATATACATAAACAGGTGCGAATTTCATACGAAATGCACTTAATATGACATTATAGTTTGGTTGTATTAGTTCATGTTTTTGTTGTAGTTATTGGTGTTTCTTGAAGTAGCTATTGTTATATGTACATATATATATATATATATATATATATATATGTGTGGGTGTGTGTGTGTGTGTGTGTGTGTGTGTGTGTGTGTGTGTGTGTGTGTGTGTGTGTGTGTGTGTGTGTGTGTGTGTGTGCGTGTTTGTGTGAGTCTGTGTATACATATTTATATATATATATATGTATATATATATATATATATATATATATATATATATATATATATAAATATATATATATCTGTGTGTGTGTGTATATGTATATATACATATATATATACGTATAAATATATAGATACATACGTATGTATATATACTTATATATATACATATAAATATATACATACATATATATATAGTCTTCAATTTTATTATTATTACTGTATATATATATATATATATATATATATATATATATATATATATATATATATATATATATATATAAATATATGTACATATTATTCCGTTTTCTTTTTTTATTCGGACTGTGTATTTCATTCGTTCGTATAATATTCGCTCCATTGATTTTTACACTTGTAGATTTGTTCATCGGATTAAATCCTTTGTTCGTTCTGCTTCATTACTCCTTCGTTGTCGTTGTTGTTTATGCGTTAACGTTGTTGTTGTTACTGTTACTATTTTGGTGTTTCTATTTATTTATTCATTATTTTATTTTACTTTTTATTTTACATGATTTGGTACTTGGGTGCAATAGCTATTGTTTTGTTTTTGTTATAGTTGTTTTATTTGGGTGTTTTGTTTCTGTTCATGACAGTGCTGTTATTTTCCTTGCTGCAGTTGTTACCCTTTAACGCTATCGATAAAATGTGTTTCAGCAAATAGTGACATTGCTTTCAATAGCTTGCTTCGTCACAAATGTAAAATGGAGATCCTTATTTCTAAATTATCTTAAGAATGTCTGAAGTATGCCGGCATCGGGGCTAAACAACATATATACACGCACATGAAATATGTGTATGAACTATGTAAACATGTAGGTACATACATCTAAGTAATCCATTTTTTTTTTTGCCTGCAACAATTTAAATCGAATATCAGTGAGATTGATCTTACTGATCTTGGCTGTGTTATGATAGCACTTTGTCTCTACTTTTTATTCTAGAGTTCAGATCTTTTTGCCTTCATCTTTTCTGAATCTATACAGTACTAAGCATTCATATGGTAACGATGTGAACAATCATACCATGGTAAGTTCACGTAACCAAATCAGAGAGGAAGCTACGTATTGAAAGATATATATATATATATATATATATATATAGAGAGAGAGAGAGAGAGAGAGAGAGAGAGAGAGAGAGAGAGAGAGAGAGAGAGAGAGAGAGAGAGAGAGAAAGAGAGAAAGAGGGAGAGAGGAGAGAGAGAGAGAGGAGAGAGAGAGAGAGAGAGAGAGAGAGAGAGAGAGAGAGAGAGAGAGAGAGAGAGAGAGAGAGACGCAGATATAGAGTGCAAGAGAGTTAACGAAACGAACTGATATTTTAATTATTAATACCGAAGTAGACACTCGTCGAATGTGAACACAGCAAAGAAATGACGACCAACATAATAGCGCAAGCAATACTATCTGATCCTCTAACAGTTCGGACGAGTTGCCATCTT
>OZ024749.1:45947020-45954520 GCA_964016885.1 Eledone cirrhosa
CTTTCCATTCAGGTCAAGTTATATAAATTGGGGTGTGCCTTATTAACCGTTAGCTACTTTAGCCCGTCACGAGCCGTGTAACATCTCACCTTTACCGGAAGCAAACTATAACCTGTAGATTGACTTATAGATTGATTTTCAACAATATTTAAGCTTCCAAGAGCACATGTTATTTGACACATATTCCTTAGTATATTATTTATTCCTTTATACAGGGCGGTGAATTGGCAGTATCGGTAGAGGGCTGGACGCCGTGCTTTCTAGCATAGTTACGTCCCTTTACAGTCTGAGTTCAAATCCCGCCGAGGTTAACTTTGCCTTTCATCCTTACGGGCTCGATAAAATAAAGTACCAGTAATGTACTGGATAATTGCTGGCCTTGTGCCTAAAGTAGAAACACTTATTTATTCCTTTATAAATTGGTTCCAACATTTCACGGCATTGGGAGTTCATGATGGGAAATTTTCAGGTGTCATCTCGATTATAGTTCAGCTTGTTCCATGGCACTCGAAATATCCGTTTACCCGGTAGATTTTGGAAAAAGTGTGACGAAAGAGCTTTGACTATGTATAAACAACCTTCTGGTTATCGAACAAACCTACCGGAAACTTATAATGAATTGATGTGTAACCACCAGGTGCGTGTGTTTTCATTGGCAACGTGACCCTTCCAAAGTATAAAAATATGTTTCAACACATGTTTGCAGATAAGAAATCTCGCAAAAACAAATGAGTAAATGAATTATATATATATATATATATATATATATATATATAGAGAGAGAGAGAGAGAGATGGCTTCTACAGTACTAGGACTGTTTCATTCGGGAGAAATCATATATATATATATATATATATACATATATATACGTAAGTCTCGGGTTGAGTCGGGGATAACCACAGTAAGTAAGGTACTCAATACATGGCAGAGTAAATTTTTTTTTATTTTATAGAAGGAGCTTCTACAGGACTAGTACTGTTTCATTCAGATGAAATCTTCAGGAATAAGTATTAAGGGCATAAGGCATATGATTGGTTCGGGGAATCTGCTTCCTGAAGATTTCATCTGAATGAAACAGTACTAGTCCTGTGGAAGCTCCTTCTATGAAATATATATATATACATGCATGTGAATATGTGATTGTCTGCGTGTCTGAGTGAGTATGTTTGGGTGCATGTATATATATATATATATATATATATATATATATATATATATATATATGCCATTCTGTATCTTTATGTATCTGTAGATTTAAGCATGTATGTGTGTGTTTGAGTGCATGTACCGGTGTCTGGATGTGTTTTTTTCATAAGGTTTGATGAGTTCATACCGATTATATTTAATGCAGCGTTTTATGACGGTAGGCATGATGGTTAATCGAGGTGCGTCAGCGTCCATAATGGATGAACAATTGATCCGGTATCGATTACAAAGACGAACGCTGTCTATCATTAATATACAGAGACAAACACCTCGCCACATATAAATCAGCATTTAAAGACACATAAACATATATATATATATACCTGCATGTATATATATATATATATATATATATATATTTATACATATATATATGTATACATATATACATATATATATATATATATATATATATATATATATATATATGTATATATACCTGCATGTATATATATATATATATATATGTATATATATATATATATGTATACATATATATATATATATATATATGTGTGTGTGTGTGTGTGTGTGTGTGTGTGTGTGTGTGTGTGTGTGTGTGTGTGTGTGTGTGTGTGTGCGTGTGTGTGTGTGTGTGTGTGTGTGTGTGCGTGCGTGTGCATGTGTCTGTATATATTTGTGAGTGGATTGAAGGAGCAGTTTACAGTAAGTATTAAGGGCATCAGGCATATGATTGGTTCGGGGAATCTGTGTCAACTAATTATTGCTTTTAGAAAACATATAGGATTCAGGAATAAGAAGATTGGCAAAAAAAACATTTGTTCCGAATAATAATAATATAGATAAATAAACGTAATCAACATAACATATGGAAATAATCAACCTAATTATGAATATTTAACAACTAATATATAACATATAATATATAACTAATATATAACATAATATATAACTAATATATAGCATACACTATATAACATATAATATATAACATGAATTCATCTAGAATGTTAACGGATTATATTCTAGATTTTATGTTAGATATTAATACATGTATATACATTTCAAATATAAATTAAAATGAAAACTTTCTTTATGGTAGCAGCGTGGCCTGAATAACCAAAGATGTAGGTTCAACTCCCATCTACGTCAATACTGATCTTTTTCCAGTTGTTAGAGGGTTCTAAGTCCCAATATCTGGCTAAAATTCATTTAGTAAAAAAAATATGGCGAAAGCTTCTATATCTAATTTCAAACTCGATCGCTGTTTCAAAAGATACTTAGTTGAAAACATTATATGGTTTGGCAGTGGATTGGGCAGGAAGGGCGGTGGATTGGCAGTATCGGTAGAGGGTCGGACGCCATGCTTTGCCGCATAGTGTTACGGCCCTTACCATTCTGAGTTCAAATCCCGCCAAGGTAAACTTTGCCTTTCATCTTTAGAGGGTCGATAAAATAAAGTACCAGTAATACACTGGTTAATTGCTGGCCTTGTGCCAAAAGTAGAAACAATTATTTGGATTGGCAGTATCCGTAGAGAGTCGGACGCCATGCTTTGCAGCAAAGAGTTATGGCCCTTTATGACCTGAGTTCAAATCCCGCCGAGGTTAACTTTGCCGTTTATCCTTACGGGGTCGATAAAATAAAGTAACAGTAATACACTGAGATAATTGCTGGCCTTGTGCCAAAAATAGAAACAATTATTTATATCTACAACATTTCCTTACTTATATACACTTTTAATTTTATGAAAGTTTTTTGTTAGTATTTATAGATCAATACCCCAGCGTCCCACCAGAGATGTAACCAATGCAACGAAACAATGTTCTGATGTACCTTTGGTTCAGATATTTAACTCTATTCACCATAACGGTGAAACAGACTACTGCCAAGATATTTCGATATAACGTCTTCATAGTTTTACCAACAACGAATATTATAAATTATTTAGCTGACTAAACAACTTGCTGCATTCTATTGTATGCCTTTGATGGGAGAGCACCCTAGCATCTGGAACTGAATTAGATATCCAAGCCATTTAAAAACACAAGACACCAAAAGATAATTCTCTAGCGTCGTATACTAAAAATGCTATCAAAAACTCTGTGGCTGTAAAAATTACTGCAAGTACAAAATAATAAATTAGATAATAAAATCAAAGCTGAATCCGTCAGTATATCAAGGAAGATATATAATCTTTATTTTTAAGGAAGTACGGTGATTTAGCTGCTTTTTTTTTTTATTATAGCTTGAGCGAACACATATTGGCTTGCTCGATGGCAAAGACATGGTGGCGGATGATTGTGATGATAATGGTGACGATGATTATTATAATGATGATGATAATGAGGAGGGGGGGGGTGATGAGGGTGAAGAGAAATATATAATGGGAGAAGGCAGACAATGATGGTGACGACGATGAAGATGGCGATGAAAATGTTCATGATTTTCATAATGATGATAATCAATATCTTGTTGCCCGTAATGTCTGTGGCGCCGGCTATTATTTTTAGCATTTTCAGGAATGGATTGAATTTATTAACGATTCAATGTGTAAACAGAATGGGAGAGAAAGAGGAGAGAAAGGTATATGAGATATAGAGAAAAATATATCGAGAGACCGTAAGTTTGCTTAAGTGTGCGTGTTTATTATATTATGTGTGTGTTCTTGTGTATTCTAGTATGTGTGTATATGGGTATATGTACAACAATAAATGTTAGGGTCTGCATAATATAATAAGTATGACTGTGTGTCTTTATATAAAGAGAGTATGATC
Organism: Eledone cirrhosa; assembly: GCA_964016885.1. Lineage (NCBI taxonomy): Eukaryota > Metazoa > Mollusca > Cephalopoda > Octopoda > Eledonidae > Eledone > Eledone cirrhosa. The sequence goes on from OZ024749.1 coordinate 45,950,965, forward strand.
AGTTAGTCTGTAAATAACCTACTATTACTACTACTACTACTACTCCGACTACTACAAATGCTACAAAATATAATAAAGGTTTCTGATTTAGGCACAAGGCCAACAATTTTGACCCCAAAATCGACCCCAAAGCTAATCTCGGTTGGATTTGAACTCATAACGTAAATGTCCATAACTCTATGATGCAAAGCATGGTGTCGGACGCTCTACCGATATTGCCAATCCACTGCATTGACAAAAACTAATAATGCTTTCGTATATAGATACATGGCCAGCAATTTTGGGGGAGGGTAAAGCCGATTAAATCGACCGCAGTTCGTGAATGGTAAATTATCTTATCGACCACATAAGGCAAAGTTAACCTCAGTGGGATTTGAACTCAGATCATAAAGGGACGTAACTCTATGCTACAAAGCATGGCGTCCTGACCCTCTACCGATACTGCCAATCCACCGCCCTATACAACCACCAATAATAATAATAAAAAGATGATGATTGTGGTGATAATGTTAATGGTGGTGAAGGTGGTGGAGGGGTGTGGTCAGCGTTGGTGGTGACTAAGATGAAGATGACGATGATGATGATGATACTTATATTAATAATATTATTATTAATGTTAATCCTCATTAGCTTGATGATGCTTTGGGTGTCCAGTTAGAATAATATATCGAATGTACTGAATGACCAGGTAGAAAAACATAGTTTTTTTATGTCTGTTTATGAGTGTGTTTTTTTTCTTTTGTCGTTTATTTTATTTGTTTTTAGCTGGAGAGACTGAAAGTTCGTTTACTTAAGCGAAAGTGGCGCACAAATATATATACATAAATATATATATAAATAAAGAAATATATATAAAAATAAAAATATACCATTGTATGAACAAACAAAGGGAGCGCGCGACTAGCTCCAATTATATCAACTTTACAGCGACCGATTTAATACGAACGTCACCAACGCCAACACCTGAGGATCCCTACACCTCCATCATCATCATCATCATCATCATCATCATCATCATCATCATCATCATCATCATCATCATCATCATCTTCATCATCATCAACATCATTATCATTAACATCATCATTATCATTATCATCATTATCGTCGTCACCATCACCACCAACATCATCATCATCATCATCATCCTCACCGCCATAATCATCATCACCATCATCACCATCAGCAGCAGCATCACCACCATCATCATCACCATCATCGCCATCGTTATTAACATCAGTATCATCATCATCATCGTCATCATCGTCAACATCATAATTGTTTCTAATTTAGGTACAAGGCCAACAATTTGGGGGACAGGGGAATGTCGATTAGAACAACCCCTAGCAATTTAGACACAACATTATATTATGGCGTGTTATATAATTCAACGATTCTTTCTTAATGTTGTTGGCGGAAAAATATGATTCTTTACGAGATTCGTACAAAGTCTCTTTCTTTGAAACAAACATGTGACAACTTACGTTTCTCTCGGAGATTCTTCGTAAAAAAGTGGCATAAAGCGACTAAGAACACATGACTTCCCACTGGATAAGTCGACAGTTTCTCGCAGGTTTCAATCCTTAGCTATTACTGGTAATCAATTCCAGCTAAGCATACTGGCGGAACGTAACATGAAGTGTTTTGCTCAAAAACCCAACACACATCACATTATGGTTTTAGTCTGTTTGATATTAAATGAAAGGGGATTTCTTTGTTGTGAATTATACAAGTCAATATTTTATAAATATATTATTTAAAACATACAATATTAATCAATAATCTAACCATTTGACCGAGATTCTTTTTAAAATATATTCATTATTAATTCATATATACAGAGACGAAATGGTCTCCCTAGTCACCTTTTTATCGTTTGTATCCATCCTTCTTCTATTGAGTACTTATTCTGTTTTATTTTACTCAGTAGAACATTCACAATCACGCATATAGATATATATAGACAGTGTCCCCAAACATGTATACACACTTTGATTACCAGTAGAGGAAATAATCATTAGAATCCTGTTGTAATGTGTATACATTTTTGGATATATATACTGTCATGTTTGAAGACCAGGTCACTTGTGAGAAATCGAAACGGCAGCTAGCAGCCGCCAAACAACACACCCTTCACGCATTCAACGCTGGCCTCAGTCCTGCTCTTTGAATGTATTCCCCTTCTGGGATCGTTTTCTACGTAAACACATCCCTTTTTAACTATTTGGACAACTCGAAAACGCTTATCCACTCATAGCTCACACAGCGCACTAAGTCCTCATACCTTTCTGGGAGTCTTGTTACTCTCGAGTTTCGACTCTATATATATATATATATATATATATATATATATATATATATATATAAGGCGGGTAAAATTCGCGAGATCCATGGACAAGTTCTCTCCAGCGGCCTCTGTCCCTCATTATCGCTGCCATGTCCTGCGTCTCCAACAGACCAGTGTCTGTCCTTAGGGCATCAACATACGTTAACCTTGGTCTTCCTCTTCTAGTGTGTCCATGTAGGGGCTCCCAAAGAAGCACTGAGTGCAATGTCAACTCTGGATGTCGGTGAGCATGTCCAGCTAACCTCAGTCTCCTCTGTGTAACTTTTGAGCTGACTTTTGGGATGCTCCCATACAGCTCAGTAGGCGGGAAGCCGCTAGAATTGGTTGAGGGCTTCCTGTATTTGGGAGCAAAGATTGGGAATACGGAAGATGATGGGGTTGAGAGGAAGAGCAAGGCCTGGACGGCGTCCCACAGCTTGAGATCGGTGTGGAAGTCGGACCTTCGTAGAGACCTGAAAGTCCGCCTCTTCATTGCTGTAGTGGAGTCTGTGCTGCTGTATGGGTCTGAGACTTGGACACTGACCAAGAAACTCACTCAGATGGTGGATGGGTGCTACACGAGAATGTTGAGGATGGCTCTAACATTAATCAGTATACACTGAGGATATATATATATATATATATATATATATATATATATATATATATATATATATATATAAATATATCTATCTATATATATATATATATTTGGCAAAAAGGAAAAGAAGGACTTCACTTGTAGTGTTAAATAATTTGATATAATTTTATAATATTATAATATTATCTACAACTCACAATATAAAATAAAATCACATTATGTAACACTACAAGTGAAGTCATTATTTTCCTTTTTTTCAAATATACCTAACTGTACCAATGATTTCACACATTTTCCAATATATATATAAATATATATATATATATATATATATATATATATATATATATATATATATATATATATATATATATATAGAGAGAGAGAGAGAGAGAGAGCGAGAGAGAGCGAGAGAGACGGAGATAGAGAGGGAGATGAGCGCAGAGAGAGAGAGGCGGAGAGAGAGAGAGAGAGGGAGAGGAGAGTGATAGTGGAGATATATAGATAGAGAGAGAGATAAAAATTAGTACGTTCGCATAATGCACACAAAAATACAAACCAATATACAAAGTAGTTTTATGTAATGGTGAGAGTGCTTTGCATTAAATATGTGCTATTACTAATGCATA
>OZ024749.1:45959520-45972020 GCA_964016885.1 Eledone cirrhosa
TAAATTTAACACAGAAAAATCAGTGCATACATAATTTGTTCAAACACCATAATGAAGTGGTAAGAATATGAATAAATCAAATAATATATATATATATATATATATATATATATAATATATATATATGATTGTATATATATATATATAGTGTGTGTGTGTGTGGGGGGGGGGGGGGCAATTATGTGACAGTGTGGGTACACACGCGCATCTCATATATATATATATATATATATATATATATATAAACATACGTTATTCCGGGTTGAATCGGAGGTAACCACAGTAAGTGAGGTACTCAATACATAGCAGAGTATAACAGTTTTAATATAGATGAGATTCTACAGGACTAGAACTGTTTCATTCATTAGAAATCATCAGGAATCCTGAGATTCCTGATGATTTCTAATGAATGAAACAGTTCTAGTCCTGTAGAATCTCATCTATATTAAAACTATATATATAAACATATATATGTATACATATACATACATATACTTTCATACACACATGCGCATATACATACAGACATTTATTCAATCGAAAACACGTCTGACCCGTATGTCTATGACAGTAAATTGCAGGAGATTTTGTTTGTTTGATTGTTTATCATATTATTGATTGCAGTTATTACCGATCAAGCAAGTAATGAGTCTTATAATTATCATCATTAATATTATTCTTAATTGCCTTTCATCCGTCTGGATCATTAAAACATACTAAACCTGAGATAGGTTCGATCGTATCGATCTGCATTAAACTTATGCTTCAAACGTGTAGCCACCAGAAATCATTATCTAATTATTTAGACATGTCGCCTTGTAAATACCCCCATAGTACTTACATTCGTAGTTCTCTGCAAACATAGTTCAAATCCTGTCCCACCTAATTTTATCTTTGTATATTATATGTAGGTTGAACCTTTTGAACTTCGGATATAATTATTTGCATGGTTTGTACTGGATTTTTAAGCCCCGAATTTGTTTTCTTCTGAGGTTCATGTGTCTTGTATTACTTAGAGGTTGACAAAGAGGAAAGCAATTCTAGTCCTCTTATTCGTCCTCTAGCACTCCACTTCTCTTATTCTATTTTTCTTTGTCTGTTTTCCTATCCAACCTCTCTCTATGCATCTCTTTCTGTTCTATATTCACACACATACACACACGCTCTCTCTCTCTCTCTCTCTCTCTCTCTCTCTCTCTCTCTCTCTCTCTCTCTCTCTCTCTCTCTCTCTCTCTCTCTCTCTCTCTCTCTCTCTCTCTCTCTCTCTCACACACACACACACACACACTGCAGAGTCCAGGCCTCATAGTTAATTGGGGTTTTCAGAATTTAGAAGGTGTTATTTCAACCATTTATATCAAAGATGGTGTAGTGGCAGAATTTGTAAATCTTTGGCAGTAGACTTAAAACGGTGTGTTATGGTTTCGATGGCATATTCGATTCAGTGTATGAGGACACCAGTTGATTTACTAAATGAGTTGATTCATCGATTGATCATATCGGGGGTTAGGCATTTGAGAAAATGTTCTGCAATATTTAGTTGCTGTAATAAACGCTCTGAGTTGAAAGCCCCTAAGATGTTTGTCATTTATCTGAGGTCGGGAAATTAACATTCCGACATTGGTTTAATTGACTTCATTCTTCTTTTTGAAAATTGTGAGCATTGTGATCAGCTTAGTATGCTTTTCAAATGTGCCTGAATCGCAGCTGGCATGATTTGAACACACATTATGTCAGAAACATAATATCAACACCGCCCAGCATGCCATGTAAGAATCTACTTTAGAAAACACCTACATAACGCACGTATAATGGAGGTATTAAGCAGACAAGACGGACACGCATTTCAGAAGAAAGCAATTGTATTCACATATACGTTTTGATTAAGAAAATCAAAGGATTATAAAATAGTTATATTATATAAAACCTTTATACAGCTATTCAATGAAGAACATTTTGTATAGTGTAATCGTTCATGTACAATTTGTTGTAATGCATGAAAAGGTCAATGTGAATATTAATTTATTTATATATCTCGGGGATATGAACAGATTTAGTACTGTGAGAAAGCTGGCGGACATTACAAACGTGATGAATTCTGTACTGAATATGAGAGTACTTGCTGGATATACCAATAGATACGGCGGCCTACTTAGATACTTATTATAAATTCAGTGGATATTAACATACAATAATAGGCGCTCTGATATGTCCATTCCAATGATATCAAACTCACTGTAAATTATGCGAAAAATCAGCAATACCCTAAATATTTTGAAGTCACAATATTTACGAAGAACAAATTTCAACAGATTTTAAGAATATTAACATGTTCATATCAACAAGAACATTCCAGATGGATTTGGATTAGTTCTAACCCTTCATACTAAACCGAAAGTTCGTTTTAAAAGAGAACTCTTAAATTAAATGACATAAAATCTAATAACAATTCAGACTCGATAGCAGGAGTTTTCTGAACTGATCCAGGATTATATATCAACAAACATCACTTTCGTTATGCAATCGGTAAGTAAGAACATAAATAATTGTATAATATCTTGTCACAATGACTTTCAAATTTCGTACTTATATTCGAAATAGCTTTCATGCAAGTGTGTGGTATCCTAATGTCGGTATTTATTTCTGAGGAAAGATTGGTAGACAGTATATATGTATGTACATATATATATATATATATATATATATATATATATATATATATATATAAGTATATATATAAGTATATATATATATATATATATGTGTGTGTGTGTGTGTGTAAGAATATTTTCGAAACAGCGAGCGGGTTTGAAATTATTATAAATGTAAGCTATCGCCGTATTTTGACTAAAGAAATTAAAGAAATTGTTTCGCCTGATAGTGGGGTTAAAAACCCTCGGAGAAATAGAAAAAGATGTGTATTGACGTACATGGGAGTCGAACCCACATCTTTGGTTATCCAGACCACTGTGCACAGTCCCTAAGTTTATAGCTTCTAATTTGAATGGAAAGAGACGGGTGATCTGTTGGTGTAAATGGTAGCACAGTGGTCTGGATAACAAAAGATGTGAGTTCGACTCCCATGTACGTCAATACTCATCTGAGTAGCAGCGGATGCGACAAAGATTACAAATGAAATATAACAATTATATAGGAATTAAGGCAGAAAGTTACTTGTAAAACTCGTAAAACTCTGTAAATATGACACTGTTATTGACAGCATTAATATCTATGTACCTTTATGATTGTTATGTAGAATAGGACGTTAATTATATGTCTAAACGTTTCTAGTGCTCCGATGATTCCAAACGAAAATTTGGAAGAAACGATTGTCAGCAATAAAATGTTTTGAACATAGTTTTGATTATTCTGTAAATATATTCCTGCTCTGTAAAACATCTGATGTATTTACATTAAGCTATTTTTCTTACTGGTAATAAGGTAGTAATCAATTACTGACCTTTCCTATTTATAATTGTATATATTTTATATATAATTATAACTAATATTATTAGTATATATATGTATGTATGTATGTATATATAGCCACATTTATGTGTGTATTTGTGTATTAAGGACTGGAATATTTCCTAATAATAGTTGGCGAGAAAAAGCTGAAAAAAACATTCATAATATTACTTTGCTTTTTGCTGTAATTTATCTGTAATTTTCTGGGTTTTTTTTAATTTTGCCCGCGGAGTACATAGGCATTTAAAATGTTTGTTGAATACTTTGTCACCTATATGATATTTCATGCCGTATATACATCAGTAGATATTACAACACTCAACGTGAATCAAATAGAGATATTTATTTACATTTTGTGCATAGCCATAAATTTCATTTAAAATCTTATATATCTATATATTTGTTATACTCTTGGATATGCATACAATATACAGTAGTGTAATTATACATGAGATGTTTGTTCATTTCTTCCTACTCGAATATTCACCCTATATAGGGAGTTAAAATTTGAACTCATTTCGTTCAAAATTACGCTGTTAGCTTCCTGGAATCCATTTTAAACTATTAAAAAAAAAAATCAGACAAATTTTGAAAGTAATATATGTCTTTCTTTTCAACATATCTTAGTACTATATTTTGTATAGAGCATCACTGTTTTCCGGTTTGCAAGTAAAACTATCCATTTTTTCTGAAATTTGATGAGAAAAAGAGAATGTTCGTGAGGATGTGAATTTTTGACCGAATATATTTTTTTTATAAGGAGAAAAGTAATTATAACGACATAAAAACAACATCAATAATAAGATTTAAAAAATAGTAATAATAATAATGATAACGATAATGATAAAAACAATAACAATAAGTAAACGCAACGTCAATAACAACAACAACAATGATAAATACACATTCAGTTACCTGAAGCTAGTGGCAAATTAGGCAATTCAGTCCCTATTACGGCGGCGAATGGTTGGGAGGAGGTGAAGATTTTAATTTGTAATGGAGGTTTCGCGTTTGACATTCGTGTCAAAAACAGGGTGAGAAAGAGAAGGAGAACGAGACACAGGAGAAGAGAGAGGGTGTGTGTGAGGGAGAGAGATGTAGCAATAAGGGTGGGGGAGAGAAGTGACAAAAAAATGAGACAGGTGAAAACAGTAACGGGTAGCTGAAATAAGGTGCCCCAGGGAGATAAAGGGTTAGATTTAGTAAGAAATATATATAACAAGTAAAAGGAAAAAAAAAAGGAAAAGTGGCCGTAAAATGCAGTAGGTGGAAAATGGAGTGTGTATATATATATATACAAAAATAAATATATATATATATATATATGTGAGTGTATATATATATATATATATACATATATATATATATATATATAAATATATATGTGAGTGTATATATATATATATATATATATATATATATATATATATATATATATATATATATATATATATATGTATATATATATATATACATATATATATATATATATATATATATATATATATATATATATATATATATATGTGTGTGTGTGTGTGTGTATATATATATATATATATATGTGTGTGTGTGTGTATATATATATATAAATATATGTATATATATATATATATACATATATATATACTCGTGCTAGTCTGTGCGCCTATGATTGAATGCATGTATATATATATATATATGTGTATTTATGTAAGTATGGACGTATGTATGAATGCATATATGTATGTATTAATGACTAAATTTAATGGTCTGTAGGCGGAACGAATTGTTACAAAAGGCTTCAGATTCGCATATATTTTAGCAATTAACACGTTTTCTGTATTTTCCTCATCATCAGCATCATTGCTTACTCAGTCCTGGTTTCTCCTTCTTTGTCATCAATTTGTTTCATTCAGAATTTCTCTCATGAATATATTTATCTCTCTATATTTAAATTTCTGTTGGTTGTTTACTTCGAATTTTCTAAGATACTACTGGCTATTTAGAACTTTCACTTTCGAGTCCCCAGCAGTATAGGCAGGCATTTGAGGTAAATATTTACCATAAGTAACCAGTAATATATGTCCATTATTCGTTTGGAGTTTCAAATTGCCTTCACTAGAGCCCGAACTAATCGTGTGTTGTTGCTTAACAACTAGTTAAACCGGACTCAGCGAAGATTTGATCACACACGTTGTAGTCATATGTAGGACTATATCAACTAGCATGTGGTTCATTTTGTAATGACGGTCCTGTTTGATTTGAAAGAATTTCTTAAATAGAAATCCGTCCGTTGTTGCTGTTCACCAGATTGCAAGTAACTACAATTTGAGCAAATCTGTTCTATATGCTATTCAGAGAAAGATAGAGATTTTGGAGACGTTAGTTAGATTGACATTGTTCCGACAAGGGTTGCTATCTGATCATAACTACTCATGTATTCAACTAGTTTATAATGTAATAGAAATAATACTGAAGTATATTGCACATGTGACACTTGTGTATTGCACGATTGCACTTGAGTCCAACTTGTAGTACACATTTCACCTGATCATCAAACATGGATCAAGCAAATAAGGGGGGGGGGGACGAAGAAGAAGAAGAAGAAGAAGAAGAAAAGAAGAAGAAGAAGAAGAGGTAACATATTAGAAATCCAGAATAGAAAATTATTGATGATAATAATGGTTTCTCATTAATAATAATTGTTTCTACTTTAGGCACAAGGCCAGCAAATACCAGTACATTACTGGTACTTTATTTTATCGACCCCGTAAGGATGAAAGCAAAGTTAACCTCGGCGGGATTTGAACTCAGACTGTAAAGGGACCTAACTATGCTAGAAAACATGGCGTCCAACCCTCTACTGATACTGCCAATACGCTAATAATAATAATAAATAAATAAATAAATAAATAAATAAATAAATAATAATAATCCATGTTTAATTTGCAATAAAATCTCACACAACATTAATCGCTAAGAGGAATGTAAACAACAATATCAGTAAACGTAAATGAGTATACAATACCACCACCACCACGACCACCACCCAACAACAACAACAACAACAACAATAACATCATCGACAACAATCATCAATAACAACAGCTACATCAATATTATCAACAGCAACATCAGAAATATACTGAATAAAGATATGTTCTTTTAGAAAACATGTGCATGATTCTGTGTATTATTGAAACTACGAGTGTATTCATGGCTTTAAAGCAAATTCAGAGTTTAAAGGCAAGAAATGCATTCAAAAGTATTGTTTTCCTTATTATTTGTTGCGTTTTTTAACTTATTTTGTTGTCGTATATATTTTTTTCTGCATGTTACCGTCTCTGCTCGAGAATGTGTCTCAGAAATATCGGCTAAAAAGAAATAACCCTTCAGTTTCATAGGATTTGTCACGTTGTACATATTTTTGACAAAATCTGTGAATATGTTTGTGTCCTGGGGCAGATAGTTATTCTTATTTCATTTATTTATTTATTTAGAGAGAAAAAAAATGCTTCTATCTTTTATCTTTCACGCAAATGATGATAATTGGGAAAAAGTACCAGAAAAAAATGAGAAAAAATTTAAGAAATATATAATGTTGCCTTATGTTAGAAGGGTGAATTTAGGAAGAAAAACAGAGAAACGTACAAACATACGTATGCACATACAGTCCTATGTACGTAGACTAATATAGAAATGCATACATGTCTCTCTCTCTATATATATTCCCCCCCCTCTCTCTCTCTCTCTCTCTCTCTCTCTCTCTATATATATATATATATATATATATATATAAATATATCCAAAATTAAGATAAATCAAATGAATTTAATCTAAATCAAAATTATGGGTGTCATGCCAGAAAGACATGCGCCATATCGCCCGCAAAATATTCATGTTTATTTATATGTTAATCAATTTCTAGTTATTATATATATATATATATATATATATATATATATATATATATATATATATATAATTGGTGTGGGAGGCTTAAAGCGTCCTTATGCGGTAGGCCTTTTGACCATTAGAAGAGAGTATAATATCACATAAGAAACGGAGAATCAGTAGTGCGACGAATACAATTTATTAGACATATTAAAATCGTTTTCCTGCGACCACCTCGATTTCAGAGTCAGGTTCGATCATTGCATCGATCGTGCCTCGAGCTGGTCGCCAGACAAACGATTGTAATATGTCTAATACATTTTATTCGTCGCACAACTGATTCTCCGTTTCTTTATATTATTTTCTAGTTTGGGTGTTATAAAGATGATTTACTTATTATGCTAAATTAACTGTGTTATTTGTTCTGTGTAATTACATTATTTGTTTAGATGAAACCAAGTTCAATTTTGCATTTTTTCCTTCCAGGGACGATGAAATATGGAGACAGCCAAGCACTGGGGTTGAATTTCTAGGCTATTAGATAGTGGGAAGTTATTGATTGGAAAATATACCAACGTATATCACTGCTGATTCACCGTGTAACATATTTTTTGTTCGCCGGTTATAAGTGTCATTTCATGGTTTGTTATATCCCATCATTATAAAAAAAAAACACTATTATTTAATCAGAAATTTGGGTTTGTGGTGAGGAGTTTCATATTTCGAAATTTTCATATTTTTCAAGAAAAAACACATTTTAAAAAAATGTATCACTTCATATAATTAAATCAAGAGAGTATATATTTATTTTATTACACAAGCTTATCAAAAGCAAAGAAGTAAAAACAAATAATACTTATAAAGCAACTTATACACGTCGGAAATGACTGGATTTCCTGGATTTGCGGTTGTAGTCCAGGTCGCATTCCCGCACTATCCCCCGGATGTAGCCCTGGTACCTCCGCTCCATCTCTTTCACATCTTGGTGAAATTGTTCGCCTTGTTCTTCTGAGTAGGCGCCCATATTGTCCTTGAATTTTTCCAGGTTAGCGTCCATCATATGGAGTTTAAGCGACATCCTGCATCCCATGGCGCCAAATGCCTTTATCAGATCCTCACCAGTTGCTGGTAGTTTTCAACTCTGTAGTTGCCCAGGAAGCCCTTAACAACCGCCTTGAAACAGTTCCCTGCTGTTCTCTCAATCCTATTGAGCTTATTGGAGAACTCGATAGACTCAAACACCTTCTTTATCTGAGGTCCAACAAAATTTCCACCTTTGATTTTGGCCTCAGATAACTTGGGGAAGAACTCAAGAAGGTACTTAAAAGCGAATGATTCATGGTTGAGAACCTTCACAAACTGCTTCATCAACCCCAACTTAATGTGCAGTAGCGGCATGAGCACAATCCTGGCATCAACCAGTGGCTCCCACATGACGTTCCGGGTCCCAACTACAAATTCTGTTCGCTGCTCCCAGTTCTTTCTTGTATAGTGGTCAGAGGTGGCTCTGCTGTCCCAAAAGCAGAGGAAGCATTGGAATTTGATAAAGACTCCTTGGAGTCCAAGCAGGAAAGCCATAATCTTGAAGTCTCCTATGATTTCCCAATTGTACTGGTTGTATTGCAGAGCTTCCAAGAGGACTTTCACACTGTAGTAATCTTCCTCCAGACAGACTGAATGAGCTAGGGGCAGTATTGGGAACTTGTTTCCATTGTGGAGGAGGACAGCCTCGAAACTTGTGGTGGAGCTGTCTATAAATAGTCGCCACTCCTTGGGCACAAACGGCACCCCAATAACGTCAAACAGTCCAGGCACGTCATGGCAGAAGCAGAGACCATCCCTCAGAATTTAAAAGCCTGAGAAAGTTTCATGTCGACTTCTCTGACTTGTCACCTGCACTTCCTCCTTGACCAAGTTCCTCTGCTTAATCCTGGAGACGAATGCTTAAAACATAACTTACCCTTTATTCAGAGGACGAAAATCCAGTATCAATAAATCTCTTTAATCCACTTTTTAACAATTTTATACTTTTATAATTTTCTTTAGGTATTACTCGTTATTTTATCATTTTAATTTAACCTGAAACATATATAAAAAAATCATTTAACATAAGCAAATTAAACTTACATACATGTAAAATCCAGCATACAAATAATTCCAGTCAATAGCTTAGAATTTTTACAAACCTAAACTTTTAACTGTTTAATAGCACTTTTTTATTTATTTGGGACCTAAGCAACACAAAAAAGTGATTACAAGCCAGGAACAGAGAAAAACATTTTTTTTGTTACACGGTGTTGTGTCTACTACGCAGTTTTCACCTATGTAGTCTAGCAAATTCCAGTCCCCTCTTTTGGTAGATACCAGACAAAATGATAAAATCTCCTATAATTTCCCTGGTATGGAATTGAATACAAAGCTAGATAGTCGGTAAGCCAATTTCTTATATACATAGCTACGTGTGTGCCTATGTGCACCTACACCATATTATATGAACCTATTATTCAAAATTACTAATTTGTAATATACATATTTTAAAGAATGTTACAAAGAATTTACTGCCCAAACCATGAGAAAATATATTTGTTATTTAGTTACACCTGTTAAAATGTTCTTTCAATTTCCAGCCTGGTCGAGACTATTGTGCTAATGAAAGACATTATTATAGCTATGTTAAAATCTATGACGTTGCAGAAACGTTAATCCCCTGTGGGAAAAAGCTTTATTTAGTATAGTTTCTGCTAACTAGTTTATAACACATCATACAAAGACTGCGCACACTTGCAAACTTAAATGTTTTAATCGACATATATTTATTTATAAGATTTTAATTATTATGTTGTATTTTTTAACTGTTATATATAATTATGTTTTTATTTTCTTTATTATAAATCAAATATTTTTTTTTTACTTTCAGGAAATATTATGCTTTTATTTCATGCTTCTAAGTATATTGAAAATTAAATAAATATTTGAGTACATAATTTTTCTATTAGACCTATGAGGGTAGGTTTAAAACTTCACAGACTGCATATGAGAGGTTGATGCTAGTGCTATGAACAATTGAATTCATTAATTTCGAAACATCTTATTTTTAACTGCATTGTTTCCTTCGAGGGTCTATGCTGAAAAATAAACCTCATTTAGTTTCCATGCGTGTATCTGGGTAAGCCTATTAATTTTTCAGCATATGAACCTTTCAACCGAGCCCCGTATATTATTTTGGCAGTATCGGTAGAGGGTCGGACCCTATGATTTGGACACTTTGCCATTCTGAGTTCAAATACCGCCTTTTATCCCTACGGGATCGATAAAGTAAAGTACCAGTAATATACTTGGAAATTGCTGGCCTTGTTCCAAAAGTAGAAACAATTATTTCTTTGCACCAAGCATTTATTCAATATTAAACATATATTTGGTAACATTTCATATTTGCGGCTGTCATTGGAACAAAATATGTTAATTAAGGGAGAATTTCGTTTAACTACCAACTCCTTTTATGATTACGTAACTGGAATGAACCTTGGCCGTTAAATCACAGGGACAGAAACTTACACACATTATTTATTTACTACTTTAAGGGCGATGGATTGGCAGTATCGGTAGAGGGTCGGACGCCATGCTTTCCAGCATAGTTACGTCTCTTTACAGTCTCAGTTGAAATCCCGCCGAGGTTAACTTTGTCTTTCATCCTTACGGGTTGATAAAATAAAGTACCAGTAATGCACTAGGATAATTGGTGGCCTTGTGCCAGAAGTAGAAACAATTATTTATTTACTGCTTAATATGAAACTTAGTCCCAAGTAATTATATTGATAAAAAATATTAAATGTGACAATATGAGAATGTAATTGTTCTGTTTATTCTTTTTTTTTATATTCTAGGTCCGGGCAAATTTTAAGAGATCCAGTCGAAGTAAATTCATATGAATGTAAACAACGAGTTCCACAATACAATGACACATCCATTGTGTGCTACTCTCTCGAACTTTTATAAATAACGACCATGTTTCCCACAAATATCACATTCATTGTCTTAACATGAAAGAACATCTACGAGAATTCAAGTCTCTTTGTTGGAAAACAAAATCTGGTATTGTCTCAGAATATCTGAATTATAATACGCCTGCTCTATTGTGACCAACCTGGTGATAAAAAAAACAATAAGAAGTTCTATAACTGTTAGAAAAATCGTGGCTACATTTCAGAAGTAAAACAAAAACTAAACATAAAAGTGTATTTGAACAGGTCCGGAGATCAAAACGTATAACAATGCAAAACCGAACACACCGGTATATATATATATATATATATATATATATATATATATATATATATTACATATATATAACCATGTGAAACAAAATAAACTACAGATAAATAGACTAAACACACGAATACTTACATAGTCATTTCAATTTTATATCTTTGAGTTATTTCCCTTTGTTGTACTACGTTTCCATAAGGGAGTGTTTAAAAGCGCCTAGTGATTACAGAAGGAATGTGATAGTGTTTAGAATATGACAACTCAACCAAAGAATACCAGATAATCTGCGCTCAAAACAGGAAACATTGAAAATATTGACCACTGTCTCCGTGACTAACGGTCCTCAAATAGTTGCTCACAGACTGGACAATCTGCGACAGCACCGACAATCTATCCAGGGCTACAATGTACATCATTGCTGTCAAACACCATACTCGATCATTTTGCAAGAAAATAACGAGACAGAAACTGAGCGAAATTAGATATTGAATGTATGTCTTTTAAGTTGAACAATATATGAGTAGTATGAGTGATTGTGTGTGGGTGTGTGTAAATATATATTTTAGTATATGTGTATGTGTATGTGTGTGGGGGGTATTTGTGTGTGCGTATATTTGTGTGTATGTGTGCGTTGTGTATGTGCGTAATAGACTACAATACGTTTATATGTACTTTTATGTTTTATGTATACCACTTCATATATAGGTGAGTTCCATCGATGGCTGATTGATAAACGTATGTATGTGCATGTGTGAGGGGACATATGTTTGTGTGGCTGCGTGGACGTTTAGGTTGTAGGATTTAGATAATGATATATAATGGTAAATCACCATTCCACTTCATCAGCCCTTTCACCTCCTACACTAAATCCATCATCATCATCATCATCA
>OZ024749.1:45974520-45987020 GCA_964016885.1 Eledone cirrhosa
ACAGCTAGAATTTATAAGAAAATTAATTAAACAAACATAAGAATATGTAAAAACTTGGCAAAACTCAATTGAGTCAAACCTTAAAAAATTAGTAGAAGATTGTTTCAGCGCCGAAGCTCGTCGTTTCGCTACCATTTCCACGCTACAGCTGAACGGTCAACCACCTCCTTCATGTTTATCGCACGTAAAAATGGAATCATTCCCGTGTCACTTTTTCGATCAAATCCCACAGCAATTGTTTTCTGTAAATCCGCTTTAATGTCTCAAAAACTCTCTAGTCCATTGACTGAATAAGTGACGTAACGTTCGCCGGCAGAAATACTGCCCGAATCTGTCCGTCTGCCGAAATCAAGTCCTCCTCATCCGGAGGTAGTATAGAAATAGCCGTCCGGTAAATCGAATTTCGGAAAAGCGATATTCGAATAAGCGATGATTCTGCATTATTTTTATCTCCATAGTTAATTTATTTGGCAATCAATGTTCATCATTGACTGACCAACGATTAAAAATACAGATATAAATATATATGTATAATCTAACAAACTTCTTTCGTTGCACATCTGCAACATCACCCGTGGTACTATTATCATGTTTCCTCCTATTGTGTTGTGTTTACGCCATTTTTATTTTATTTATTTATTTATTTTTGTCTCCGTCTCTGCGCAATATATATTTGTTTCGACACATGATTTCATATCAAAAACCTCGCAAAACAATTATATATATATATATACTTTATTCCGGGTTGAATTGGAGGTAACCACAGTAAGTAAGGTACTCCATACATAGCAGAGTATAAAAGTGTTAATATAGATGAGATTCTACAGGACTAGAACTGTTTCATTCTTTAGAAATTATCAGAAATCATCAGGAATATATATATATATATATACATATATATATATATACATATATATATACAATGATAACCCATAAATTCCAGAGTTAAGCCATTCTTCACCAATAGTACTATGACCTGGAGGATAGTGAAACGTGCGTCAGAGGTGAATGAATATGTACACGATGGTAAATTGATACTTAGTTCTTATTATTTATTATTTGACGAGGATGGTGAATTGGTAGATTTGGTAAATCTTCGAGTTACGGCCCTATCCGTGGTTAACCTTGCCTTTCATCCTTACGGGATCTATAAAATAAAGTACCAGTAACGCACTGGGTTCGATTTAATCGACTTTTGCCACATCTAAAATGGTTGGCCTTATGCTTAAATCAGAAATCAATGTTATAAATCATTATTTTCATATGAATGTATGTTTGATATATATATATATATATGTATATATATATATGTATATATATATATATATAAATAGTTTGTGATATGAGTAAGTAATTGTCAGTATGTATTTGTGTGCAGGTATCTGCTTTTACCATATAAGTGAGTAAATATGCACGTATGTATTTATATGTACACACGCATACAAACACTCACATACACGCACACACATGTACATATTCATGTACACACACATGTACACCACTCAGACCAACATTTCACACGATTGTCACACGGGAGAAGAAGCCTTTGGCCATTAAATCGACCGCCCACTGGGAGACACAGAGACTGAGGAACTTTGTATGGTCAGATGGCGTGTGGCTATTAAAAAAAAACGTTATTCTGCATTGTTGACTCAAAACCCATTATCGTTGTTATTATTTGTATTATTGCTATTATTTATGTTTTTCATTTCGATTTGCTATTTGGTTTTTTTATTTTTAACTTGTTTTTTTCTGTGGATTTTTCTAGGATTTTCATGTGTTTTTTATTTTTATTTTTATTATTTATTTCTTCATCTTTCTATCGTCAGTCAACTTCCCATGGGGAAGATGGTTATGTGGGGGATAGAAGATAGCCAAGTAGGATTTATATAAGAAACAAAAGTGGAAAAAGTGTAGAGAAATGGTTAAGAGGAAGGTGAATGTAACATAAAATAAAATATAAAGGAAAAATCAATGGCAAAAAAAAAGAATCATTTAAAAACCTATTAATTTCTAACGCAATTGGTTTGGATGGTCGAGAGATAACACACGCATTTATATACACAAGAAGAAACCACACATACTTACACATTCGCATTCGCACCTATACACAAAAACAGAGTCATGTTTATATATATATATATGCATATATTTAGAATCTAATACCAACACAGTTTGTACTGCACTCATCGTTATTTCTTTTTTGTTTACTTACACACACACACACATATTTAATAAATATATATATATATATATATATATAATATATATATATATGCATGTATATATATATATATATATATGTGTGTGTGTGTGTATGATTGTATACATTTATATTTATGTTTAAACAAACGTAAATGCGCTTTACATGACAGTAATATATATACATACATATATATATATATATATATATATATATATATATATGTATGTATATATATATATATATATATATATATATATATATATATATATATATATATATATATATATATATATATATATATATATATATATATATATATATATATATGCACATATATGCGCTCAATACAAAGAGGCATACATGAGTACGTACAGACAAAGGTAGATCGTAATGCATAACTGGACACTTACAGTCACACAAATATATACATAGTTAGATTCATACACGTGTCTGCATGTATCAAAGTGATTCATTTCATATAGTTTTACACTGACTAAGACACAGGCGTTTGTATCATTATTTTTTTCAAGTACATATCTATACAACCAATCGCAGATATTAGGGGTTATTTTTTTTTTGTGGTTTATAGCCAAAGCAAACAACGATCGTGCAGCATTTGATTACATGCCTGGACGGTTTTGATATTTCTAGAATTTCTACCCAAGCATTCCTATGTAGCATCCTCTTCCTCTCTCTTCCCGTACACTCTCCTCTCTCTCTCTCTGTCACCCTCTCTCTCTCTCTCTCTCTCTCTCTCTCTATCTATCTATCTGTCTCTCTATCGCTCTCTCTCTCTCTCTCTCTCTCTCTTTGTCTTGTGTTTTTCCAACGCAACATCCAATCCAATATGATAGTAAGGCGAAGTATTCGATCCAGGTAATTTCTCAATATTCTACCCGAATTTGTTCCATCCAGGCTTTTGCAATCATTTACTGAAATTGTGAAGTTTTTCGATAATTTTCAACACGTTTCCTACGGTCAGAATTCTGTGTTAAATAAGTCCTACCAAAGTTTGAGAAGAAAGTAAGGAACAGTTTAGACTTACGTCGCAACATCCCTGGAATTGCACATTATTCTTAACCACTTGTGTAGGTGGTTTGGCAGTATGGGTAGAGAGTCAGACGTCGTGCTTTACAGCATAGAGTTACGGCTCTTTATGGTCTGAGTTCAAATTACACCGAGGTTAAATTTACATTTTATCCTTACGGGGTCGATAAAATAAAGTACCAATTATTCTTAACCACTTCAATATTCCACTGCTTAGATCGTTCATCCAGAAAATATTATAATAATTTTTTCTACTTTTGGCACAAGTCCAGCAATTATCCAGTACATTACTGGTACTCTATTTTATCGACCCCGTATATAATAATGGTTTCTACTTTTTGCACAAGGCCAGCAATTATTCAGTACATTACTGGTACTTTATTTTATCGACCCTGTAAGGAAGAAACGCAAAGTTAACCTCGGCGGGATTTTAACTCAGTTCGTAAAGTAACTGTGCTGCAAAGCATGGCGTCTGACCCTCTTCCGATACTGCCAATCCACCGCCATAATATTAATAATACATATGCTCTCAATACTTTACGTTTTAGCAGGAAACTAGGGTTTGCAGATTCGAGTACAACGGAATATTAACTTTGATTGGCCAGGTTTCCAGCAATTAATAGCAATCTTCCAAATCTATCAGGAAACGTCACTTCGTCGTCTTCACTGAGAAATATGGTGATGCAGATTTTGATCTCCGTAACGATATCTTTACAATAGCAGGAGGCCAACAATTTGGAGGAAGGATAAAGTGGATTATATCAACTAAATTATTTGACTAATACGTTACTGTAATGGTGACTATACGACAGGTGTAGGGAAATAGAAAAAATATTATACTTGCAAATAAAATTATTTTCAAATATTATTATTTTTATATATAATAATATTTAAAAAGAATTTGGGGCGGTGGATTGGCAGTATCGGTAGAGGGTCGGACGCCATGCTTTCCAGCATAGTTACGTCCCTTTACGATCTGAGTTTAAATCCCGCCGAGGTTGACTTTTCCTTTCATCCTTACGGAGTCGATAAAATAAAGTACCAGTAATGCACTGGGTAATTACTGGCCTTGTGCCTAAAGTAGAAACAATTATTTTTATATATAATACATAGGCGGTGAATTGTGAATATCGGTAGAGAGTCGGACGCCGTGCTTTCCAGCATAGAGTTACCCCGCTTTATGGTCTGTGTTCAAATCCCGCCGAGGTTAACTTTGCCCTTCATCCTTACGAGGAGATAAGAGAAATTACTATTAATGGAATAGATAATTTCTGGCCTTGTGCCAATAGTAGAAACAATTATATTTATATATTATGACATTTTTATAATATAATAATAATTAAATTTCACCTTTAGGCCTACGACATGACTGGAACAACATTCTGACTTTCTTTTATCCATATGTATACATTTGTCACATATTATCTGTATCCCATGCTCTCATTGGCTGCATTACTCTTTATCTATATTTGTCCTTCTTCACTTTTGCGTTTTATCCATCGTTATATTTCCCTTGATTCTATTTACTCGGTTTCAATCTTAAGATCCCAAATAAAAGGATTCGTGCTAAGCGTCTTTGATTTATAAGCAAAACATTATAAGCTATTATACATACAAACACACTTTGTCACATACACTCATACGTGTGTACGTGTAGATTTAAGTATGTACATACAAGTCTGTATGCCCGTGTATTTGTATATGTGTGTATGTGTAGATTTACATGTGTGTATGTCCGTATATATGTATATATATAAATGTGTAAGTGAAGATTTACGTATGTATATACAAGTCTATATGCCCGTATATATGTATATATATATATATATATATATATGTGTGCGTGTATATATACATGTATGTCCGTATATATGCGTGCATGTTATTGTTTGTGTATCTTTCAAAATGGCTACCAGAATGTGATTCTGTGTAGACTTTCCGTTTACGATTTTCTCTCTACATTACTCATACAGTACAGTAAAGAGGGAATGAAAGAATATAATGATGTAGGATCGAGAGAAAGAAAGAAAGAAAGAAAGAAAGAAAGAAAGAAAGAAAGAAAGAAAGAAAGAAAGAAAGAAAGAAAGAAAGAAGGAAAATGTGAGAAATAAAGGCAAATAAAATGAAAGGGAGAAAGTAGGACGGAAAAAGAAAACAACGAACTGTAAGAAATAAATATATAAAGGTATCTAAAATAGGAACTTATGAAAGAACAATGAATTTAGTAAGAAATAAAAAATATGTGGAGAGAGAAAGAAGCCGAATAGATAGAGACAGACATATACACACACACAAACACAAACATATATATATAAATATACACACAAACACACACACACACACATATATATATATATATATATATATATATATATATATATATATATATATATATATATATATATATATATATATATATATAAATATATAAATACATATATATATATAAGTATATGTATATATATATATACATATATACATATATATATATGTGTTTATATGCTTATATATATATATATATATATATATATATATATATATATATATATTTATATATATATACAGTATATATGTGTGTGTGTGTTTGTATTTATGTATGTATATATAACAAATATATACACATACAAATATACCTGAGAATCGGAGTGTGTGTATATGTGTGAGAGAGAGATAGGTAGATAGAGATAGATATATAGAGAGAGAGAAGGCCAGACAACATAGAGCAACAGACTAGGGAGATTAAAAACAGAAGAAAGACAGTTTTTTTGTGGGAAAAAAAACCAACAACTTTATTTAATCCTCATGCATATTATATTTATTATCATTTGGTATTATTAGTATTATTAGTCGCCATCGGAACGTGTTGTTTTCTCGATAGTTGGAGCTGTTATTTGAAGATATTCATTCATTACGCACCTATTTTTTGTGTGTGTTTTTCACTATCTCTTTAATGCGTAAATGTATCTGTATGTGTGCATAGCTGGGAGAGTTTACACTGCTTTCGTGCCTAACACCACGTAATTGTTTATAAATAAAGGAATACTGGCACAGAAATGTATTCACATAAACATGGATGAGATATTGGCATATATATATATATATATGTGTGTGTGTGTGTGTGTGTGTGTGTGTGTGTGTGTGTGTGTGTGTGTGTGTGTGTGTGTGTGTGTGTGTGTGTGTGTGTGTGTGCGCGTGTGTGTGTGTGTGTGTGTGTGTCTGTGTATTTGTCTGTGTGTGTGTCAGTGCATACGCGGCTCTTAGCGTGTGTATATGCACGTGCATGTATATATATAAATATAAATATATATATATATATATATATATGTATATATAAATATATATATATATATATATATATATATATATATATATATATATATGTATATATAAATATATATATATATATATATATATATATATATATATATATATATATATATATATATATATATATATATATATATATATATATAAAATGAATCGAATCGATACATAAAGTTTGGAAGTTAAATATGTTGTGTATATATAGATTTATTTATCTGTGCATTACCTATGGTTTTTCTCGCCGTAAACGAATATGTCTAACTCATCAGATGTTTTATGATTATGTGGCAAGCGACTGAGATATCTGTGTATATATTATTACCTATAAATAATACTAAATCACATGTTTGCAACTGTCCTGATTTCTTAGCTCTGAATGTTGAAATTGTCCATGTTTAACGAAGACTACATTTATCTGGCTTCAAATCAGATGCAATTAGTTTCATTGATTGTTATTATCTTGAAGATGTCTAACTAAATCCTGCTGAAATATCTTGAAATAATTTAGATATACGATATTTGTCAGGACATGCAGAACGGGTCTGATACTTGGACACTGACCAAGAAACTCACTCAGATGGTGGATGGGTGATACACGAGAATGCTGTGGATGGCTCTGAACATTAATCAGTATACACTCAGGATGAAGAACTCAGAGCTGTACGGGAGCCTCCCAAAAGTCAGCTTGAGAGTGACACAGAGGACACTGACGTTAGCTGGACATGCTCACCGACATCCAGAGTTGACACTGCATTCAGTGCTCCTGTGGGAGCCCCTGAATGGACACACTAGAAAAGGAAGACCGAGGTTAACATATGCTGATGTCCTAAGGACACACACTGGTCTCTTGGAGGCGCAGGACATGGCAGCGATAATGAGAGACAGAGACCGCTGGAGAGAACTCGTCCATGAATCTCAGGAATTTTACCCGCCCTACATAGATAAATGCATAAAAAACCCGGAAAACTAACATTAGTTTTACCATGGAAATAAGGAAGACTATTCATAGTTGTATCTTACCTAGACAAATAGCGAATATAAAGGTTCATTAGATCAGCACAAGTATTTAAGTGATAGTGTTGGAAAAATTGGTAGAGCGTCGGTGAAAAAACATTGCAGTATTTAGTTATAACACTTTACGTTCTGAGTTCAAATTTCGCCGAGTTTAGCTTTGCATTTCATCCTTACGGGGTCGATAAAGTAAAGCATCATTGAGACCTAGGGTGGATTTAAATCAACTCTCTCCTCCCCTTCAAATTTCTGGCGTTGTGCCTAAAATGATTTCACGTATAGGCCCAAGGCCAGTAATTTGAGAGAAGGGGATTAAGCCGACCCCATTACGTTACGGTTACTTTATTTTATCGACCCCGTAAGGATGAAAGGCAAAGGTAACCTCGGTGAGATTGCTTAGTGCCTAAAACAGAAACAATTATTATTTCCTCTCCACCAAAATTATTGGCCTTGTGCCTAATTCAGAAACCACTATTTCATGGTTTCCAAGCGCACATGGTTGGTAGTATCGGTAGAGCTTTGCAGCATAGTGTTACGTCTCTTTACGTTCTAAGTTCAATTTAAGTGCGAAATATGGAAACATGGGTAGAGATTAAGTGGGTAATAGAGACGAGATGATGTTGAGGAGAGTGAGAGTATGTTTACGAGTGAGTGGGGAAAGTAGTTGTATGTGATAGACCGTAAATAGAAAATAGAGCATTAGTGATAGAGAAAAGTAAGGAGCAAGAAACAGAGCGGAAGTAAAAGGTAGGTAATGTGTGAGAGACAATAGAAGCAAGTATTATAGATTAAATGTGAGGAGGTAAAAATTGAAGTGAGAGATAAAGAATAGAGGCGAACACTTTGATAAAGATATAAAATGTAAATGAGGTGAAAGAAGGCAGTAAAAAATTGGGACAGGTGAAATAAGGAAGAAAGATGGGAGAGAAGGGAACATGAATATGCAGAAAATGTTACAATGTTGAAAGTGGAGGATTGAAAGAACGAGAATCTGGGTGAGATAGATATCACAAATATCACCCCAATCAAAATATCTGGAAAGAGGAAAAGACGAATAGGAAGCAATAAACCACAATATATGGAGACATTAACAAAAGGATTTAACAACTTATGAGGGATTATAGTGTTGGTAATGGTGGGAAGAGGTCAGATTAGATGTAACAAGTATCCGGTTGTCCGTCAAATGGCTTTTACAAAAGGTGAGGGAAGACCACACTCATGGTCATTCTCTCTCACACTCTCTTTCTCTCTCAATATATATACATACATATATATATATATTTATATATATATATATATATATATATATATATATATATATATATATATATATATGGGGGGGGGGGGTGTTTGTGTGTGTGTGTGTATGTATGTATGTTTAATTTCAGATGCTTTTAATAATGTACGAGTAAGATTCTATCCAGGGCAACAAATCCCCAAGCGAAATCGACTTTAAAACCAATAACAGCAGCAAGAAGAAGAAGAAGAAGAAGAAGAAGAAGAAGAAGAAGAAGAAGAAGAAGAAGAATATCACTTTAAATAATGAAATTGAAAATTGAGTTGTTTAGTTCGTTCGTGGTTAGTATGTCGGATTACATCGCTGGCGTGTTAAACGACATAGAATCGCAGGAGTTCAATTCCATGCGCACTTGAAGAAGAGCAAAGATAGACATTAACACATATTCACCCGAGATATTGATGAGTAAAATCTGGTAGGGGCTTTCATCTTTAAAACCCCATTAAACTATCTTCGTCCAACCAATCATTAAACAGTTTGGGGGGTCATCTTTTATCTAATAGCCTTATTTATTATACATAACTGCCAGAATACGCCACACATCCCCACAATAAACCATTACAAGCATCACTACTAGTTAACGTCTTTGGAAGAGACAAGACGAGGCAGTTCTGGTTTAACGCCTTTTTCATCTTCGACCATAAATCGGGTAGCGGAAAGAAGTTATAGCACTTTGTCAACACATGAAGATTGCACGTCAGCTCATAATCACTCGCTACAACTACCACACACTCCCTGATCATAGAACATCAAAAACAACAACAGAAGCTCCAACAACAGCAGCAGCTCAAATCACAGCAACAACAACTAAAAGAGCAACATGATTAGAGCTAAATAAATCCGCAAAGTACTGTTAATCTCACCGACATATCGTCGAAGAACAGCCGAGTAAGAATCTATCTGTGCATTTGTGCATGTGTGCATTTGTGCATGTATACATATGTACATGTGTGCATATGTCCATGTGTGCATGTGTAAATGTGTACATGTGTGCACATGTGCATGTGGGCATTTGTTCATGTGTACATGTGTGTATACGTGCCTCGGTGTTTTTGTTTTATTTGACTGTATGTATCTGGAAGTGCATGTGAATTTATAAGTACATGTGTCTTTCGTCGATTATATCAGTATGTGTGGGTGTCTCGAAGGATTTCGTGTATCTGTGTTTGTGTGTCTGCTTCAGCGTGTGTGTATGCATGATTACATGTATAAGAGTATGTGTGTGTGTCTGTAAGTGTATTTGTTAAAGTGAGTATATATGTGTGTGTATGAGTGTTTGTCAGTATGTATGTATATGTATGTGTGCGCATGTGTTTGTGTGTCTGTAAGAATATGTGTTTGAATGAGGATATATGTGTGTGCGAGTGTGTGTCAGTCTGTATGTATGTATATGTGTATGTATTTGAGTAAATATGTGTGCGCAAGTGTTTGTGTGTGTGTCTGTAAGAATATGTGTTTGAGTGAGAATATATGTGCGTGTATGTGTGAGTGTGTGTCAGTGGGTATGTATGTATATGTGTTTGAGTGAATATCGGTGTGCATGTGTGTGTGTGTGTATGTGTGTGTGTGTGTGAGGGTGTGTGTGTGCGTGTGTCAAGACGAAAGGATAATCGAAGGGAATAATGCGGGAAGAAAGACAATTATACAAAATGAGAAATAAATCAAATATAAAAAAGATTTTCAAAAATATATTTCAAGAAAGACAATGAGAAAATGGCGTCTTATCGATCAGTCTATGTCCTTGACACGTGCCAAATGTCCTTCTTCTTCCTTGATGCTTCGCTGCTGCACAATGGATTTCACACATAAAACATATAGTAATCAGTGAAGCACTGATAAACCTCCAACATGTAATACTCCAATATGAAAATACACATACACAAACGTATATAAACACACTCAAACTGGTACAGACACACAGACAGACACCCACCCACACACACACAAACACACACACACACACGCACACACACATATACACACACACACACACACACACCACACACATACACACACATATATATGTTTATATATATATATATATATATATTGTTTTGTGCATAGTGTACGATGTTGAGCTGAGGACTCAGAGTGCAGCCGTATATTTTTAATATGTCTACAAATGAGACTCAATATATATATATAGCTGCGTATGTGTGTGTGTGGGGGTCTCTGAGTTGATACCTATTTCTTCATTTTCAAAACTGACAATATGAGAGTCAAAACATTCTGATATATATATATATATGTGTGTATATAGTAATAATAATAAATTTGAAAACTAAAATCCAAAGAGGGCTCGATAAGGATAAATATATATCAAATATATAAGAACCATAGAGCAAACATTTATTTTCAGAAGATTTTCAGTGTTTCAGAAGATCCCGTTAAGGGTGAAAGCAGCGATTGTTTGCTTAAACTTTAATCTTTAATCTGTTATTTTAATAAATATATGTATATATAATATATATATATATATATATATATATATATATATATATATATATATATATATATATATATATATATATATATATATATATATATATATATATATATATATATATATATACATACATATATATATTAATACAAATATTAATAAAAATAGACATTCGTGTGATCAAGTATATTTTATTATACATATTTCAGAGGTATTGAGCTATCTTTAACAGTACGTCCTCATCAGATAAAATAGGATGATGCATGACATACCCTGACATAGTAGATGATTAAGATTCAGTCATGGTAGTGAATATGTTCCAATCTATTGTTAAAACTCATTTTTTGATGTGTTCATTGAACCTTGTTTAACCTTGAAATATATATATATATATATATATATATATATATATATATATATATATATATATATATATATATGGATAATGGGTTGTATGGGATATGATAAAATACACTGGTACAGTAACGAAAGCCAATCGTTTTCATGCAACTCGCTCTCAGATTTTTTTTTATTCTGGCTTTCGTATTAACAGCAATAGCATACACGAAAAAACCCAAAATACAAAACTTTACTCAAACATCACAAAGTAATAAGTGGGCTTCATTTCATCAAAGTTCTGTTCAATTGGAGCTGACCTATAGATGAACCATACCACCAGGACTCTAACTCCGCCTATGTACCTTACATCTTGCAAAAAACCACCTGAACAACGAACCATCTATTCTTTACTTTGCGAAATTATCTCCCTCACACCATATAGCTTACTTTATTTCTCTTATTTTATATTTCCCTTCTTCTGTGTTTCCTTCTATCACTCTCTCCATCTCACTATCTTTTTGTTTATCATCCACTCCGTGATTTTACTTCCGTCCGTTTTCGTTTATCTTTCCGTCTATCATTCGAATTTGTTATCTGTATCTAGCTATCTCCTCCCCGTTTCTCTCTCTCATCTCTTTCGTGTCCTTCATCATATCGTTCTATATGTCCCTCATAGCCTGTTTTCCTATCTATCTATCTATCTATCTATCTATCTATCTATCTATCTATCTATCTATCTATCTATCTCTCTATATATATATATGTCTGTCTGACTATCTATCTATTCTTGTCTCTCTTTCTCGCTTCCTGTTTCTGTCTCTTTCCCGGTCCTC
>OZ024749.1:45997020-45999520 GCA_964016885.1 Eledone cirrhosa
GTGTTCATACTTACGGTAAACTGTAAGTAAATATTCTAGGTTGGGGGTTAATGTTGTTAGGGTTAGGGTTCATTTCTGCTGTAGTTAGTATTGATGTTGATGGTGATGCTGATAGCTTTGCTCACGTTGAGTTTTTCTTTTTTTCTTGTTATATTGTTGTTAGTTTTGTTGGTGTTAGTGATGTTATTTTTCCTGTTTATAACTTTGTGTTTGGTGGCGGTGCTGTTTTTTTGTTGGTATGGGGTGTTGCTGTTGTTGTTGTTGCTTTTCTTGATGTTGTTATTGGTGGTGGTATAGCTGTTGGTGTGGCTGTAATTAGTGGTACTTTTGCGGTTGTTCTATCAATAGTTGCTGTGTATGATGATGCTGATGAATTGTATGAAGTTTGGGGAGCAGCTAGGTAGTGGTGGGTGATAATTGCTCTTGTTTCTGGTTGTCGAGTTGTTGTTGGTGTTATTGCTGTAAGGGGTTTTGTTGTTGTTGCTTTTTACTTGTTGCTAATATTGCTTATAGAAGTACGTGTTGTTCTTGTTGTTAGTGTTACTGTTATAGTTGTTGCTGTTGGTGTTTTTCTAACTGGTTAATAATAAGGTGTTGTCTATTTGTATACATCAAACGCGATATCTCCGGGTGTTTAAATATATACACTTGTTCAAAGTTGAGTTTTGAAGACGTAAACAAATAAAACGTTTTACACCATTTCATACTCAATATCTATATATGTATATATATATATACACACACACACACACACACACACACACACACACACACATATATATATATATATATATATCGTTATACATGGGGAGGGTCATATTGTTATAATATTGCCAGATATAATAACAGAACACAGTCACTGTTTGGTTTGGGTTAGTTTCCTTCAATATATATATATATATATATATATATATATATATATATATATATATATATATAGGTGTGTGTGTGTATATATATATATATGTATATATATATTTGTGTGTATATGTATTTATCTGTGTGTTCCCTTAAACATAAATACATATGTGCATGCGTGTATGTATAAATACGCACACAGATAATTTGTTTGTATCATATATACGTAAAGCATATGTACTAAAGTGGAAAATGTTTAATAATGTCACGCTGTAGCCATGTGGAACAGGAGTGGAGTCCTTCACAAGCCATCATGTAAAATAATTGTTTCTACTTTTGGCACAAGGCCAGCAATTATCCCAGTGTATTACTGGTACTTTATTGTATCGACCCCGTAAGGATGAAAGCCAAAGTTAACCTCAAAATAATGGACATCCATCATAGACCGGACTGAATCAAACCCAAGAGCGCGAAATTTGGTGAAATACCATTAAAGGAATACAAAACTAAGCGATTTCTTCTATAGGGACTATGTAGAACCATGTAGTTACATCTTAAAGAATACAAGTTCTATATTTGTTCAGATTCCCTCTTGTATACGTTACGGAATTTTATTCATAGGAAAACACAGAAGTAGATATGCATACTCACACACAGACAAGCTCATACATACACACACATATATATAGAGAGAGAAGTAGTTCCACAACAGTTAGTTCACCATACCGAGAACAAATGTTTCACCTTAATCGCATCCTCAGCTCGGTCTATATATACATGTATATATATATATATATATATATATATATATATATATATATATATATATACACATATAAATAAATATATATATATATATATATTCATGTTATATTTCTCATATATAATATATACATATGTATATATATTTTCATGTGTATATGGGAAACTGTGGTTATGTGTGTGCGTGTGTGTTTCTGTGTCTGCGTGTCTGTGCATATAGTCACTGTCACGTGTTAATTTACACCCGGGGCTTTGCGAGAATGATATTGAAATAGAAGCCTGTGGTTGGAATTTCTTTGTATACTATATGCTACTACCCACACCACACCGGACTTCCACACACACATACCAAAAAAAAAGAACAAATATAAATAACGTTAATCTTCAAGATAGGTGTCCAGCTGTAATGGAAAGGTGAAGCAGAAGACAGAAGTGATTCAAGAAAAGAATATTCTAGTGAAAGTCAAAAGGTCATATTGAACGCTGGAGAGATAAAATATATAGTGATTGTGAAACGAATGCCACCTCCCTTGTCATTGGTCGGTTTAAAAAAGCATGGCATAACTAACCATCTCTGCAGATCAAGAGTTAATGGTATTGAACAGAATAATTGAATCTTCATCATCATCATCAGCATCATCATCATCATATTCTTCTTCTTCTTCTTCTTCTTCTTCTTCTTCTTCTTCTTCTTCTTCTTCTTCTTCTTCTTCTTCTTCTTCTTCTTCTTCTTCTTCTTCTTCTTCTTCTTCTTCTTCTTCTTCTTCTTCTTCTTCTTCTCTATATGCACACGAACACAAACGCATCTATATATATAAATAAATAAATATATATATATGTGTGTGTGTGTGTGTGTATGTGTGGGTGTGTGTGTTTTGCG
>OZ024749.1:46004520-46009520 GCA_964016885.1 Eledone cirrhosa
AGTTAGAGTTTCATAATTCCGGTCATATTTTAGAATTTATCAATACAACAACACAGTAAGAAAAATAAAAAAAATATAAAAACGGAGATAGAGATGGCGCGATGTTTTATATAAAGATATGGAAGTAAAATATGAAAAGTATACAGCATTGTTTAGTCTACAAGAAATAGAAGCCAAGCTTTATCATTATCACATTCTTCTGTCATAAAACGAAAAGCGCCATTGGTTAAATGTAGGTGTGGTCTCAGTATGTCTCAATATACGATAGGATGGTCACCACTGGACCGTCATTGATAATATGTCTGTTAAATAATTGTTTCTAATTTTGGCACAAGGCCAGCAATTAATATATTGCATTACTGGTACTTTATTTTATCGACTCCGTAAGGATGAATGGCAAAGTTACTCGGCATGATTTGAACTGAGAATGAAAAGGCCCATAACTCTATGTTGCAAAGCATGTTGTCTGACGCTCTACCAATACTGCTAATCCACCACTGTGAAATATAACTCGCGCTTATACAGCACAAATCCATGGGCAGCATTAGCCAAATATAATTCTCAGAAATGTCTGATTGCGATACGAAAGATCGTTAGATTAGTTTAAATCTGTGAGAAGAATAAATATCAGTTAATCGGAATTAGACTGGCTCCGAATATAACATTACCGAAATATGAACCACAAAGAATACCATCAACATGGCGACAAACAGTACGATTACTCTTACGATCACTACTGTTACCGACACCACCTCTATACAGCCATCAACAACAGCACCACTATCACCAGAACCACCAACACTACCTCCTCCAACAAGAACAACATCACCACTAAAACCACCACTAAAACCACTACCATCAACACCAGCTTAACAACAACATAAACAACAACAAGAGCAGCAACAACAGCAACATCAACAACAAATCAATACCACCATAAGTTCAACAACATACTCCCCTCCACCAATACTATCATCAACACCACCACTACCAACCACCACCTCTAAAACCGCCACCACAATCATATCATCACCACTTCTAATATCACCGCCACCTCCACCACCAACATCACCACCACCACCACCACCACTACCAACGTTACCATCAGTAACACCCACCACCACCACCACCACCACCGCCATCACCGCCACCTCCACCACCAACATCACCACCACCAACACCATCGCCACCAACACAACCACCACCACCACCACACCAACCACCTCCAACACCAACATCACCACTACCACCATCACCAGCAACACCACCGCCACCACCAACCACCACTACCGTCACCACCAACCACCACCACAAGCACCACCAACAACAACACCACCACCACCACTAACACAATCACCACCACCGCCACCAACATCACACCACAACCATCACAACCAGCACCACCACCACCGTATCACCACCGCTGCCACCGCCACCGCTGCCACCACCACCACCACCACCATCACCACCACCACCACCACCACCACTACCACCACCACCACCACCTCCACTACAACTGAGTTACCACCAGCACCAGCTTCTAGATCAGAACAATCGCTACATACATAGTATAAACCACAAGCAATATGTTTAATCCTGTTGTAAAGTCAATATTATAGCTGGTCTCGGCAGTATATAGGAGAAGACACGAAAGCTTAATTCACTGATCATCATCACATCAACTCATTATGACTGAGAGATAATACTAGAAGGAAGTTGAATTCCTGTGTTAGTTTCCTCTTCTTCGGATTCTAACCAGTTCTTCATGTTTATCACCTGCTGTGTTCTGCAGGGCACTGAGGATCAAGCTGCGAGGCTGTGTAATAGGAATATGTGAGGAGGTAGTGTATGGTTGAAACTGAGCAGTACTGTCTTGTGTAAATATATATATATATATATATATATATATATATATATATATATATATATATATATATATATACACACACACACATATATATATATATATATGAAGATGTCGCTAATGTGAGGGAGGGGTAGGAAGAGGGCGTAAGAGGGTGTTAGAGGGAGTAAATATGGCGTGAGTGAAGCGTAGACATAGATAGAGTGTGACTGGTTGACTAACTGAGTTTTTAGAGAGCGAGAGAGAGAGAGAGAGAGAGAGAGAGAGAGGGAGAGAGAGAGAGAGAGAGAGTGAGAGAGAGAGAGAGAGAGAGAGAGAGAGAGAGAGAGAGAGAGTGAGAGAGAGTGAGAGAGAGAATGAAACTGATACACTGGAAACGTACAGAGATGATGACATTAAGTTTAATACAGATTGAAGGAACTTAAAAAAGGATAGAGTGTAACTGAGCCATAATATGTTTGGAAGTAATTGATAGAGAGGGAAAAGTGTCTGAGAAAAACACACATAGAGAAGGCAGCGATGTACAGGTGTAGTAAAAGAGAAGGAGCTAAAGTTAGAGATGAGACTTGGTATAGTATTGTAATCCTAAATAAAATTGTAGTGAGGGACAGAATGAATCAAGACCGGGTGGTTGAATCAATTACTTCCTGTTCAATAGGGAGCATGAGTGGACAATTGATAGACCGTATGAGCAAATATTTGACCAAAATATATTATGAGTTAAAAGAAATAGGGAACATGAAAGACAGACATGCAAAAAAGGAACGACGATACAAGATCTCTCCCAAAACAAAAAATAAAATGAAATGAACATCATAATACCCACAAACATAATATAACCCCCATTGATTTCCATCATCAATGAAACACTGCATAAGCCGGTCACGTGATATAATGCTTGTTTATCACCCGGCAGCCTCGTTCTGATTTCCTCAATTTCAAATCTTCTCCCATGTTGATTTTTCCTTCATTTTCCCTTTATTTTTAGGGATTTGTCGTTATGACTTGGTTTTATTTGTGTCATTTTTATACATCTTGCTAGACATCTTCAGTTAGGTTGGCATACATATTTAAACCATATCCGTTCAAACTTAATGGCTTCGTCTCATACCATATTCTCCTTCGAATTGTTGTTACTATGCGGCAATGTACGCAACTCGATTTATATTACTATTATGTATATATACATAAATAAATGAATATATTGGAAGCCCCGTGTATAACCAGTGAGGTGTCCCACTGGATGATTCAGGATTGGATAGGAAAACAATATATTTTGCCAGGAAGAAGAATTTTATGACAATCTAAGGTTCCTGAAATCTGAGAGACTAAGCATTTTCAGTGATTTTAAATGTAGTGAATCTACATGAATCTATTTAATGTGAATCATTAGTGGTGGGCATACTGTAAAATTGGCTTCAAATTGTAATTGAATGCCTATCTGTATAAAGAAAACCACGGTACTAATCCCTTATACACATGTATATATATATATATATATATATATATATATATATATATATATATACACACACATATATATATATATACACATATATATATATATATATATATATATATATATATATATATATATATGTAGATAAATCTACCAAGAGTTTACGGTAGTGTCCAATCCGTATGGAGAACTCAATGTATTCCGGATATCATGGAAAGAAGAGATGTAATGAAAAACCACTTTCGGTGAAAGATAAACGGTATAAGACGGCGTATATATGTGTTTGGTATGTATATTTAATCTTGATAATTTGTATAATTTTGTATAATTTTGTACATAGATCTGTTGAATATGCATACCAATTCTAACACATATATATCCTAGAAACGATCGTTAAATAATGAACTTTTTTTGTTTAATATAAGGAATTGTTTATTCATTATTTGTTTAATATTTTATATATATATATATATATATATATATATATATATATATATATATATATATATATATATATATATATATATATATATTGTGGCGGACTGGATCTAAAATTATTGGATGCCAGGAGATGAAGGAGGCCCACCTACATATAGAATGCTATCATTTAATTTTTATAATGAATAAATAACATTTTCGAAAAATACATAAGTCTAAACAAATGGTGCAATCAAATTGTTGCGGAGAAATATCTTACCTTCTCCAATAAAAAAATATTATGTATTTTGCGAAATCCAAAGTCTTTCAATAAGCCATGAACAACACCACATCTTTTTAACTTTGATTTTGAAAGTAGATTTATAATTATCAATTTTTAATATACTTTTGTAGTTGCCTCGTTGGCCTAGTTTGAGGAATCATAGACGGTGGTGATCCTGGTGTGAAGTTCGATCCTGATTGGGAGTAGGGTTCTCCTAAATCATTTCAGTTTCTTCCTATTGGTTGTAAAGTAAAACTGAGAAAGGTTACATATACCTCTTGACCAAGATTGAACCCAAATAAAGATCTCTAGTACCTATCGATAGTCTACTGAGACAACAACGAAAATCGTATGGAAATTCATACTTATAAACCTACTTTCAAAATTTTCAAATCAAAGTTTTGTGGTGTCGTTCATGTCTTTCTTAATGTTATTGTTCCTACTTAAGGTCGACTTTCAATAATGAGCTTTGGTCTTTCACACTCACTCATTATATATATAGAAAGGCGGTGGATTGGCAGTATCGGTAGAGGGTCGGACGCCATGCTTTGACGCATAGAGTTACAGCCCTTGCCATTCTGAGTTCAAATCCCGCCGAGGTTAACTTTGGCTTTCATCCTTACGGGGTCGATAAAATAAAGTACCAGTAATGCACTGAGTATTTGCTGGCCTTGTGCCAAAAATAGAAACAATTATATATATATATATATATATATATATATATATATATATATGTGTGTGTGTGTGTGTGTGTGTGTGTGTGTGTGTGTCTATATCTATATCTATTTTTATATATATATATACATATATATATATACACCATCTTCACCACTAATTGAGTTAACAGATGCCTTTATTTGCACTAACGTATATTTTGGTTCCTAGTAATTCCCTTGAGAATTATATATATATTGTGCTTGTATGATATTGTGCTTGTATGTGTTTAAATATAATTACGTGTGAGTTGGTTTGTCGGC
>OZ024749.1:46019520-46034520 GCA_964016885.1 Eledone cirrhosa
CAGAATCAATAAAGGAAATATATTGTGACCAAAAGTGAAACAAAAAATTGAAATAATAAAAGGATAACAAGTTCTTATATAAAATACATGTTTAAAAGCATTAACAAAAAACCTAGCATAAATGTAACAAAATATAATGTAAAATATGGTGTAAAATAAAAAAAAACAATAACATATGAATGGAGAATATGGCAGAGATTAAAGAGCATGAGAATATATCAGAGAGATGAATGAAATTATATATACGAGCATGCATACTCATACACACGCACTATACATACGTATATGTATATATATGTATATATACATATATATGTTTGTATTTATGTATATATATATATATATATATATGTAAGGTAAGTATCTATATATATATATTTATATATGTGTATGTAAATATATATATATATATGTATATATATATATATATGTATATATATATATATGTAAATATGTATATATATATATATATTTATATGTGTATGTATGTGTATATATATATATGTATATATATATGTATATATATATATATATATATATAATATATATATATATTATATATATATATATATATATATATATATATATATATATATATTTATATGTGTATGTATGTGTATATATATATATATATATATATATATATATATATACATGCATGGAATATCAAAACATAAATCTCAGAATCAAAATATAGATGTTAAAAAAACAGAAATCATTAGAGAAAACGCCACGGTAATAAATCAAAATGTGAAGATATCAAACGATGGAAAAATAACAGACATACAGAAAATAATCCTAGAAAACAAACATGGTGTTGTATAAATATAAATAAACAAAAGCACATTAAAACCAAAATTTATAGAAAAAAAAGAAAGAAGCAATCATAGAGGCGCTTCAAATTGCTGTCATTGGCGGCGAATATAATAGAATATGTGTTGGACGCCTTGTATAATGGAGCTTGACGCTGATGGTCTTTTTGGGGGAGAAGGTGCTTAATTTTTATATTTTTATGGGATATTTTTTTGTAGCTGCGACTTCTCTGAAAGGAAAGCATAAAATCACCTTCATAAAAATCCCCTAAAAATATAACAAAATGGTAGAGGTGCAAATATGCTCGGAAAAAAGAAAAAAAACTGTCAAGTAACTAACTCATCGGTTAGTTTTTTGCGCCTCTGATACCACCTCGTTCGTTTAGAACTTTCGTCGTTGTTTATCATTCTTTATATTTTTACTCTACATTATAGAACACCTTTGTATTATTTATTTTATCTTGTTTTTTTTTTCATACTGACGACTGTTATTATTTCTAATAATTCGCTTTATATTATACATGATGCTCTGTATTAGCCTACCTTGCCCATGCCACAAACATCAACACTCTCACTAATATTCTTCTAGCATCCACACACGGAGTGTTTCTTTCTGTGTTCTCTATATTTTCTGTGACTCCATATATATTTTATGCCTGTGAACATCGGCCTCCGTTTTTAACTCCATTTCCGTTTTATTTTCCATTATTTAACTATTATATCTATACCCAAGAAGCCATCGTGGGCTAGCTCATTGCTGATCGCACATGTTCGACCATATGTATTTCTGGGTATAACGAAACTTTATATATGAAGGTTGAATATTCACGATACTTTTGCAGACATCTGGTTCAAGCTTGACAGAAACCTGATGTCATGGTATTAGAAGTCTTTCCTATATCGACATAAATGATGTGATATGAATAACAAATAGAAATGGGTGACAAACATTGATCATCAATATTGCCTATAATACAAACAATCTCTTCTGGCTGGTAGAGTCCAACCCACACGGATATATTACGTATTTCTCTCCCTCTTATCTGTTCCTCTCTAATATATGTATATGCGTGTGTGTGTGTGTGCCTCTGTATGTGTGTGTATGGGTGGGCTTTTGTATCTGTGGTGATTCTTTGCGTGTGCCTGTATACGATGTGTCTTTCTGAAGACAGTAACATAGGGAAACAAGCATGGCGTCGTTAAGATCGACTAAACACCATTGAAGGTTGTGTTCAAGCATGACCACAATTTAATAACTGAATACAGCAATATAATAATAGAAATAGAAAATATAACGTTGCACATTTTAAGGAAGAAAATTATTGTGGTTCATGAAATCAACCGCAGTAAACGACAGGTAATAATTTCATCGACCCGTAGATAAATGAAAATTGAAGTGGACGTTAGCGAAGTTTGAACTGACAACACATTCAAGGTTCTAATTAAATACCACTAGGAATTTTGGCTAGCGCTCAGCCGATTCCTCCCACCCAGGCGCCTTCCACCTTTATTAATGAGAACTGAAATAACTACCATTATAATTTCAAGGCTGTAATTAGACGTGCGAAAGAATACATTAGATTCACACAACAAAGCATTAACGATACACAATTCTCTCTCTCTATTTATTAATCCCTCTTTATTTATTTCTAGGTCTCTGTCCCTTACTCTCCCTCTCTCCATTTCTCTTCACCTATATATGTTTCCCCCCATCTTTCTCCCTCTTCTCTCTCTCTCTCTCTCTCTCTCTCTCTCTCTCTCTCTCTCTATATATATATATATATATATATATATATATATATATATATATATATATATATATATATATATATATTTCTTAATCCCTCCTTATTTATTTCTAGAACTCAGTTACTTTCTCTCCCTCTCTTCATTTCTCTCCATCTCTCTCCCTCTTCTCTCTCCCTAGTATATCCCTCTTCTCTCTCCTCTCTATGTCTCCCTCTCTCACTATATATATATATTACTTAATTCCTCATTATTCCTTTCTAGAAATTTGTTCCTTTCTCTAACTGTCTCCATTTATCTCCATCTATCTATTGTCCAACCCATCACACCCCCCTCCCCCCTCTCAATCTCTCTCTCTCTCTCTCTCTCTCTCTCTCTCTCTCTCTCTCTCTCTGTTTGTCTCTCACTATCTCTATATTAAATTCATGTGTCTCTAGGCTTGTTCAATAAAAATATGATATTATACCTCCACCGGTATCGACGATGACTGTTGAAATGTAAGACTGTGATAGATCTGTAAATTGTGGCTAACGAAGAAAAGACAGGAAGAGATGAACAAAATTCTAATAGAGTGAAACATCAATTCACTCTAATAGAGTGAAATCTCAATTCGATCTTCAAGAGAGTTCGTCACCCGAAATCTTTGTAAACTGAAACTATATTTTACATCTGAAACGTTAAGAGAGAAATCAACTAAAAGGGTGGTTCTTTGTGAATGACAGAGATATATCACCATAGTAAATAGCTACAGAGAAAGTGACACTTTCCCGCAGGTACTCAAAGCTTGTTGTCAAAAGTTATTGCCGACTTCTGTGTTCGTTACACGAGACACCGATCGAGAACCGAGACGTGTTATGTTCGGAAAACATTTTTATTGAAACGATTTATTCATGATGAGAGGCGCTCGTAAACCGAGGTTCCACTATATGATACTATGAAAGTGGCAGAAACATACAGAGTGAAATATGGAATAATTTAATGTTAGAATCTTTTTCTCTCCTCCCTAAACACACAGGCACACACTCTCTTATATATATATATGTACATACACAAACACAAACACACACACACATGTATACTGTATATATATATATAAATATATATGCACATATATATATATATACGTATATATATATATATATATATATATATATATATATATATATATATATATATATATATATATATGTGTGTGTGTGTGTGTGTGTGTGTGTGTATATATATATATATATATAATAAATATATAGTGTATTCTTAGAGATATAGAGATATATCGCCGCATTCATTCAAAAACTGAAACGAAACTGAAAGAATCAAAGTAAAACCAATATTAATATTATTATTGTGAAATTATTATTATTATTGAAATATAATTAAAAGAAAAGAATTACAATATAAAAAAAGTGAATCAAACATTAACTATTTTGTAATTGGTGTATAATTGATGCCTGCACTTAACAATGGATCGAATTAATAAATATAAAGATATAAACAAATGAAGAATGAAAGAACTACTGTAGAGAGAAATAGAAAAAAATGAAGTTGATATGAACGATAGAAAGAAAAAAATGATGTGGTATTGGAAAACAGAAATAAACTCCCTCATCCCACCCCCCAGTCTCCCCCAAAAATAATAGTAAAAAAAAAACGCAGAAAAAATGACAAAGAAAGCAGAGGAGGATAAAAACGACTCGAAAAAAATTGAATGAAAAATAATAGTTTTAAAAAGAGAAAATGGCGAAATTATAGAAAGAGATCCGATGAAAGAAATACGAGTGCGGTATGCGATGTTCAGTGGTTTAAATAGATGCGTAAATTGGATTAAATAGCAGGAAAATGGTTTATCTGTATTGAAGGATATTGGTGGAAAACTAAATTAAAGAATGAGTGAAAGTGATAGAAAATAACCAAAGAGAGGGTGTACTGTATAAAGTGTGGAAAATACTGACATTTTTTAAAAATGTTTCATTAATGTATGAATCATAACGATATACAGAAAGAGTTGTTATATGTTAATGTGGGTGTACATCTTTTGTAGTACGAGTTTTGTGCCTGTATGTGTTTATTTAAAAAAAAATGTATGCATACACATATTTACAATGTATATATATATATATATATATATATATATATATATATATATATATGTATATATATATAATATATATATTGATATATTGTTAAAACACACACATATATGTATATATGTGTGTGTGCGTGCGTGCATATATGTGTATTTGTGTGTGTATGCGTTAAATATGTAAATGTGTCCTACTCCATCTTGCAATATATGCGTTAGGGTTTGTGTGTTTGTAACTGCTGTTGTAGAATTTATTCAATTTTCTCTAGATGAATACAAAGTATTGAAATTATATTATTTAACGTGTCACGTCATATTTGACCCATACTTGAAGAAATCATACAAAAGGAAAATCGAAAGACAGAACCAAAAAGACAAAATGACACATATACACACATATAAACACCAGCACCACACAGAGACTTAGACATACATACTGGAATAATCACAGAAATACACATTTTCACTCAGAAAATTGAAGCAAATAATGAAATAATTCCAAACCAGTTCCCTAATTACAAATAATATTTCCTTGTAAATGTCATATAGTGTTCTAAATTTACTGGACGTGACTGGATGCATATGGGTGCCGGTATACATGTTTGTGTGCGTTTATAAGTGTCTGTTCGTATGCGACATTGATATTATATACATCCTTGTGTTTTTCTGCGCAGTTGTGAGTGTATGCATTGAAATACACACAGAGACACACATACACATACACAAACACATTCATACACATTTTATATATATGTGTGTGTATTTGTGCACATGCGTATGTGTTTGTGTGTGCGTGTGCGTGTGTTTTTTTACTGAGTCTATCAACAAAATGTGTAGTCGCAGTTTACATAAACAGAGACAATTTAGTATGATATGTACACACTAAAATTCATTGCGCAACCAAATGTTTCATGCTCTCACAATATACATGTTTATTTGGGGATGATATTTTGGCCAATATTGCTTTCATAACTGGTAAACATCACTTGAGATTCAATTGTTATCCCCTTCAATCTTTAGCCTATTGTAAGAAATAGAATTAATCAGATATACTAAAGGAATTTCAGTTGTGCTTCAGGTGAGTGACAACATGTTTTGTAAACCTTCAGTTGATCGTATTTCCTTGTGTCAGGTATGTGATTATGGTTCTATTTCGCTGTTATGTTTTGACAGGTGAAATCCATTTCTTTAAGGCTGGTTGATAACATATCCTTGTTTTTCATTAAAATATTTGTTTGTTTGGCTATTACATTATTTTCCCTCGCAGAGCAAATTTATCATCTCCTTACTCCTTTGGGTTTAATGAGTTACACGTCGAATTCAAAATGTTCAATACACCGATTTCCTAATATCCACATCATTGTATTATGTATATTATTATATAATTCTGAATGTATATTTACGAATTTGAAAATGGGTGTTAATTCCGCTTTGAATTATAATATTATTTTGAACAATTTTACAATCACTTGTCAGTTGTGTAATCGTATTCAAGCATTTCAGATAAGAGGGATATATCTGTACTGTATATATATATATATATGTTTATATATATATATATATATATATATATATATATATATATATATATATATATATATATATATATATGTCAGGTCACCATTCGGTGCTACTGATAACATGTTTCCCTGTTCAACCTGTCTCATGGTCGGGTCGTTGGCGACTAAACTGGCAACCCCACCAACGTTTCTTGGTGAGGAGGGTGACTTTGGACATCTTGCAGGACTAAAAACAAAACCTGTCAAAGGGCAAAGGAGCTCTTAAGAGTCAATGGCCAAAATAATCACTTGGAGTAATGACCCCTTGGAGTAATGACCCCAGCCCCATGTGTCAATAATTGTGACAAGTGTAGTGTTTTTACCAGAGTTTTCAAGTCGCTGGCTGGACTAAAAAGTCACACTCGTTCAGTCTATCGGTAGGGATTCTCCTACATGGATATAAAGTAGTGGCGGTACTCGAAAACGAGTTGGCACCTACCATATATATATATATGTATGTATATATATATATATATATATATATATATATATATATATATATATATATATATATATATATATATATATATAATGCTTTCTTGGCTTTTGATCTAATATGTCCTTTAAAGCAAACTCACTCTTATACTGCTGATATTTTCAAATGTGTTTATTAACCAATGTGGTACTTTGCATTAGATTAATGTCTTACGTTAATATTTTTTATCCAGATTATATCTTGTGGAGCAGAAGATATAATATATGAAATTTTTCTGTCTTTCTTAAACAGATTTCCTGAATATCTCCTGTTTCAAGAAGTATTGAGTATTTCGTTACGTATAGTGCTAATTAATTTTCCATAAACTAAAGGGATGGAATGTGATTAAATATTTATTGTTTCTACTTGTATTATTAATATATTTACCGAGACATTGAATAGGACCCCAAAGTAGGGAAATGAGTCATGTATATGGATAATCACTTCGATAATTGTCATTACTGCAACAATGGAAGGATCTCTTGAAGAAGAGATTATATTATGATATCGATTTACAATGAGGTACGGAAAAGTAAAGAAATTCTCGGCTTATTGACGAAAAGTTATTGGCCAAATCATAGAAAAATCATGTATCGAGTTATTCCAGCCTCTCTAAATACAATTGCTCTGAGATTTCCAGTAGATCTTGTACTCAGTAATGGTAACATTTGTGCAGATTGTGATGTTGATCTGAAATTAGGACTTGAAGCATTGCAATGATGATGTGGATACTGATGATGTTGAAGAACATTATTATTCATTTCATGTTCCTGGTGATGTTGTTGATGACACTGATGATGATGGTGGAGGTGATGATGAAAGAGAGGATAATGATGATATTGATAGTGATGATGATGATGATGATGATGTTGATGATGGTGATGATGGAGAAGGTGATGATGAAGGAGGTGATGTTGACAGAGATGATGATGATGATGATGATGATGATGATGATGATGATGAGGATGATGATGAGGTTGATGATGAGGATGATGATGAGGTTGATGAAGGAGAAGTAGAAGAAAAAGAAGGAGGAGGAGGAGAAGATAAAGAAGAAGAAGAAGAAAAAAGAATCATGATGATCATGATGATCATGATCATGATGATGACAGAGATGATGATGATTATGATAATCATGATCATGATCATGATGATGGTGATGATGATCGAGACGATGAGGACGATGGTAATGATGAAGATGATAATGTTGGTTGTGTCTATGGTGGTGTTGTTGTTGCGGATAATGTT
Source organism: Eledone cirrhosa (assembly GCA_964016885.1). Classification (NCBI taxonomy): domain Eukaryota; kingdom Metazoa; phylum Mollusca; class Cephalopoda; order Octopoda; family Eledonidae; genus Eledone; species Eledone cirrhosa. Next base: position 46,027,441 of record OZ024749.1, read on the forward strand.
TATGGTGATGATGACGATGATGATGATGATGATGATGATGAGGATGATGATGATGATATTGGAGCTGTTGTTAAAATCCTTCAAAAAAGTAAAGAAAGTAAAAAATAAAAAAAAAAATAAAAATTCGCTATAAATGTGCGTGTGACAAACAATAGAACGAAACAAGAACAACATCAACAAAAATGACAACAACGGCAACAACAATAGAAGCAAGGGCCACCATAATGACATCAACAATAATACTAATTTGATTAGGGGCTCCAACCTTGTCTCGAACCCTTCATTCATTCATTTCTACTCAGCACTATAGGGAGACATCATTAATCAGAGACACACACACGGATATAAACTAAATAGAGAAATAAATAAACACACACACATACACACACACACACAGACAGACAGACAGACAGACACACACACACACACACACACACACACACACACACACACACACACACACGCACACACACACGCACACACACACACACGCACACACTCACACACTAAATAATAAATGTAAATAAAAATCAAATGAAACAAACAAAAGAAGATTGAATTAAGCACGTGGAAGTGTGATCGTTGAAATTTCGCCTGATGTATATATATATATACATATATATATATATATATATATATATATATATATATATATATATATATATATATATATATATATATATACATATATATATGTATATATACACACACAAACATATATATATATATATATATATTATTTATATCTTATATATATATTTATGTATGTGTGAGTATATATATATATATATATGTTTGTGTGTGTATATATACATCTATATATATATATATGTATATATATATATATATATATATATATATATATATATATATATATATATATATATATATATATATATATATATATATATACGTATATCCGTACATAACAATAATCATATTAAACATAATAATAAACGAATAATACTAAGAAGAAGAAGATCGGTAGGAGCTGTGTCAATAGTAATAAAACAATAATAACACCAATAACAACAATAACAACAATAACAACAATAATAACAATAATTATAGTGTCCCTTGGTGGTACTTGGCGCAAGTGGCTGCGATTTTCCCTGTCAATCGCTGCAGTTGCCCGGTGATAAAATGGCCAACGAAGTAAATTAAATCTCTTCTCCCTCATGTTCAGGAAGAAATATATTTATATGTATATTAAAATACATCTCTCTTACCCACTTATTATCTCCCTTCTCCTCTGTCTGCTTCTGCATATCTCCCCCTACCACTCTCTTTCTCTCTCTCTCTGTCTCTCAATCTGTGTCTCTCACTCACACACACTCTCTCTCTCTCACACACACTCTTTCTCAGGCACTTACACCCCCCTCAAACACACACTCTCACTCTTCCTCACACACATACACACGCTCTCTCTCTCTCTCTCTCTCTCTCTCTCTCTCCTACAGATACACACACACTCTCTCTCCCTCTCTCCCCATACCGTCGTTCTCTCTATTTAATACTACTTTCCCATTTTGCATCCCTAAATCTGCCTCTGCACACGCATATGCGTCAATTTTAATATTTCCCCAACTCCATTTCCGTCAAATTCTTCATCATCATCATCATCATCTTCATCATCATCTTCGTCATAGTCCACTTCATTTTCCTCCTCTACCTCATCACCATCATCATCATTAATATAATCATCGTTCGCCGTCACGCCACCGCCATAATAATTCCCATTCTTGTTTTTTATCATACCCCTCAATCTTCCATAAACTGCTCCCTCTGCATATGGGCATGCGTGGGCACAATGAAATCACTCAAGCCATTTATTTAATATTGGTTGCGCAGCCATCATCAGCGGTACGCTCCTAGCCGCCACCGCCACCACCAGCAGCACTACAACCTCCGCCATCACAATCAACATCAGCTACATCACCACCACCACCAACAACAACATCAACACACCTCCACCATCAATAGAAGATCTACCATTTCTCGCCCATCATCAAAAATACTTCCAACTCCCACTGACACCTTACACATTACCACCAACACCACCAGCACCGCAGTCGCTATCAGTAACACTAGAATCATAGCAAACAACAACAAAATTCCACCCCCACTGAAATCAGTTCTGTCAATCCAACGGCCACAATACTATCAGCACCATCAGTAAATAATTATTCTTATTGGTGGATTGGCAGTATCGGTAGAGGGTCGGACGCCATGCTTTGACGCAACGAGTTACGGCCCTTGCCATTTTGAGTTCAAATCCCTCCGAGGTTAACTTTGCCTTTCATCCTTACGGGTCGATAAAATAAAGTACCAGCAATTCCCCAGTGCATTACGCACTGGGGAATTGCTGACCTTGGGCCAAAAGTGGAAACAATTATGATTACATTCCGTTTTCAAACCCTACCCAAGTAAATTTTCACCATTCCAGGGTCAGCAAAATCAAGTACTATCAAGTATAGGAATAGAATTCGTCGACATTCACCACCAAAATATTGTGTCTCAATTATAAGCTATTGTGACAATCACCAGATAATGATTTCTACCATAGGGACAAGGCCAGTAATTTAGGGGGGGGGGACAAGTCGATTAAATCAACCCAGTACATTACTGGTGCTTTATTTTATCGACCCCGTAAGGATTAAAGGCAAAGTTAACCTCGGCGGTATTTGAACTCAGGCTGTAAAGGGGCGTAACTCTATGCTACAAAACATGGCGTCCGACGCTCTATCGATACTGCCAATCCACCAGATAGTGGTGAATTTACAGAATCGTTAAATCATCTGACAAATAACTTTGTGGTATTTAGTTACTTCTCATTACATTCTGCGTTAAAAACTCGCCCAGGTTATCTTTGCCTTACATCTATCTGTGGTCGATAAAATAATGTACACGTCCATTGATAGGGTCGATATAATCGACGTTCCTCTTTCCTCTAAAAGTTTCGCTTAACTTAGAAACCGTTATAATTCTCACTATTAGTAGTAGTAGTAGTAGTAGTAGTAGTAGTAGTAGTAGTAGTAGTAGCACTGTAGATGCTGTTGAAAAAAATTAGCTTTCCAAATTTATCATATTGACCCATATTACACTTTAAGTTATATTCATCTTTATTTATTGTTTGTCGTTGAATTCATTTTTTTATTTTTCGATTATTCTTATTATCATGTTATTATTATTACTATTATAATTTATGTTTTACTTTGCTTAATGCTTACAGGACTGAAACCAATTCCCAAGAGTTTACCAACCCACATCCTTCCATTTTTATTCGCTCGCTCACACACTCAACCAACCAATCGCATATTCGCTCGATTGCTCGATAGCTCGTTCGTTCCTTTGCTCGCTCGTATGTCGTAACGAGTGTCATGATTAGTATTTTGATAAATGACCGATGAGAAAGCAGACATAATGACGGAGGAAGAATATGTGATGAACTGCTGTTCGTGTCAGCCATGACACATACACATGGGCCTCGTTAGTAAAGTTGCTAACTTAATGACGTTATAGGTGTCAATGTGATGAATGATTCTCGTTGTAACAATATTGTTAACACATTAGCAGTTTTAGCGACAATGCTGATGACTGTGGCGATAATAATTACAGTAATAATAATAACAATAATAACGATTTCTGATTTAGGCTCAAGGCCAGTAATTTGTATGGTGTAGATGGAAAGCCAATTACATCAAAACTTATACTATATTTTATCGAACCCAGAATGATGAAACGCTAAATTGACCTTGATGTGATGCGATTTCAAAACGTACAGCGCAGTAATGCACGTGGCAAAGAACTTTTCCGATGCTCTCATACTGATTTTTAATTAAAGCACAAGGCCAGCACGAATGCGCATTTCGACTATATTATGTCAAGTATCTGATAGGTATCTTTTCTTATCGATACCTGGAAGCATGATTGTACAAAGTTGATTTCCATAATTTTCTTTCTAGTAACAGTTCTAACAACATGTAGTTGGCAACATGTTATATATGACTATATTGGGCGCGGGTGGGACTCGACATCATATGGTAAGAGTATTCAAATAAATATCAGTCATTACTCGGTTCCTACTGACAATATTTAATCACCTACAATATCAAACATTGTCTTAAGTGTAGTTGCAACCACAGCAGCAGCAACACGATTATTATGAACAACCCCATGATGAACACCATCAATAGTAGTAGTAGTAGTAGTAGTAGTAGTAGTAGTAGTAGTAGTAGTAGTAGTAGTAGTAGTAGTAGTAGTAGTAGTGGTGGTGGTGGTGGTGGTGGTAGTAGTAGTAATAGTAGTAGTAGTAGTAGTAGTAGTAGTAGTAGTAGTAGTAGTAGTAGTAGTAGTGGTGGTGGTGGTGGTGGCGGTGGTGGTGGTGGTGGTAGTAGTAGTAGTAGTAGTAGTAGTAGTAGTAGTTGTAGTAGTAGTAGTACTGGTGGTGGTGGTGGTGGTGGTGGTAGTAGTAGTAGTAGAAGTAGTAGTAGTAGTAGTAGTATTAGTAGTAGTAGTAGTAGTAGTGGTGGCGGTAGTAGTAGTAGTAGTAGTAGTAGTAGTAGTAGTAGTAGTAGTACTAGTAGTAGTTGTAGTAGTAGTAGTAGTAGTGGTGGTGGTGGTAGTAGTAGTAGTAGTAGTAGTAGTAGTAGTAGTAGTAGTAGTAACAGCAGCAGCAACAGCAGCAGCAGCAGCAACAACGGTATCTGCTGCAACTGTCAACACATCTGTTACAAATGCACCTACTAACTGTATGCATAATTCTAGCAACAATATCTGCAATGCATACTAATAGAGGTGACAGGAAACGTAAACGGTGATATCAAGTGCTGTAACAACAAGCAGCAACAGGAAGAGAGCCAGTTGTAACAGGAAGAATAACAACAACAACAGCAACAGCAGCAACAACAGTAGCATCACAAACAACAGCAATCTCTCCAAGCAGAAAACTAGTTATATATCACTTCGACCAAATATTCAGCTAGGTTTGAAGACTCTGGTTAATCTAACTACAGCACTCGGGTGGATAACGCAGATATGACCACCCATCTATTACATCTCACCATCAATCAGACCTGATGGATTCACACATATGGAACATTTTCTCTGTTACCCCACTTTCATCAATAATACATGTATATCTCTTAGGGAAACACTGGTACTACTTCCATATATACATCCAGAAATCACACTCCAGAACAAAACATAAATATCACGCTTACCTAATTATATCTATGTATTACTCTCACAGCAGAAGTAAATGCAGTTATAACCCTTTCTACTATACCTCTCATATAATGAATACAACATTTATATATAACGAACTGAAACTATCTGTCATTAACTAGTGTGCATTTACCTGGGTGACACTATAAATAAAAACGTAATGTTTGGCCACGAGGCTTGTTTAATAGGAGCACACAGTGATTGTTGTGACTGGTAGAGTTCTGAAAAATCTATGAGATGCGGGGTAGAAAACATATATAGAGGATATTCTGCGCTAACAGATTAATGGCATCTTAGTGTCGTTGAGTAGATCGTTTATACTCAAGACGTGTCGTAAATTTAGGGCAATAAGGTAGTTTACCCTCGAGTCTCCTTTATAGGTAGTAGCAATAGCTGCAGAACCACTGTAAGACTAAGGAGACTGGAAACATGTGGATAACAGTAATTAAAACAATATACAAAATATCATCGAATGCCAAAAGCAGCAGTGATAACAACTAAAAGAAGTATGGTGACAGCATTATTATCATTCCCAACAGCAAGTATGCCATCTCTTTCAGTTCTCATAAACTGTAGTATCAATCGAGTGTCGATGGCATGATATTAACAACGAAGACAATAAAAAATATATCACAAACAAAACCAACCATCAGCAGCAGCAGTATTAGAAACTGCAATAGCATCAAAAACAACGACGACTTATCAAAAAGTAATAAATTAATGACAACAATATCTACGGCGTCAAAAATAGCAGCAGCAACCAGCCGCAAAGGAACCGCCCTTATCAGCATTTGCATCATAACAGCATTAAGAGCAACTAACGAACTCATCTCATTTCATGAGCAGCTAACGCCCCGACGCCAATCTCTTCGTTTGTCCTTTCTTTCACACGCTCTTTATTTCACTACTCAATTCCCTAGACGTTATTTTCTACATTTTTTTAGGCCACCATCTAAGATGGCGTTTGCTTCCAATTCTTGTACATCTGCAAAACTAGTTTTCCCGCCTTCCGATTGAATGATAATCTCCTGGTCTCTATATTCTTTCTCAATCGTTCTATCTAATATCTCATTGTAACCAATACACCATGCATCCTAAATATCTTTCTTTGTTTCTTTTCTCTCTTTTCCCCGGTCGCTCTCTTTCTCTCTTTCTCCTTTTCTCTCTTTTCCTTCGTCGCTCTCTTTCTCTCTTCCTCCTTTTCTCTCTTTTCTCCAATCTTCGCTGCAATTAAACAGTAACATAACAATAAAGATTTGAAAAGTAGAAAAAATGAATAAATATACCAAAAACTAATGCATAAATAGTCCAAAACAAATAATCAGCAGCGACATCTTCACCCTTTCTATTCACTTCATTTCACATTCAATATGGCTGCCAATCGCCACAGCATAGCTTTATAGCCATTATGGCGGCCATATCAGCTCAGCCGTCTTATATAAACGTACATATTTTATGATGGATTTGAATTATTGCTATTGCTCTTCATGTTTAGCATTAGTTCATCCTTAATCAATCAGATCTATAGCAATGAAATTCCATTCGTGACAATCACGTCTATTTTATTCTAGCATAGTCCAACTATGACAGCATTTCACAAAATATACTTCAACCATTTTAAATGCTGCTAAGACGTAACATCAGAAAAATTTAGTTTCACCATGGTATTTGATGAAATCAATCATATTCTGTATCTGGCAACATATTTATTTCTAATGTTTTACTGTATAGTCTACAGAAAAGTTAAAAATTAGCTGGTGTAATTGTCAGAAATATTGTATACAAAAGGACAAAACAACGGAGATATATATATATATATTGTGTATATAATGTGGAATATACAAAGACAATCAA
>OZ024749.1:46039520-46042020 GCA_964016885.1 Eledone cirrhosa
TTAAATTACGAATCAAAACAAATGTTTCAATCCTATCTGACGATCTGGCGTATTATTTCAGTCTTGACTCGAGGTGTGTTGATTAAGCTTTTATATACATAAATCCCAGAGAATATATTAAATGACCAAATCTGTAAACACTAGAAGAGTAGCGACCATTTATTTGTGTCCTATTATCAACCTAAACTCAATGATGAAACCAAGACAACATAGATTTTGTTAAAGGCAACAAAACAAATAAACCAAGAAAGAAAAGGGGATGATCATTTTTCGGGGGATTGATATGACACTGTGCTTTACAACAGATGTGTTTTCGCTATTCATATACAGAACAAAATAGAGGACATGACAAAATAATAGAAATTTATAAGTGCTATACACGATTTCAACTCATTTAATATTCATAGTCACCTTGTTTGTTTCAGACATAATTATGATGATGATAATGATGATGATGATGATGATGATGATGATGATGATGATGATGATGATGATGATGATGATGATGATGATGATGATGATGATGGTGGTGATAATAATAATAATAATAATAATAATAATAATAATGTAATAATGATAACAATAATAATAAAATAATAAAAATGACAGCAATAATGGATATTACATAACTTGTTAAGGATTCAATTTAATGATCCAGTGTTAATAAGATCTTCACTGGGCAAATGAATATAGTAATAATAATAATAAAAAAAAATAATCATTATTATAATTAATGTTATTATTATTATCATTTTCATCAAATTTATTATTAATGTTTATATCGTTATTATTATCATCATTGTGATTTTTACCGTTAATCTTAATATTGTAATTACTATCTCTGACGTCATTGCATGTGATAATATTACTACCATTACTCACATTATTACTGCTGTTATTGTTGTTGTTGATGAGGGGGTGATGAAGATGATGATGGTCGTGTTTATGATGATGATGATGAGGATAGTTGTGGTGGTGATGATGATGATGACGATGATGATGATGGCGAGGATGGTTGGGGTGGTGATGCTGATGATGATGATGATGATGATGATGATGTTGGTGTTGGCCGGAGTGGTGATGGTGATGATGGTGTTGGTCGGGGTGGTGATGGTGATTATGATGATGATGAGGAGGATAATGTTGATGATGGTTTTGGAGTGGTGATGGTGATGCTGATGTTGTTGATGATGATGATTTGGTTTGGGTGGTGACAGTGATGCTGCTGCTGCTGATGATGATGATGGTGTTGGTTGGGGTGGTGATGGTGATGATGATGCTGATGATGATGATGATGACCTTGGTTGGGGTGGCGATGATGATGATGAGATGGTTGAATGATGTTTCTATTTGTGTTGTCGTTGTGACTCTACGTAATAAGTATTCTTTCTTTAGTAAACGAAATTGCTCCATTGTTCTACAGGGTGTCTAAGTGACCCCATCCCCAGCGCCATCACGACCCCCAACACCACCACTCCCACTGAAACACGTCCAGGATCAACACTTCAAATCGAATAATTTCCTTATTGTATTTTTACAAACTTATACATAGGCACACACTCTCCATATATCAACTGTCTCACAATCTCACTCTCTCTATCACTCTCTCATTCTCTATTATTTATTTCTCTCTCAATCTTTCAATCTTTCACACACATACATACACACACATACATACACACATACACACACAAACACAAACACATACACACACACACAAACACATACATATACACAAACACCCATAACACTTGCTCTGAATAAATGTCAACAAATGCGGGGTCGCGTGCAAATGAACGAATTGATTTCGCTCCGTCACTAATTTACGTCTCGTCTCTCTCTCTCTCTCTCTCTATTTCTTTCTGTCTCTCTCTCCCTACCTTCTCCTGACTCTACCCCCCCCCCCTCATACACTCACACGCACGTTCACAAACACACATGTACACACATAGAGGGATGTTTATGAAAAAGATATATAATTAGACACTTATACTTGCTTTCACGTGCTTAAACAAGCTGGCGATAACACAGAATGATTTTGAGCCATTTTCCCGAGTCTCTTAATCCATCAGTGATCTGTAGGGGTTAAAGTGCATTACATATTCATAACAATAAAAGCAAATTTTAAACTTAATTTAAACCTATGTCCTTATTTTTCTAGTTTTCAGTGGGCCATCTCTTCTGCCGGCTGTTTTTCTATCTTTAATTTTGTTTTTATTTATCTTGATTTGGATTGGCACACTCGGTAGAATGTTGGACACCGTGGTTTGCAGAATAGAGTGATGGCCCTTTACGTTTTGAGTTCAAGTAACTTTGCCTTTCATCCATACGGGGTCGATAAAATAAAGTACCAGTAATGCACTGGGATAATTGCTGGCCTTGTGCCAAAAGTAGAAACAATCATATATATATATATATATATATATTAATTTATATATTTATGTTCATACACAGAACAAAACGCTATATTGCAAGATTGCTCATAACTGCGACCTAATCT
>OZ024749.1:46059520-46062020 GCA_964016885.1 Eledone cirrhosa
AAAGAGAACTAGAAGTGAGGCCGTGAGAAAAATAGAAGAAATAACGAAAGAAAAATCAAGATAAAGAGAAAACGAAGAGAGTTGTGAAAGAACAGAGAATGAGATAAGGGAATAGAAGGATAATCAAATATCAATGTATAGAACGTATAATGCTAAAATAAATAAATAAATAAAATAAACAGCTATCGAACAAAGGACGAGAACACTTTGACCATATCCAAGCGATAATGACCGATTTTCTAGTGTTTATATTCTAAATGAGACATTACATTATATATGAAAGTGTGCAAAGATTTGCCATTCCAGTAGTATTGATGTTTAATGGCGGACAGTTGACACAATAAACGGTAGATGAAACAGAGGAAACAATTTGGGAGCTTTTTACGAGCCAATTTAGATGCGTCTCTGTGGTATCTCCATTTGCTAGACAGAGTCAGCAAATATTACTCAATTGCACCATGCTGCCCCTCAAGTTTCATAAATTACATTGGTTACCATACACAATGTCTTAACACGACACAAAAAATACTAATAATAATTGTTTCTACTTTTTGCACAAGGCCAGCAAATTACCCAGTGCATTACTGGTACTTTATTTGCCTTTCATCCCGTAAGGATGAAAGGCAAAGTTAACCTCGACAGGATTTGAACTCAGACCGTAAAGGGACGTAACTATTTTGTAAAGCATGGCGTCCGACTCTCCACCGATACTGCCAATTCACCGCCCCTAAAATGCTAACAATAATACAAGACAGACACGGTAGGGAATATATTCGATAATGTTACATTTATTCAGAATTTGTGTCACATCTCGCCTGAACCCATGTGGCGTTTTCTACTTAGTCACTAGAAACAGCAGTCAACTCTCAATCATACCCAAACTCTCTCTCAAAACCAAAAAACCATGGTAGGATGTTTTAGAATATCAGAAGTGATTTCGTAGATATGGTATGTGTGAAAAGAAGACGAGTTATCCGGTGCTGAAAATATCTTGACCCGAGCGTTTGTGTAAAAATTGTGCATGTGTGTGCGTGTGTGTTCAGAAATGATCTTTGGCTAAGTGTCATCACGTTGACCAATCAGATTTACAAACACATCTAATAGTATACATGTTTACATGTCAAACACTGCACCAATGCAAAATCGGAGACTAAATATACAATATCCAACCCAACAAAAATACAAACACAACCACAAAATAATACCATTTATAGCACGAAAGGAAAAATATTTCTCATCAGATATTTGATTAATCCGTGTTTACACAGAATATTTTTTTCTTATACGGTAATGCATGTCGTTGATGGTATTTGCATTCAGAATGAAAATAGCCGAAATATTCACCTTATATTACCACATTCTACGCTTTAAGATATTTGCCAATTTATCAACTGTGGTTCTATATTGCATTTATCAACTCAGAAAAGATGAGAGACAAACTTTACCTCGACAGGAGATCTAACCCAGAAAACAGAGAAAAATTGTACATATGTATTTAAACCGACACCACAATACTTCTGTCACAACGTCGCCTATAATAAACACAAGTCTGCACACAATACAGATACAAATATATGCACATTGTGTTGCAGTAGGTAATCGCATGGGCATTGAAAATGTAATGATATTTATAATTATCATTATTCTTCTCGCATAGGCACACAATCACATATCCGTCTACGTCTCTTAACGTTATTAAAAGACAACAACAAAAAACAGTAAATTCAGTATTTTATTGGTATGAGATTGTATCGACCCTGGAGAGATGAAAAGCAAAGATGAGATTTACGGTTGGATTTCAACCACGAACCTAATAGAGCTGCAAAATGATTCTGACAGTCCACCAATCTGCATGGTGATAGAAAAAAATGAAGGATATTCAATATAAAGAATATGAGGAATAATATTTTCCAACGTTAATAATGATGAAAAAAGTTATTTAATGAATAAATCATATTAACTAAAATAATAATGATGTTGTTGATTATGATGATAATGATGATGATACTGATGATACTGACCGTGATGCTGTTGCCGTTGTTGAAGATGATGATGATATATAAAAATAAAATAAAAAGATGAATAGCAAGAAAAGAAGAAGAGGGACAACAAAAATGAAATAAAAAACTGAAAGATTTAATGAAAAGAAAAAAAAAAAAATAGAAAGTTAGTGACACAGAACATAAGAAATTTTGGTGAAGAATAAAAACACCAAAAAATACAACAAATAAAATGAAGATAAACGCAACAAGAACAGGAGAAAGAAAAACAAGACAGACAGAAAAATAGAACAACAACAACACATCGCTTCGAAAAAAGAATCTTCAAAGGAAATATCATTAAAACAACAACCAATCAAACAAAAAGATAAACATATGAATTGGTTTATTAGAAAGAAAAAAAGAATAGTTCAAAAGAATTGGCAATATATAGACTAGGTTGCAGCCTGTATTTAACTAATATCTTATCATTAAGTGGTAAGGACGAAGTACTTTAATTA
>OZ024749.1:46067020-46072020 GCA_964016885.1 Eledone cirrhosa
AAAATTATAATTTAATAACGCATTAGGAAATTGAGGCCAATCGGTAGGGGAAGAGAAACGTACCCTAGAAATATATATATATATATACGCAATACGCACATAAACACACACATGCATGTATGCATACACAAAGACAATTTCAGACACATAGACTTAGGCACACACCTCTAACTATTCATTACATTTAAAGGGTTAGAAATGGATTAGTTTTCGAAAATCACCCTAAAATATTTCCTGCTCCTGTCTCCACTACTACTACTATTAACAACAACATCAAAAACAACAACAGCAACAACAATAACAACAACAACAATAACAATAATAAGGATTAATATTTTTATTGCGTTCCTCATATGGATTTTACCGGGTTTTTTTTCTTTATTCTCAAATTCTATTTAAATTCTGACTACTATAAAAGAACGTAGATTTCCAAGATTTTATACCATTAATTTATATATTTTCATCTTTTTTTTTCTTGGTTTCTGGATAAAGGCGAAGACGAATTAATTACTATATCATATACTCTTGTGTAGAAAATAAAATAGAAAACGCGAAACAAAATAGAGATAAAACAACCAAAATATATTTCAATAAATGTAATAGAAAAATATAAAACAAATAAGATATATTATAATTTCTAGAGATTTTAAAACAAAAAGAAGTAGATAAAAAATACTATAAAAAGACATGATGTAATATTAAGTATATCATAAGTTAACGAAATATAAATACAAAAGAAAGAAATTGCCATAGTTGTTTTAATAATTATATTCATTTATTCTATATATATTTTAAAAGTGAGTTAAAAGTAGAAAGCAAAGATTTTAGAGTCACATAAATGTAATGATTTAAACACATTTATTTTTTTCCCTTTATTGTTACTGCAACGGACGCACCATCATTCTCTGTTCAGTTTCATGTATCATTCTCCCGGTACCTCTTTCTTCTTTCTATTACCCTTTTTATTTTTTTTTGAGATATTTCTGTTGTTACGGAGCAGTTATTTCTACCCTGTCTTTTCTCCTATGTACTCTTACTCTCCTTCACCTTTCAGTACCTCATGTCTAATTTTCTATTTCATCCTCTAATTCTCTAACATGCATTTACATTCCCTTCTGTCAATGAATGAAAACCAGTCTCTATCTTTCTGGATTTCTTTTATTTCTCATTCTAACCTGACGACTGATTTGTGTCCGAACCATCAGAACATTTTTCTTACTATATCAAGGAAGAAACTAATATATTTCTTCATTATACTGTAGTGTGTACTTTTCGCATATGCGTATATGTACATGTATATATATATATATATATATATATATATATATATATATATATATATATATATATATATATATATATATACTGACGACTTACTGCTGAGATTTGATTTGTCAAAGAACTCCAAATACCAGTCAGTGAAGTAATTCTTTGCTTTTATTCCAACTATATCTTACGGTAGCAAGATATTTCCTAGATTTATATCTATGTAGATGTATGGTTAGATAGATACCTTGGACTCCATTCGAATGGGTCCAACAGTGTATTACCTGCCTCTATTTTGAAGATTGGTGTACAGAGACAAAGAAGAAGACATTCCCCTCAAAATATTGTTTAGACATTAATAGAATATGATTGAATATAGAAAAGAAAATACATGGCCTATAATTATCATAGCGGTGGTGGTGATGGCAGTAGTGGTGTTTGGGTGGTGCTGGTGGTGCTGGTGGTGATTTTGGTGGTGGGGTTGGTGGTGATGTTGGTTTTGGTAGTGGCATGGTAACAGAGTATGTACCATCAAAAATAATAAATATAATATCCTAACAATAATTATATTAATGACTACAACTGTAATTATGATTGCTGCTATTTTCTTCCGCAGTTGCATCCTTTTACCAAAATACCCCTAACATCCATTATGATTATTAAATATACTAAAAGTTCTCTCAGACCCCACCCCATAAAAATTTGGTATGATTTTATCTTGTACATTTTATTTAAATTATTATTTATTTGTTATCATTGTTATCATTATTAGTAATATTATCGTTGATGTTGTTATTGTTACTCATGTTGTTGTTGCTGTCGTAGTGGGGGTACTTTTTACTTTCTTCTCATTGTTTTTCATATAATTATCATCAGTGGTATAGCTATGATTATTGAAATGTCTAATCGGTTGAATAGCAGAGGGAAATGTCTCAATTTATTTACTCACGTGTCTGTTCGATTTGGGTTCATATCCTGCCGTGTTCCATTTTACCTCATATTCTTTCCGAGGTTTACAAAATAGGTATTAGTAAAGTAGCGAAGTCATATCAGCAACACTTCTCATATACGTAATATACGGAACTCCAGCTGAAAATTATTAAAGTAGTGTTATTAAAGTAGTGAAATTAGAACCGGAACATTATCTGATGCAAGGTAATTTATTCCAAAGTGACCTCAGTTTAAAGCTGATGGCCTCAACTTTCCGTCTTAGAGCGTTCTGAAGTCGATGAAATAAATATCAGACGATTTGTGTCCATATGATTAAGTGTATTTCTTTATGGTATGTATTTTTGTCCCTATATCTACTGAGCTCACCCCCTGTTCAGGACCACTATGAAATTTAGACACCCATATAAAAAGAATTTTTTTAATTAGATTTCCATAATAGAATCGGTTGCATAGTGATTAGAGAAGAAGGAAATTGATAACGACAGTTGATGCTACTTGGAGAAAAACATATATATATATATATATATATATATATATATATATATATATATATATATATATATATATATATATATATATATGAGAATAAACGTGCTGCGTGGTTGCAAATGGGTTACGTATGAATAAAGTTGGTCCTTCATCAGTGATCTTCCAACCATCATCGGTATTTCTTCGCTTTAAAGACCATATACCTCCGGTTGGTGCGAGCAACGGCTAAAGAAAGTTGTTGGGACACGTAAATAAAGGGAACAGCGAGAGTGTAAACAAACAAAGATGGTAAAGCAACGAAAAGTGAGGAAGAACGAGTCAAGTCCCAAATTTCCATGAATATAAGTTCGGTGAAATCGTGAACGAGAGAGAATAAAGACCATCAAACCTGCTTGAAATGTGAGCAAGGAAGGAATTCCGCACAGGTCAAACGGGAGGAAGAAGGAGTCTAGTCTGTGAATTCGGTGAACATAAGTTCTGTGAAATCGTAGACGAGAGAGAGAAAAATGGGGAACCGGCCTGGCCAAGCGTGCGAAAGAAAAGAATTACGCACAGGTCAAACGAGAAGAAGGAGGAGGAGGAGAGGTAGTAACAGAGAGTGAGTGAGTGAGGGGTGAGGAAGAGGCTAACAGAGAGAGTGACTGTTAGAGAGGGTAAAGATACAGAGAAAGAGGAAGCAGTAAGAACGAAATAGACGGGTCACAGCGAGGGAAAAATATATGTGTAAATATGAGAATAAAAGTGCTGCGTGGTTGCAAATGGGTTACATATGAATAAAGTTCGTCCTTTCACTCTCTGTTACTGCCTCTCCTCCACCTCCTCCGTTGCATATATATATATATATATGCAATGTTTAAATTCAGATGATTTTAAACAACTATGTACGAGTAAGATGCTATCCAGGGTTACAAATCCACAACCGAAATCGACTTTAAAACCAATAACAGCAGCCAGAAGAATAGTAAAATGAGAAGAATGACGTGAAGGGGGAGAGAACGAGCAAAATAAAGTAGTAAGAGGAGAAGAAGAAGAAGAAGAAGAAGAAGAAGAAGAAGAAGAAGAAGAAGAAGAAGAAGAAGAAGAAGAAGAAGAAGAAGAAGAAGAAGAAGAAGAAGAAGAAACAACATAGCCAGAAGAATAAAACAAAATATATATCTGAAACGAAAAAAAAATGTAAAACAACAGTACCTATCACATTTCACAGAGGAATAACCAACGTGCCTTTATTGTACGGTCCTTTATAATAAATATCCAAGTACCTGGAATGCCCTCAGAACGGTGGATAACATGACATTTGACATGTTGACATTTTGGCAATGGCACTAAACAATATGGACAACAACTAAAAGAGGTATAAAAAACACACAAACTTTTAAAAAAAGAAACATTAACTGCTACAACAACAGCAACAATTACAACAGCAGTGTCAATGATGGGAACACTAGCGATGACAGAAACGACAGTTTTTCAATGTTTTTTTGTTCATTATGTTTAACATCGTGATGTAGTTGCTGATGTTATTGTTGATGATGATGATGATGATGGTGATGATGGTGATGGTGATGATGATGATAGTGGTGGTGATGATGATGATGATAATGATGATGATGATGATGATGGTGACGATAGCGGTGATTATGAGGATGTTGATGATGATGATGATGATGATGATGATGATGATAAATATGAGTGGAGACGGGGAAAGGAAAACGATATGGAGAAGAATAATAGGGATGATGAAAATTTGAAGATGATTATGGCAAGGAATACACAGGGTTTTATTGTGATGTCGGTGAGGCTGATTAGGAGCGGTGAGATGATAAAAATGACGATGGGGCAGTGTAGTAACATGAATTGAAGGGCGAGGTGCACAATAATAAGCCTATTGATGACAATAGAGATGATGTTGAAATATTGATGGTACCCGTTGCTTTCGTTTTCTTACCTTTTTTATGTTTTTACTCCCTCAAAATCTATCTTGAAATATATCAAAGTACGTATCCCTCATACATTCTGTGTATATATATATATATATATATATAATGATATAAATAATAATAATAAATTGCATGTTTATGATAAGATATGGATGCCATATACTGGCTTATACATGGGCAATTATGTATATACATATATATATATATATATATATATATATATATATATATAAAAATAAGTGTTTGTATATAAAATGAATAAAAAGGTTAACTAGAGAGAGGTAATTTAAGGTGAATGACATTCTGTGGATTTACGTACATAAAAAATTAAGGTATAGTCAAAAGAATCTAATATTT
>OZ024749.1:46077020-46092020 GCA_964016885.1 Eledone cirrhosa
TCTGCATGTATATAATTAGAAAGAAAGAAAAAAAGAGAGATAGAGAAAGCGAGAGAGAGGGAAAGAGAGAGAGGGAAGTTACATGCTTAACTATTTCTGTACGTCCATTCATTTCCGTAACCGCCAATATCTATCATAATTATGATATACACTTACATATATGCATAAATATCTATGCGTATATAGACGCAGCCATACACGTGCATACATTTAAATACATCTGCATAACCAAATATACAGAGACGTACATGCACATATACATATAAGTGCATATATATATATATAGATGTACTTATATACTTGCATACATGTATTCATGCAGGCATACATGCGTAAAAATACATCCACACATTTACACATACATACTTATATAAGTACATACATATATACGCATACATAAAACATACATTATGTATGCATGTACATATTATGTACATACATACATGCATACATATATGCATACATATATATATAAATATATACATACATACATACATACATATATAAATACATACGTATATATATATATATATATATATATAGTCTTCAAATATATATATATATATGTGTATATATATAAATATATATATATATATATATATATATATAGTCTTCAAATTTATTATCATTTCTATATATATCTATATATATATATACACACATATATATATATACATACATACATATATACATACGTATATACATACATGCATAAATAGATACATACATACATACATGCATACATACATGCATACATACATGCATACATACATACATACATACATGCATGTATACATACATACATACATACATACATACATGCATACATACATGCATGCATACATACATTCATACATGCATACATACATAAATACATTTGCAAACACGTATTTATAGTTTTTCCTTGTAGAATGTTTTCCCTGTAATCGCAATGGCTTCCGTGTTAATTTCCACTTCAACATCTACCGGAACATGTTTGCAAATGCATGCTGGGGTATATACCAGCAGGAGGTCCGGAATCTTGTTTCGGCAAATACACTTCCGTAATACCGTTTGTCGTCCAAAATGAAATAATACATTTAAAAAAAAAGAGTGAAGGGATAGGCTTGGCATGTTAAAACAAACAAATTACAAAAAACAAAAACCAAAAAAATCCAGCAAAACCGTAGGTCACCCTTTGGCAATACTTGAATACTTGAAAGAGACGCTATGTTAAGATATAAATGTTGTGTGTGTATGTGTATTGATGCATGTTTCTCCATATACATGTATATATATATATATATATATATATATATATATATATATATATATATATATATATATATATATATATATATATATATATATATATATATATATATATATAGGTATGTATATATATATATATATATATATATATATATATAGGTATGTATATATATGTATATATATATATAGGTATGTATATATGTATTTTATATATATATATATATATAGGTACATATATATACTATAAAGTATGTCCATAGAATCATATGATATAATATATATATATATATATATACACATACATATATACATATATATATAGGTATATATATATATATATGAGTATATATATATATATATATATATATATATATATATATATATATATATATATATATATATGTGTGTATATATATATATGTATATATGTATGTATATGTATATATATATATGTATATACATATATGTTTATATATCTATATCTATATATTCATATGTATATATGTATGTGTTTATATATATATATATATATATATATATATATATATATATATATATATATATATATATATATATATATATATATATATATATATATATATGAATATATATAGATATATATGTGCGTGTGTGCCTGTGTGTGAATATGCATGTTTGAATGCCTCTTTAAAAGAATTTATGGTTTTGTTTGTGTAAACATATGTGTGTACAAGACATGGTATGTTTGATTGCATATATATATGTATAGATCCATATGCGCTTGTGTGTAAGTATGTGTTCGATTATGAAATATGGAAACGGAAAAGTGTATTTTTATATATGTTATGTCGACTTTGTTGCTGTTGGTTCTACTATTTTTGGTGATAATGTTATTTGTGACATGGCAAGAATGGTTGTCATGGTACGGATCTGGTGTTATTATTAGCCTTGTTTGGGCAGTGGATTGGCTATATTAGTAGAGCCAGAGATACCACGCTTTACAGCATAGAATTATGACTGTTTAGGTTCTGAGTTCAAATCCTGCCGAGGTTAGCTTTGCTTTTCATCCTTATGTGGTCAATAAAATAAAGTATCAGTAATGCACTGATGTCGAATTAATCGACTTGCCCCTCCCTTTAAAATTGCTGGACTTGTGCCTAAAGTAGAAACAATTATTGGCCTTGTTTGGGCAATCGGTTGCCAGTATCGGTAGAGCGTCAGACACCATGCTTTACAGCATAGAATTGCGGCCCTTTATGTTCTGAGTTCAAATCGAGGCGAGGTTAGATTTGGTTTTCATATTTACGTGATCGATAAAATAAAGCACCACTAATGTACTGGGGTCTATTTAATCAACTTTTCCTTTTCCCTTAATTAGCCTTGTGCCTATAGTAGAATTCCTTATTGTCCCTGTTAATGATAATCTTGTAGGCGTTAGTGTTTCTGTTAGTAATGATTTTGGAGGGAATCGACAACGTATTAGTGAAGCAAGTGGCAATGTTTGTGTTGTTTTTTTATTGGTGTGTATATATTGATATTGGTAAAGTTTGTAGTATTTGTGGTATTATAAATCACGACATATTTGAACGTGATGTTCAAGGTAATAGTGATGTTGCTGGAAATACTAGCGACGAAAATTAATGGTGATGAAGCTTAACTTACTTTTATGGATGTGAAGATAGTCTTTTTTTTCGCTTCTGTATTTCTGCTTTTTTTTTGCCTTTTTTTATGCATACATGCTTTTTAACATTTTTCAAATCCTTGTTCTGGATTTAACGATTAGTAGAGCGAATAGCTTCCCCTTGTTGCATTGTTCGCCATCTTACTCCACGTGTGAGTAATAACATCGATTTTCGATGATTTGAAAATCTGGCAGGGGATAATGTAGTAAGACGCCTTACGCCCCCTGTCGGATAATGGACCAGGCCTAGTTGTCTCCCCCTGGTTGAGAACACTATTTAAGTAAGCAGCAGTATTACTTTCCAGACAAGCCACGGAGACAGCCAACAGCAGACAGCCTTTGGACCACGAGATCACACAGATGTCAATACACTGAACTCCTATGCCGAAGCCACAAGGATAGTGTTGGCCCCAGTATGGTTATGAGCAGAAGGCTGCGTGTTCAAATCACGTCGGGGTCACCAGTATGGTAATGATGAATCCTTGTTGGATAGTTTATCAATATAGACGTGAGGGAAAGTCCCTCGTCTATTTACCATTTTCGTAAGTGAGAGGATAGGTACTCCATAGAATTATAACAAGTGAGTGGGTGTAGTTATTGTCTTGTCTACACACACACCCACTCACTTGTTATAATTCTATGGAGTACCTATCCTCTCACTTACGAAAATGGTAAATAGACGAGGGACTTTCCCTCACGTCTATATTGATAAACTATCCAACAAGGATTCATCATTACCGTAACAACTCCTACACATATAAGATCCCGTCGGCTGAGATCCGACCGTTTCGACAACTAGATCTGGAATCTAGTTGAACTTGTCAAGAGGTATAGTCCATATATGGGCATGCAGTCAAAGCAAAATAAACACACAAAAAAGAAATATATATATATATACGTGTAACTCTTATTGAAATATCTAGAGATGCCACTAAGCGATGTGATATACTATATATATATATATATATATATATATATATATATATATATATATATATATATATATATATATATATATATATATATATATATATATATATATATATATATATATATATATATATATATATATATATATATATATATATATATATATATATATATATATATATATATATATATATATATATATATATATATTTATATATATATATATATATAA
Source organism: Eledone cirrhosa (assembly GCA_964016885.1). Taxonomy (NCBI): domain Eukaryota; kingdom Metazoa; phylum Mollusca; class Cephalopoda; order Octopoda; family Eledonidae; genus Eledone; species Eledone cirrhosa. The sequence continues at coordinate 46,081,094 of OZ024749.1, forward strand.
GATATTCGGGACTTGACAGCTGAGCTCTTGACTTTTCGACATCAAATTCTGCAACAGTCCCTGTCAGTTGATCTAAATTTACAGACGACAGAATGAAATCCTATTTGAAAACATTCACGAAATATCCACAGAAAAGAATCCAATCCGATCCAAGAAAGGAATTAGCAGTGAAAGCAAATCAATACCAATACTAATACCAGTACCAATACCGATGCCAATACCAATATTATACAATGAGAATAAATGACAGGTGAGACACACCAGACAAGAAATGAAAATATTAAATTTATTTGTTTTAAAAATAACATTACAGGGTTAAACCTCGATTTTCTTTTCATTCCCGTACAACTAATACTATAATTAATAATCGCTATATCTGTTCAATATTTTGTACATTCGTTAGGTTTATCGTTCTCTATACCTCTTTCATTCTTTATCACTCAAATATCGTTTACATCTTTCTTTTTATTTTTACAATTGTCAATGTCTTTCTCCGTTAATCTTTATCCTTCTTAATAAATCTCCAAAATTTCCAAGAATCCTCCACTCTTTTCGCCCTTACCTTAACCTCCATCCATTGATATTCGTCTCTAAACTAACCTTCGCTTTATATATTTCGCTGCCGTTTTCAAATCATCTCTAAGTCTGCCAACCTCTTACAATCCATCCTATCTCTATTAAAATCTCTCTCTGTTCTGATTCAGTTTTATATCCTACCTACGCTTTTTCGTCGTCACTGTTTCATTCTCAATCTATTTCTAATCAGTATATCCCCAATTACTCTACCCTTCCCCTATTTTTCGCTAATTTTCCCTCTTTCTTACTTTCTTTCTTTCTTTCTTTCTTTCTTTCTTTCTTTCTTTCTTTCTTTCTTTCTTCCTTTATTTCTTTTTTTCTTTCTTTTTTTCTTTCTTTTTTTTCTTTCTTTCTTTCTTTCTTTCTTTCTTTCTTTCTTTCTTTCTTTCTTTCTCTATTTCTTTTCTCTCTTTCTTTCTTTCTTTCCCTTTCCTTTTCTCTATTTCTTTCTTTCTTTTCTCTCTATATTTATTTCCCTTTCTTTCTTACTCTCTCGCTTTCTCTCTCTCTCTCGCTCTCCCTATCTCTCTCTCACTCTCTCCCTATCTCTCTCTCACCCTCTCCCTAACTCTCTCTCTCACTCTTTCCCTATCTCTCTCTCACAGTCTCTCCCTAGCTCTCTCACTCTATCCCTATATCTCTCTCACTCTCTCTATACCTCTCTCTCTCACTCTCCCCCTATCTCTCTCTCACAGTTTCTACCCCTCAGTATATCCCCTTTCTGTTTCTATCTTATATTTATCTGAACTCAATGCCTCTCTTCATCAGCCTCATTACAAAGGAGTATTGTGGTGCTTCTCTTTAGTTAAATCTGTTCTTGATGAACTGTTGGTGGAATCAACGGAATGAGGATGACTCTCATCATGGACATGATGATGATTACCAACATAGATAGTGTTACAGCTGTTGTTGCTGATGCTGTTGTTGCTGCTCTCGGCTATAATGATGCTGATAATGATGAGGATAATGCGGATGAGGATGATAATGATGATAATGTTGAGGATGATGATGATAATGATGATGATGATGAGGATGATGAGTATGATGATAATGAGGATGATGATGATGATGATGATGATGATGATGATGATGATGATGATGATGATGATGCAGATGAGGGTGATGAGGGTGATGAGGGTGGGGATGATGATAATAATGATGATGATGATGATGATGATAGTAATGCTGATGAGGATAATGATGATGAGTATGAGGATGACGGTGATATTAATGGTGGTAGTGTTGTTGCCGTTGACGACAATAATTATAGAGTAAAGATGGCGGTGACAGCGTTCATTGCGACGTTGGTGATGATGATGGTATTTATAATGTTTTGATAATGATGTTAGATTAGTATGATATATATGAAGGAAAGAAGAAGAAGAAGAAGAAGAAGAAGAAGAAGAAGATGAAGAAGAAGAAGAAGAAGAAGAAGAAGAAGAAGAAGAAGAAGAAGAAGAAGAAGAAGAAGAAGAAGAAGAAGAAGAAGAAGAAGAAGGTAATTATGATAATGTGGGTTTCTAATTACCGTTGAATAAGTAGAGTACAGAATTTATGATAAAACCTTCCCGTACCTCATTTACCAGAATATGTCTATAACAGTAAAATGTATAATGTTAGCTACTTAACTAATAATAGACGAAAATAAAAGAAAAATCCTGGGAGATGTATTTTGTGGGTAGATTGCGAATGAACCGATGCTTTGCATTAAATAGAAAACTGCACTTACATACAGCATAGAACAACAAGTACAAATCTGTAAACTTACACAGTACCATACAGTCACGTACACACTCTCGTATATATATATATATATATATATATATATATATATATATATATATATATATATACACAAAACACACACACATATATATATATATATATATATATATACACACACAAACACACACACACACACATATATATATATATATATATATATATATATATATATTTGTGTGCGTCTGTGTTTTTGTTTATGTGTGCGCCTTTATGCCTATTTGTTTTGGCGAGTGCGTGTATGAGTTTGAGTGTGTGTCTGTTGTATCTTATTTGACCGGAACTAGTTAGGTTGCAAGGTTCTCACATGCATACACAACAACGGTGTGCTTTGGAATCGTGCAAGCAAGCGAACAAAACCAAAACCGAACTGCAGAAAATAGAAATGTACACTGAAAAATCGCATTTATAGAGCTTCACTGAGTTCATTCCAGTGCATCAATATTAGTAATAGATTTGTTTGCATTATACCAAAGTCCTTTAGTTCAAATTTCAGGCAAAATATTTATCTCATACGGACTAAATGGCCTGCAGCTAATAGATTTACTTGCCCCATCCTCTTTTGAGATCAATTCCTGCCAGGTTTAAATTTGGATTTCATCATTCCGGTAGAAGAAATGAGTAAATATGAATCATTAATGACAATGGAATCGATACAAGATTCCAAAACATAACAATAATCTGAGAGACTTTTATGTACAATAATAGGGGGATTCAGGAGGAGGATATCATTATATGTTTGCAGAGGATATATACATATATATGTATATGAACTTATATATATATATAGGGATTTAGATATATATATATATATATATATATATATATATATATATATATATATATATATATATATATATATATTTATATATATATATTGTTATATTTGGGGAGAGTCAGGTTGTAATAATATTGCTAAAAATATATAGTAAAACACTCATATATATATATATATATATAATTGGTGTGGGATGCTTAAAGCGTGCGTAAGCGGTAGGGTGTTCGTGCACTTGATGCTCATACAGAGCAGAGTATGATATAGACACACACACACTCACACACACACACACACACACATACATATATATATATATATATATATATATATATAAATATACATATATATATATATGTGTGTGTGTGTGTAAGTATATATCTGATTGCTGTTGGTTACCTTTCTATTGGACATTACTGTTTCCTTAACTCTAAAGCTCCTACAAGTATTTAGCAGGAAAAGTGTAAAACCAGATGATCACCCCCACCTATATGCACTATCTTGCTAACGGACAGGGAGATAAATGTGGACAAAAATACATTATTATATTACACGATTTAATGTCTAATATAACGCAGTCTTCATTTTGTTTCGTACTTCATAAGAATTGCTACTCCGTTGATGTGTGTACAGAATTCTAAGAGTTTATAACATTTGTCATAAACCACATTCTAAAATATATGTCGTAGAAATATCATTCGCAAGATGAAGGAATCGTAACGAACAAGATTTAATCTAATGTATGCATTCACATAAGGTCTTTCAGAGGATGAATGCAAATGAATTAATTTTAAAATTGTCCTACTTCGTGAAGCAGTGTTTATATAACAATATACATGTTCAATTCTATACAATTTCACATTATATTGATACATAAATATTAATGTTATATTAATATTCAATAGCTTACGTTAATTCGTATATTCATACATACGTAATTCATAATAGCATGGTGTTGTTTATTAGAGGTAATTAAAATATGTATACACAAAATCATATAATTATAAACTATATAAAAAATAAACAGAAAATATAAGTAATTCAGGATTGTAATATCTTGTTCCTAGAATGATTAGCGATAGATAATCATTCTTATAATCATTAGCAACTCTTAACTAAATACAGCACTATTAACGAATTATTACTTAACCCACCGAGGGCGGTGGATTGGCTGTATCGGTAGAGGGTCGTAACTATGCTGGAAAGCATAGTTACGTCCCTTTACGATCTGAGTTCAAATCCCGCCGAGGCTGACTTTGCCTTTCATCCTTACGGGGTCGATAAAATAAAGTACCAGTAATGCACTGGGTAATCGCTGGCCTTGTGCCTAAAGTAGAAAAAAAAAATTACTTAACTCCTCGAGAAAACGTGTAGGTATGCATCTACTACACATACAAAATATATATACATATATATATGTATATAGGTATTTCTATATTAAATATATATATACATATATATATGTATATATATATTTAATATAGAAATACCTTCTACAGGACTAGAACTGTTTCATTCGGGAGAAATCATCAGAAAGACCTGGTAATTTCTCCCGAATGAAACAGTTCTAGTCCTGTAGAAGCCATTTCTATATTAAATATTTATACTCTGGTATGTATTGAGTACCTTACTTACTGTGGTTACCCTCGATTGAACCCCGGATAAGCTTATATATATATATATATATATATATATAAATATATAGTAATAATAATAAAATTGAAGACTAAAATCCAAAGTATCGTCTTCCTCCGGTTGCAACGTTTTTTGAAATATCCAGTTCTGCGTTTACAGATTGACTTTGTTAGTTTCAGAAGATCCCGTTAAGGGTGAAAGCAGCGATTCTTTGCTTAAACTTTAATCTGTTATTTAATAAATATATATATATATATATATATATATATATATATATATATATATATATATATATATATATATATATATATACTTACATATTTGTGGTCTTCCGGTGAAGGTATGGCCTTCACCGGAACTAAATATCTGTTGAATATCTCAAGTCATTAAAATAGAACGCTATGACCGTAAGGTTTTTGAAATCAGTACACAAATAGCTAACCCACAAAAGTTGTTTGATAAACCAAATCAAAATAGGTTTCAACACATTTTGAAAAACATGGATTCTTTCCAATTGATTGTTTTGTGGAGTTTTTTTCTCTAATTTTGAAAATATAATTTTCTATTAATGTTATTTATTTTATACTATTTCAGCTTGCTGTTTATGTGTTTTTATTTTTGCTTCTTACGATATATTTATATATTTATATATTTATTCATATATTTATAGTCTTTTAACTATTTTGCACAATCGACGACTGTTTTCTCTTTGCTCAATGCAAAGTTCATTTCAGTTGAGTATACATGCACCAAGTACAATCACCGAATACATTGATTTGCACTATTATTCTAGGACCACCATTTGCTATTATTATTATGTTTATTAAGGTCGGTGTATTGTTGGTATCGGTATAGCGTCAGACATCATGCTTCGCAGCATAGACGTTCTGAGTTCAAATCCTGCCGAGTTTAGCTTTGCCGTTCACCCTTACCGGGTCGATAAAATAAAGTACCAGTGATACACTAGGGTCGATTTCATCGACTTTCCCTTCACCTAAATATGCTCCCCTTGTGCCTTTATCAGGAACCATTATTATTATTTTTTATTATAGTGGTGGATTGGTAGTATCGGTAATGATCGGACAAAATGATTTGTGAGATATAGATATGACACTTTACGTTCCGAGTTCAAATCACGCCGATGTTAGCTTTGCCATTAATCCTTACAGGGTCAATAAAATAAAGTAACAGTAGTCAGGCGTAGGGTTCGATATACTCGACTTGCCTCTTCCCACCGAAAATTCTTTGCCTTCTGCCTAAATCAGAAATCATTATTATTTTTATTAACGGAATTGATTAGTAGTCTCGGAAGATAATCCGACAAAATAATTTGTGACATGTAGTTACGGTACTTAACATTCAAAATCCGTCAAGCATTGAGAATATAAAACTGACTTAAAACAGATTTAATCGAATTTATTCACCCTTCAAATTGCTGAACTTCTGCATGAAGTACAATATGATATCTTATTAGTTTGGCAGATAAAAACACTAGCAGAATTGTTTTCCTTCCTTGAATTTCCAACGTCATGTCCTATAGACATCACCTTTATATTTTGTCCTTATGTAGATAAAGCTAGGTTTGCCTACATCACACTCCAGCGCACTAAGAGGAATTTCCAAATGTTTAATTCAATTTAGACGCTCGAAATCGTATTAAATGGCTGATATATTATATAGCTAGACATTTGAAGTAATATAATTTAGCTTTGAACGGTAGATGAAGATAGACGTTGGAAAACAGCTGAAATAGTAATAAAACAAAAAAACAAGGAAAACAAATCATTTCATCTACACGATATAACAATTTGTTTTCAATTTGTTGTTATGATATTTATAAAAATAGGTGAATTTGGGTCACTTTCACTCTGTTTTGTATCTTTTTTCTTCCATTAGTACAGTCCATATTATATGAAGGCTAAATTGCTAGTGTGTAACATGAGAGGTGACTCTAGGGAGAAGTTTTAAAAGCGACGAATCTAGATAAAAATGTATAACAATAAAGCTTTAAGTAGAAAGCAATAGGAAATACTTGAAAGGTTAAACAAAGAAAAAGAAAAAGAAGGAACGTGAAACATAATCAATTCGTCCATTTGATGAAGGATATAAAATTTTCATAAGGAAATCGATACGTTTTGTTGTATCACAATAATTATTGTTTAGAAACATGATATATTGATTTATAATGTTCAGCTATTTAACTTGAAAATTGATATCCTCTTCTCTTTGATAGAAGTGGCCGAAACATGGTGTTAGATGATGTGTGAAATCCAGCGTGCTTTATTTATTTTTACTATTTATTTGTTTTTATATAAAATTATATCGTAATAATAATGTCTAATGAAATGCAAAATGCCAAAATCTTTGAGTGATAAAGTGTAGTCTATTGACTATACACCAGAATACCGCAGGTATGATTTTCGCAAGGTACAGTATCTGATTTGCTAGAAATTAGAGGAAAATAACACTTCGTATAAAAAGCTGCTTCCTGGGATGAGGAAAATACATGTTGAGTAATGTAATGCATGATTCTTAAACATAAAGCCTATTTTTCTAGCTAGAATATTTTGATTATACGTCTGTTGAACTGCATTTAAACAGCTTGCTGACTTGGTGGTAAACTAAACATATTTATGATAATAATTATTTTATACTCTTGGCACAATTATCCCAGTGCATTACTTTATTTCTTCAACCCTCTAAGGATGAAAGGCAAAGTTAACCTCGGCGGGATTTCAACTCAGAACACAATGGGCCGTAACTCTATGCTGCAATGCATAGAGTCCAATACTGCCGATCCACCGTTTATAACAATAAATAATAATTCTCCTATAGGCACAAGGCCATATATTTGGGAGAGATGTACTTGTCTAAATCACCGTCAATCTTGATTGATACATTATTTTATCGACCCCGGAATAATGCAAGGCAAAGTTGACTTCGTTAAGATATGAACACATAATCTAATGAGCCAGACGCATTTATAGAAGACATTGTGTCTAGCATAGTGGCTCCTTCTGAATGATTTCTAATAAGAGGTCATCACATATTTAATAAATTAGTTGATCAAATTAGACCTACCTGCATTTGAAGTTTCATATGACCTTGTGTATTTGGCGTCTATATACACGATATTGTAACTTACTAAAAATATCTAATACAGACAGAAAAGCATATCATTTATAGGAAGTGTTTGATGCATTATATTTAAACTTGCACTGCATTTACTCGCTTTATTTACCAGGGTATTGATGAGAAATTAGACTTCGGCAGGATTTGATTACGTAATTACATACCAAAAGGCATGTGTGGTGATTCCAACATGTACCACCTCGTATTATCTTGTAGTGGATTGGCAGTATCGGTAGAGGGTCGGACGCCATGCTTTGACGCATAGAGTTACGGCCCTTGCCATTCTGAGTTCAAATCCCGCCGAGGTTAACTTTGCCTTTCATCCTTACGGGGTCGATAAAATAAAGTACCAGTAATACACTGGGTAATTGCTGGCCTTGTGCCAAAAGTAGAAACAATTATCTTGTAATGAATCAAATGTTAATAATAATTTCTACATCGCCACAATGCAGTAAATCTGTTACAGAAGAACTTTGTTATGATTAACTGAATTGATAGAAACTTCATTGGAAACTACTCAAGATTCCCAAGAGGAACGAAAACTAAAATGCACTCCTTCAAGATAATGTTTCTCAACTGCAAAATATGAAACAAACTCTAAATATTGTTAGTTATCTAATGTAGCGTTCTGAAGTTTCCGCCCACAGACTGGATATTAAATAACACTTAATACTGGTTTTTATTTCGATTTTGTTGAAGGCTTCATGACATTGTATGTGGAGAGAAGTTCTGTGTATTAACTATTGTGCTTTTAAGTAATCTAGCTTCGAAGGAAGGGCAGAAGCAATATCGTTGTTTTCAATATAGAATACGTTCAGAATTTATTAGAGGTGTTAAAAAAGCAACGAAACCGGATCCAAATGACTAGCTTAAGGTATGAGGGCAACATTCCTGTAATATTCTAGTTAGGCACCACTTTGTTCACATGTGAGTATAATTATACTTGGGGTGTGGTTAAAGACAATCAACGAAAAATGTCCCAGCTGTTTGTAGGGAGGGGTGAGACATAATCGACAGATTAATTGACAGTTTTGCACATGCTATCGTATTGTTTCGGAATATCTGCTCCAAGATGAAATATTTCAATGCCAGTACTCGTAGATTTTATATATTTCATGGAAAGTAAAAGTCAAAAAGGAATGTAGACTTCATAGGGAGTTGATATCAAAATGTAACTAGTTCTCATGAAAGCACCACCCAGTATTTCGACATATTCTCTACCAGGTTTACCTGATCTGGCCTGTCTCTCCCACGTTATTTTTTCATATTGCCCATTTTGCTAAAATAACCACCAATCTTTATCTGGGGAATTTATACTGATAATATCCTCTAACCATGCCTGAAAATATGTGTTGGCTAACGGGCAAAGCGAAATTTTCTTGTGCTGTTTAATCAGCGAACGAGTCACATTTTGAAAGTAACTGATATTAGTAGGACTATGTATAATCGAAACGCGAGCTTCATTCAATCTTTATAACAAGGTTTACTTTTCGATAAAGACAAGACAAAAGCGAGGCGATGGTATTAAAACGGACGAACAATTTATTGTGTCTACCATGTTAATATACGAGAGTGGAATTGTATCTCAAAATGTAAAGTGTTAGAATATATAACGCATCTCCGCACTTCGGAGTTTCTTAAAAGTCTTTTTACATACTTTCCATGATTCATGCGTATATTATAGATCCCCAAATCCTGAAAGACGAAGCGAGATTTGAATTCAAAGGATTAACTACTGTAAGACTTTCAATCCGAAGCTCTAATGTCTCTGACAAGTCACCAAATTTCTCAAACCATAGCGTATAATTTCAGATCGTTTAATTGATGTAATGAGTCAGACGAAATATATTACTGGTACATATTATCGACAAACCTCAGCAGAATAATGTTCAAACTTAAAGTCAAATCCAAGAATAAAAAAAAAAAAACAATTCTAACTTGAAAATATAGAAGGCCTCTATGGAAAAATAACGCAATACTGTAAATCGTTTTGTCTTACAACGATATAATATCGATTGTAACGTTCCAAATATCAGAAATGCATTTGATATTGAAATATAAATTTTATTACTCATAATATCTCAATCACTCTAGCTTTCTTTCTGCCTTTCTTTAATTTTTTCTTTCATTAACTCTACTTTCTCTCACAATGTTTGTCTGTCATCGATACCCAGTCGATCAATACTGGAACGTATTTCTGTCTCTGTCTGGTTGTGTGTGTAAATGTATCTGCCTATGTGTCTTGTGTCTTCGTTTGTTGTATATTTGCGTGAGTATGTATACATATATATATGTGTGTGTGTCTTTGTTTTTATATTTGCGTGAGTATATATATATATATATATATATATATATATATATATATATATATATATATATATATAATTTTGTGTTTTATGTAAATGGCTTTGTACATATGTGTCTGTATCTATATATATATATCAGTTTCTATGTATATATGTATGTGAATGTGTGTGTGTAAGTGTGTGATTGAGTTTAATAGCTGTTTGTAACTGCACCCATCTGTCTCCATCATATATGCCATTATCACTCACACATAGTGACGGCTGACAACCTGCTTTCATTGTCATCAACTTTTCTTATTTTTTATATCTTTTATTTTTCGTATTGCTGTTTCTTGTTGATTATTTATTTATTTACTATAAAGTTTTCATAATATGTGTATTTATCTTGTTTCAGATATTTTTGTTGTTTGCCTTTACCATGTTGTTGATGTTGGCAATGGTTGTGAAGTATGCGATGGAGATGATTCTAGATGGTTGTGTTCATGATAGTGGTTGTTATAGTAGTGAAAATTGTTCTAGAGATGATGATAGAGTTAACAGTGGAGATGGTTTTAGTAGGTTGTTCTTGATGATGGTATTGGTGTTGGTGGTTTTGTTGATAATGATGATGCTGTAATAGCTTAGGTGATGGGTGGTAGTGATTGCAGTGATGGTGTTGTCGTTGCTGTTATAGTTGCAGTTTTTTATGTTGGTAGTGGTGATGATGTATTGATATTGGTTG
>OZ024749.1:46097020-46099520 GCA_964016885.1 Eledone cirrhosa
CAAACCAAACAATTAGCCAACCAATCAAACAATCAGCCAACACACAACCTCGTAACCTCAACAATCAATTGTGCCTCATATCTTTTCCTGGCAGGAATCAATAGACTACCTAAGACAAAACGTTGTTCATAGCGTTTGTTTAATATTTAGCTGTATTGTTTCGGAGTTTTCATTCACTTGTCCACTGTTTAACAATGTTTAAGGCAGCGACAACCCGGAAAATAAACAGCCACGTGCTGAAGTAGCCCATCTCTCTGTTTAGATAGATTGGCGTCCATTCCAATTTTCTAGATTCTTCTTCAATATAGACTGTAAATTGTAACAACACTTTACAACACAAAATAATTACCATCACTCATTTCTTCCTTTCCCTTTCTGAATCTGTTTGTGTGTGGGTCTCTATGTATCTATATATACCTCTGTATGTTGGTTAATGTCTTAAGCACAGTCTCACTCTCTATCACTTTAAAACTTTACATAGACAAGCATGTAAGGGGCGCTGCGAACACACATTAACACACAATGACCCACGTCCTGCATATCATTTTTAACATCTTCCTACCAGCCCAGCGCACCTACTACACGTCTTTGTGTCTGACTGTAATTTTCCATCAGACATTCCCATCACACTACTATCAACATATCAACGTTCTCTAATTCTTATTATATCCATCGACACGAATATGTAAATATATGGAATGGATATATATATATATATATTGAAAATTGCAAACTTGACTGTCACCACACAATTTGAACCTGAAGATTGCGAAAGCATGAAAGTACTTGTTCAATTAACACTTAACATTTAATATTCTACCATACTATTTCATTCTAATACCATTATAAATGTTAAAGGATTGTAAGTAAAACGAGTAAATCAGACAAGTTGGAATTCCTTTTATTAATATAACCTTCTATACACAAGCATACACACCCCTGTATATTTATATATATATATATATATATATATATATATATATATATATATATATATATATATATATATATATATATCCATGTATGTGTGTGTGTATATATACCTCTGTGGCTGACGTCTGAGAGAAAAAATGACTCAGTTTAAATATTCTCTTTATTAAGGCTGAATGGTGAGTCTTGTTACTTGGGACTTTCGCCTGTTGATCACAGGGTGATCACATGAACATGCGAGAAACCTGAATAAGAAGACTCAAAATTTATCGAAAATTTGCAATATTATTACAACAATATGACCCTCCTCAAGTATAACAATATATATATATCTATATATAGGGAAACGAAGAAACTGAGAGAATACATAGATAGATAGTTAGTTTTAATGATATATATAGAGAGAGACTAAGAAAGAAAATCAGAGAAATTTCTTGACAGATTACTAAACTCACATGAAGGTACGAGAGTGAATTCAGACATGTATTGTTTGGGTAAAGTCGCTGGGGTTTTGTGTGCATTGGTGTCGGTTGTGGTGGTGGCGTATTTGAGACGCAGTTGAGAACCAAACTTAATAAATTAAGTTGTCCTAAGGAACACTTTAAATAACAAGGACATTCAGAACTTGCACACATTACATTGAGTAGAGTCTTCTGTATGTTAGGCGAACAACACAGCATAACACACAACACAGCAATTTCTAGAATCAAGAACATCTCCCAAATGGAGGCCGAAGCCGACAACTGAGGCCGAGGACTGAAGGGTGAGGATGTGTATGAGGGCCAAGCGAGAACGTATTTGACAAACACGTTAAAAAAAATATATATAAAGAAAGCAATTCTTAATAAGATGTCTTGAACGACGTTGAAGGCAGCTTCCAATTAGAGTGACAACTTTTGACACACGTAACTCTCCACTCAAACACCTCCATCTCTGCTATGTTGACGACGTGAAGGAGCTGTGGCGAGCGAGATTGATTATAGTGGGAGTGGTTGTTATTCGTATTTTTTTTATTTTTTTTATTATTATTATATTTGTCTATTGTTGTTTCGTTTCGTTGTATCTTTATTTTTGTATTTTATTTTTTGTTAAATGATATTTCGTTTTTCTATTTTTTTTTTTTGGGGGGGGGGGGGGCATGAGAGGAAATCCGTTGTGGGAGACGGAAGGCGGCGCGTAGGGGGTTAAATGAGTGAATGACAAAAAGAAGGAACGAGAGAGAGAGAGAGGGGGTATAAATAGATAAACTAATATATAAATAGAAAGACAGATAGGTAGATATATATGTAGATAGATAGGAGCACAGACAGACATATAGAAAGATAGATATAGAACTTGGTAGTTAGATGCATAGCTAGATAGATAGGAAGGTAGATAGATACTTAAACAGAGAGAGAGAGAGAGAGAGAGAGAAGAGAGAGAGAGAGAGAGAGAGAGAGAGAGAGAGAGAGAGAGAGAGAGAGAGAGAGAGAGAGAGAGAGAAAGGTGACAAGACGATAAAATAGGAGCTGGATTGAATGCTAGATGGCTAAATAGAGGTAAGTAGATGTGTAGATAGATATAAAGGTAG
>OZ024749.1:46109520-46122020 GCA_964016885.1 Eledone cirrhosa
ATAAGATTTACTTATAAATAAGAAGAAAGCACGAACGGGAGAAAGTTATCCTTCATCAGTTATCTGCTGGGGATCATGGATATTTCTACGCATTAAAGTCAAGATATCTATGTGTGTGTGTATATGTGTATGTGTGTGCATGTGTGTGTGTGTGTGTGTGTGTGTGTGTGTGTGTGTGTGTGTGTGTGTGTGTGTGTGTGTGTGTGTGTGTGTGTGTGTGTCTAGATGAGACGTCATACTTTCAATCATTAGGTATGTTTGATTGTCTAACTCTGCTTCTGTAGAGGTACGTAGGAAAGGCTAAAACCTATCAAACCACAATATACGACACATCACATTATTTATTCTAATCCCTTCAAGGAGCTATTTGTTTCTTCATTTTAGCCTCCCAGATCTGGTCTATGTTCTACTCGTCACTATTATTCTAACAATGACACGTTATCATTCGTTGGTTATGTGAAATCAAAGACTGGTTCAACAAGTTGGTATGATCATTTTGTGCACTAGATATTTGCATAGTTTATTAATATATGTATGGTTATTTCAGTTGAGATTTTGGGATTAATTTTTTCCCATGTGTTAAAATTCATACTTTGTTTAAAGTGCCCACATCAAGTGCTAAATGTTAGTGTAATATCTCTACGAGGATGACATAACAGTTACATAGGCTGACTCTGAAATGGCGATTTTAGCTCTGTTAAAACTTGCATGCATTAATTTCAAATATTCTTATTAATAAAGGCATTGGTTCTTTCCTCTTTTGGTCCATCTATGAAAGTAACTTAGTCAGCCCATGAACTTTTCAGCCGACATTCCTACTACCTTTCATGTCTCCAATATTGTCTATTTTGTTAGTACTATCTCTTGTAAACGTAATACGCCTGTATGACCACGTCTAAAATGGCTTAATTAAACTGAAGAACTGCAGGATGAAATAACTGTTAAATATAATAATAAGAGATTTAAATAACTTGATTTTGTGTCATGAGACAGAACGTTTTATTTCCATATTGAATTAATTTCTTACGTCATCCTTCCTGTCCTCTCTCTCTCTCTCTCTCTCTCTCTCGCTCTCTCTCTCTCTCTCTCTCTCTCTCTCTCTCTCTCTCTCTCTCTCTCTCTCTCTCTCTCTCTCTCTCTCTCTCTCTCTCTTTCTGTCTCTCTTTGGTCTTCTAGCCATCTACTATAACTTGCTCTTTTTCACATCATATTAATTTTTTTAATCATTGTTGCTGTTTTGTTTTCATATATTAATCAGTAAGATTAAGAGGAAGCCCAGGAAGAAATAATTAAATGAAATGAATTTACCCAGCAAAAAGAAAATCACTGATTATTTCATGTTATCTTTGAAATATTCTGAAGAAATGGCGACGATCTTAATGATTTGTTTTTGTTGTTGTTGATCTTGACGTTTGCTTCTTGCTTTAAAAGTTGATGTTGATTGTGGTAGTATATATTAGTGTTGACATTCAGTTGCTGTTCAATACTGTGACAGCTGCGATCAAGCAGTCCTAAGATCAAAGGATATACAACAGTGTCCAATCTTTTTCTGTTGTTGTTTTATACGTATACATATATGGTTCAACAACTTATTCGTTTTGTTTTGGGGTTTTTTTTTCTTTAAAGATGACAGGTATGGTTTGCTATAAGTAACATGTACATATATATATACATATATATATATATGTACATTTTTTATCTTACCAGTGGAATGTGAAGACGAAGAAATCCCGAACAAATACAGGCAGCATATGCTCATCCAACGATTCTGCCTATTCTCCTTACACATATAGGATTACACAGAAAAGCAAGAGCAAGTAAGGGAAGATGAGTGAGAGGAAGTTGGAGAGAGAGAAAAGAATTAGTCACATATCCATCCTATTACATAAGATTATAGCTGTTAGAAATATTTTTTTCTATATTACAGGATTTATCTTTAGCAAAAGTTTTTTGAAAAAATCATAACGATAAGTTATGAATAAAATTTAAAAATTAAAAAAAAAATGTTTAACATAGAAAAAAATTTAAACGATAAGGAATCAAGTAATGCATCGCACATTCAATTTTATTATTTCGATATTTTATTAGGACTAAAATCCAATTTATAGAAATGGATTTTTTTACCAAAAGATGTTCTTTGATGAATTACAAGGATTTTATTTTATTTAAGATATTTTGTCCTTAAGTGTTTATTTAATTTTGCATCTGCAATATTTTTCTCTGACGTAATCATCATTTCTCTTCTATAAAATTTCACTAATAGTTTTTATGATTCAATTTTTTTCCTGTTTCCTATTTATCTTTTCAGATGATTTGCAATTCTTAATAGTGTAAATATTCCTATTGGATGTTGCTTGTCGACTGGCCTAACATATCTTGTAATAGTTTTTGAAGTATCCGTGCGTCTTATTTTCTTTTCTTATTCTTGTTTAGTGCCCATTGAGATGTCTACCAAAAACGAACGAATAATTGTAATACCACTTTTATTTCATATATAATATAA
The DNA here is from genome assembly GCA_964016885.1 of Eledone cirrhosa. Classification (NCBI taxonomy): domain Eukaryota; kingdom Metazoa; phylum Mollusca; class Cephalopoda; order Octopoda; family Eledonidae; genus Eledone; species Eledone cirrhosa. Next base: position 46,112,024 of record OZ024749.1, read on the forward strand.
GTAATACTAAGTCTATCTTCTTAGCTAAGATGGTACATTGCGTCATGGAACGAGAATTTAAGATTTTACATTGAAGTATTTAGATTTCATCACTGAGTAAAATGTAATCGACCTGCAATTCTATAGACCTATAAAGACTCGGGTTCCATTTTAATCCATCACAAATGCATTAAAGTGTTCACTTTGACAGTACATGTCGAACATATGAAACGTCAAGTCTGGGTTAACATATGATTCGTAGAGGTGTGTATTGATTCTTATATCCATTGCCTAGATTGAACAAAGAATGTCATTACAATTTCACACATACCACTGAATATAATATATATAATAATTGTTTCTACTTTTGGCACAATGCCAGCAATTACCTAGTACATTACTGGTACTTTACTTTATCGACTCCGTAAGGTATTTGAACTCAGAATGGCAAGGTCCACAATTCTATACATAAAAGCATGGCATCCGACCCTCTACCGATACTGCCAATCGACTATATAGTATATATATTATTATATATATACTACCATGTGTTCCACTAAAGACGCTTGTCGATATAAAATTCATATGTGAATATGAATTTTGATGGGAATATTACCTAACAGATTGACACATGTTCGGTTAATACAAATAATATAATTCTGGTAGTATGATATCCGGAAGGCAATAATAAACAGTATTCAACGTATTCAAAATTATCTTTGCATCTCCATATCAATATTTTAATAGGATTATTTGCTTAATCCGTATAATGAGATTATTTAATGAACAATTTACAGGATTCCATAAATTTATAATTTACAACTTCCATTAAATAAAGTACAATATATTCCTTATTGTAGAAACATTAACAACATTGAAAACAAAACATACATATACACACATAAATGCATATACAAACAGACACACATACACACATACACACACACACATACACACACACACATACACACACACACACACATACACACACACACATATATATGCCCAAACCTGCCTTTTTTACAAACAACAAATAATATAATTATATACATATATATTATATATATATGTGTGTGTGTATGTGTGTGCGTGTGTGTGTGCGTGTTTCCGCGTACGTGTGTGTGTGTATGTGTATATGATATGTATGTGTATACGCATGAACATAAAGGTGTTTGTTTTATAGATAATTACACATTATAAAAATATGAAATTCTATAATTTGAGAAACACATTATCGGCGAGATTTCCTGATCAATGTCCATATACTCATTAAACTTACAAATTAATTTTAAAGTGATAGCAAGTGTGTAGGAGGACTTCTTATTACGAAGTCGGTGAACGGTCTGACAGAACACAATATTTGCAATTCGGAAATTAGATCCCAGCATAAACCCAAAGTTCTCCCATTTCCTCACCTCGGCAGTATCGGTAGAGAGTTGGACGCCATGCCTTGCAGCATAGAGTTACGTCCCTTTTCGGTCTGAGTTCAAATCCCGCCGAGGTTAACTTTGCCTATTATCCTTATGGGGTCCATAAGATAAAGCACCAGTAATGCACTGGGATAATTGCTGTCCTTGTGCCAAAAGAAGAAACAATTATTATTCCAATAACTTTTACAGGTAAATATGGTCACCAACACAACCACAGTAATAGTTAACACCTCTCGACTATTACTTGAAGGGAGACGATGTAGAATGTAGTGCTTTGAAGTGTTTTCACATGAAGAGGGTGATTTGCACTCTACGAAAGAAAACAAAGAAAACACAAGTAGCTATATTTGAACTACCGACAGTTCGTATTTAAAGGACAGTAAATCACATTAAATACTCCGTCATATTTTCACAATTTCGTTGGTATCAAGGTCTACCGGAGCAAAATATGTTATATATATATTCTTAGATATTGCTGTATGTATATGTATATACTCATTGTTTTGTTTACATACATGTGTGTGTGTGTGTGTGTGTGTGTGTGTGTGTGTGTGTGTGTGTGTGTGTGTGTGTGTGTGTGTGTGTGTGTGTGTGTGTGTGTGTGTGTGTGTGTGTGTGTATATATATAGGGTGATGATACTGACTTATTGGATTATGATTTATTTTATTTTTCTATTTGTTTCTCTCGCATCGCCTCTTTCTCAAGAACCTTATTTTCCTCAATTTTTTTAATATTTAATGAAATGCCTGCCAGGCATATTTTGTTGCAAGGAAAGAAGACTTAAAGAAAACAATACCCATTTCAATAACAACAGCAGTAGTAACAATAATAGCAACAAAAACAACAAAATCGATAGCAATAATGCTGCTGTTGTTGATGATGATGTTGATTACGATGATGATGATTAGGATGATGCTAATTGTGACGATGATGATGTTAATTGTGATTTTGATGATGATGATGCTTGTGATGGTTATTGTCTATAGTTCTAGACAATGCTTAATGGTAAATGGTATTTTATGGTTGAAAGATTAGTTGTTAAACAGATATAGCGAACTACGTTTTAGGTGTGTGTGGGAGGGGGTAAAGGAACGATATTGTGCAAGACTTTTGGGTGGGGTAAAATAGATGTATTATTGTATGTTCTACATATAAACAGAAACAAAGAGATTGGTAGGGATATATATCGTGTTTGGGCGTGCAAGTCATGTTAGATAGATGTAGATATAGATAGGTAGATGGACCGATATATAGATAGATAGATAGATAGATAGATAGATAGATAGATAGATAGATAGATAGATAGATATGTATATATATATATATATATAGAGAGAGAGAGATAGAGAGAGAGAGTGAGAGAGAGAGAGATAAAGAGAGATAGTGAGAGAGAGAGAGAGTGAGCGAGACAGACAGACGCAATTGATATACAAATATATTAATAGATCTATGAAGTGGGAAGTGAAAGAGAAAGAGAAGCTGATAAAGAGGAAAAGAGAGGAAGATAGAAATAGAGAAGGCATTATTATTAAGGAATAATATTAGGGGTTAAGTGATGTGGGGTTTTCTATCAAGAAAAAATTTAATAGTAATTAATATAGCGTACAATTTTATTAAACAATGTGGAAGTTGTTATGAAAATAGGTGAGGAATATCGTCTGGAATTGACATTTTGGCACGAAATTGCACGGTTCACTTCGTATCGGGGTAATTTAAATGAGTTCACAATCTACGTTCAATCTAACTGAACACTGCTCCATTAGATAAGTCTTGTTACGTTCCGCTGAACATCGGTGGAAATAATATTTTGTTCGTGTGCTGCAAACTCCCGCTCAGTTTTTATATTCTGAATTCAAATACTATTCTTTCTATTTAAATCGTTGATGATATTTCAGTTGTTGCAGCTGTTGCTGTTGAAGATGTCTAATATGTTGTTGTTGGTGCTGTCGTTGCTACTGCTTTTGTCATTTGTATTGTTATTTTTGTTGGTTGTGTTGTATCTATTGCAACTGTAGTTATTAGAGCCGTCTTTCTGCTTTCTGTTGTAAGTGTTGTTGGTGGTGTTGAAATCAAGGATGGTTTTACTGTTGCTGTTGTTAGTGTTGCTGTATTACTTCTGGTTGTTGTTGATTTTGGTTGTTGTACTGTTTTTTGTTTTTCGTCTGTCTTTCACAAGTTAAACAACTAATGAAGCTACTAATGAGCTTCTATTGAAGCACATTTGTCAGTGATGGGATTGCTATACATAAACACACAAATCTACCTTAAATTACAAAGTAAGAACAAAAATGGAATGATACGTTAGATAATATAAATATAGCACATTGCTTCAGCATAAAACATCATAGGGTCAGAAATAGAATGGCTTCGAAAACAGATTTATACCGTTTAGGATAATCTAAAATGTTCATATATTATTTCATTTTTATTCTCTTTTCAATCGGGGGGTTGCAATCATTCTAAATCGATGACTTTGATAACTTTTAATCATTAAAAGTAGCCATGGTACGCAAATTATTCTGCTTACTTAGGACAAATTTTACTCTAGAAATGAATATTTAACAGAAATAAATCGCAAATTAAACTCAGATATCAGTCCGTAATATATATATACGTCAGTCATTCGCATAGTCACCGTTTACCCATCGAATGTATAGGTATATGCAAAGATATAATATAATGCTCTTGTCTAATGTGTGTTGCTAAGAAAGGTAATAAGAAACCATGAACATACAAAGCCAACTTCTTAAACTCGCATTGAAGATTACGCCTGTGATTTGATAAATTGTCTTTTATGCTTCTAAGTGTACGTATTAGTCCAGTTGTGTAGCACTTGAAGGCCTTACCAACTTGAAGATGCAACTATCTGATTTTATTAAATTTCTCTCGAGTTCACCGTAGATGACCCTTGGAAATAGTATCTCGAAAAAATTATGAAATATTTTTTGGTGCAATATTAAACATTAAAAAGATGCTCAAGGATTCATTGATGTATGTCGTCTATGAAATTAATTTACTGTGCAAGCAGATGTCGAGTCAATACAATTTCCATAAATCTTCTCTTCAAAACTATTGGGCTTCAATAAAAATAAATAGAAATAATGTTATTTCACAGAAAGTTTCGGAGAAAAAATATAATTGATTAGATCAAATGTAATACATGCCTGCATCATATATTATCGATTTCGGAAAGATAAAAGAAGAAAATCGACCTGGGAAAATGTTCAATACAGAATGTAAAGGATGGGTAGGTGAGTAATTTGATAGATTCCTGTTCGTTTTATTCATAATTTGAACGATTCAGCATGTCAATGACCTAATATTAATAAGGGATGACTTTTTGGCTTAAACATTGGGCAAATAAGTTTTTGCAGGGGTTATATCAAACATAACAGCTATAATATATATATATATATATATATATATATATATATATATATATATATATATATATATATGAAAATTCCGGAACCCCGACGGCCGAGGCCCGGCCGTTTCATATATATATATATATATATATAAAATAAAAAATACGAGCAAATAATGGACAAAAATATACCTATCTTATCTTAAACGTTCCGACTGGTGTTTCGCGAATTTGTTTGCATGGATTTCGGCCGTATAAAAATGCATTATCGGTGTGAGGTTTATAAGGCTTATCAAGTTCCAATGTTATTATATATATACGTCCACAGACATAATACTTTACATTATACTCTATCTCTCTCACTCTATATATATATATATATTAGTTAGTTCACCATACCGAGAACAATTGTAATGGTAATGGATATTGTTCGCGGTATGGTGTACTAACTAACTGATGTGTTAGCACTTATCTATATATATAAAACTGTGGTTGTCTGTCTGTCTATCGATTTTTGGCACACATCTCCTCTTAGAATCTCTCACGGAATTGCACCGAAATTGCTATACTTGTACATTGAGCCCTAGCGAAGACATCGGAAAAAAATATTTCAAATTGACCCACCCTATGTGACGAAATCGAATATAATGTATCGATTTTTGAGCGTAAGTTATCAGTTATTTCCCTTTGTTCTGTTTACATTGAGCGTCTTACGTAAAAAATTACGCTGGCTTTCTCAGCGTTTAAAATGACATTAACACAATACACGAACAGTTGTCGAGCCAGCAAAATATTGACCTGCAAAATTCATCAGTTCGAACACTAAGCTTCCGTTTTGCTTCATTTCCATTTAAAAGCATTTTAAAACAATATTTTTACTTAAAAACAAGTCTATTTAAAGACTACGTAAAACAAGCAAATATTTCAGGCGTGCAGACAGACAGTCGTGCAGAGAGGTGATATAGGCGTGCAGACAGACATAACTGATAATTTGGTTACGCTAATGTTTTTCTCTGCGTTGCAGTGTTTCATTTTCGATCTTTGTTAATAAATAACCAGTGCAGTTTTTATCCCCAGCATCCTCTTTTGTTATAACATTCGGGTTATCGTTATGTTTTCTTAACTTCATAAGGCATATTGTTGGTTGAGGGAATATTAATCAAAAACACCACATGCAAGTCTGCACAGTAGACACTACAGTTTTTAAGCCAAAAAAGAAACTTAACATTGTAACTTTAACACAGCTACTGAGCGACCCCGAGCAACGCCGGGCTTTACTGCTAGTGTATATATATATTTATCTATATATATATATATATATATATATATATATATATATATATATATATATATATATATATATATATATGTATATATATATTTGTTTGTATATATATATATATATATATATATATATATATATATATATGTAGATAAATCTACCAAGAGTTTACGGTAGTGTCCAATCCGTATGAAGAACTCAATGTATTCCGGATATCATGGAAAGAAGAGTATGCCAATTCTAACACATATATATCCTAGAAACGATCGTTAAATAATGAACATTTTTTGTTTAATATAAGGAACTGTTTCATTGTTTATTCATTATTTGTTTAATATTTTATATATATATATATATATACATATATATATATATATATACGTGTGTGAGTGTGTGCCTCGATTTCGATGTGTTCACTTGAATCTTTTTCCACCTATGTTCATTGATTTTATTTATGTATGTTGTAAAGCATTTACATCTTTGAATATTTACGTTTCTCTAGTACTAGACATTATTTATCCATTTATCTCTATCATAATCCATTTTACAAATTTTCGTTTCAGATTCCCAAGATACCATTAATCAATGTCTCCTATTTGTGACGATATTACTTTTTTTTACTAATCTCAAATTATCCGATATCATCAATCGTCATTGATATTCTTGATATTCTTACTACAATCGTTATTGTGGTGGTGAAGCTTTTTGTAGATATTGTTTATGGTGCTGGTAATGGAAATGTTTCTTGGTGTTTGTGAGATATTGCTTTCGTTTAGTGACGCTGAAGTGTGAATGTATTTGTCATTATATTCACAGAAAGTAGAGACAGTCTAATGACTAAAACCAATATCTGAATGTAGTGATGTGTACATTTTACGTACTTACTTAGATAAATTTAAATTGCCATATATATATATATATCGAAGTTCCTCCACCATTCACTCTCCTGAAACGTCGCAACCACACCCCCACTCTCACCAAGCGTGAAACTAATAATATTTGAACATTTACTCATGCGTTTGTCTGTTTTTTTTATTTTGTTTTCTTTTATTCCGAAATAAATATATATATATGTATATATATATATATATATATATATATATATATATATATATATATATATATATATATATATATATATATATATATATATATATATATATATATGTGTGTGTGTGTGTGTGTGTGTGTGTATATATATATATATACATATTCACGTAGAATTAATTTTCCAATAAACATTTCTCTCTGCACACCTGTCTAAAAATATTTATGCATATACAAAGAGAATATTTTTGGCACAAGCACTTGTATGCATCTCTGTTCTTAAGCATTTCTAATGTCACTGCAATACATATTGTCACAAATAGCATAAGAGAGCTAACACTATGGCCCTAAATGACAAAATGCTGAACGTGCTACGAAATTCGAACGTCAATATATTTTCTCCATACGCTTAGAATTTTTAACTGGTCATCGATCGCAAAGACTTCCTTAAACTTTGAGGGCTCTACTTGTTTGTTATCAACACACACACACACACACACACATATACACATATATATATATATATATATATATATATATATATATATATATACTAACCGTATAGAGAGTGATATTTTGACATAAATGTATCTATGCACTGATATATCTATATGTATCTATATATCTCATCATCATCTGGTCGATCTTGCTCGGCTTTCTACGACACGTTTCCTCCATCCATCTCTGTCTCTCATAGCGTTTGCCAGTTCTTCGCAGTGCATCCAGTATCGTCCTCAAGCTGCTTGACGTATGTCTTCTTGGGACGACCAGTGTTTCTGGCTCCATGAGATGGACTCTATAACAACACATCACCTGCTATTTCTTACTTGCTGCGCCAACAGACGCCAGCAAATCTGAGTTTCTCTCTCTCTCTCTCTCTCTCTCTCTCTCTCTATATTTATATATATATATATATATATATATATATATATATATATATATAGAAGTGGTTACACAACAGTTAGTTCACCATACCGAGAACAATTGTTCCACCTTAGCGGATCTTCACCTCGGGATGGGCATGGTTATAGGAACAGGAAGGACAACCGTACGAACGCGCAAGCGCAGAAACCCGGTCACTTCACACAGGCAATACTAGACTGCGTGCGAGAGGTGTAAGGGAGATAACTGCGAAAGTCCGAAAAGTTTTAAGGTTGAAAATAAAATAAAATTACAAAGGATCAGTCCGGAGCCTTGTAGTTATGTAATAGGTGTTTGGCGACGTGTGGACAACGTGTGAAAAATTCACTTCTGAATCGACCCTCCCCCATGCCCACATAGGATTTGACCTCATGTGGTTCGTTTGGTCGGTTGGAAGTGACCACCGCTTCATAGATTACAGCTGGTGTGTTTCATTGTTGTTGAAGGGGGCAAGCTTCAGGCTTACGTCAAGAGCACCCTCTTGGGGTGTTGCTCCTAGGGCTGCTGGTGATGTGGGCCTTCATGTACTTAGCGCAGGACTATCCTAGTTTAACTTGTGTCGGTTAAAGATGGGGCGGTATTTATGACCTATGGTGAAGTATCTATCTAAGAGGGCTAGAAATGTTTTAACGTTGAATGAGAAGGGAGGAGAGAACCAGATAGTTTGTCTATTGTCGCGCTTCCTTTTCTTAATGGTGTTGTTGCTAGTGGGAGAGTAAGTGATGGGTTGTGAGAAGCCGCTGTTAGTCAACGCCGTGTTATAGTAGAGTGCCGCCCTGTCAAAGATAGCCTTATTAGAGGAGAGGTTTAAGATTCTAGTACTGATATTCTTAACGAAAGTTTCTAAAAACAGTGGGAGGGTGGCATGAGTCCTTGTCGATGTAATTAAATTTCTCGTTTAGCTTGTGGAAAGGTCTGTGGGTGTGTGTGCGAAGGTCTAAGTTAATGTGTAAGAAATCTACGCTAGAGAGGTTGGTGGCTACTGTTATCCTAAGGCCTAACGCATTGAAAGTAGAAGCTAAGTCTTTTTTTAACCGGTCGAAGTCGTGACCACTTTCATGGCTCGATAAAGTCAGTCCATCGTCACGGTATATTCCCGTGTGGAAGTCCGGGAATCTAACACGTAATATGTCTAAGATAAAAAGGCCAACCAAGTCACATACGTCAGTACTGTCAAAAGATCCTATGGAGACGTCGAACAGGTCTGAAGATGTAGACATCTTTGCCCAGGCTACTCCGTCGTTGAAGAGGAGGGTTTTCCGGCAGTGAACGATGATTTCTCTCTCTAAACCATCGACGGTGTTTTAAGTGGTAGCGAAGCTCAACGCTTTGTTTAACAGGGTCTCTGAGATCGACGGGTAAAAATCGACAATGTTGGATTTTAAGGAATTAAACCACTTAATTACGGAGTCGCTGTTCTCCCACTGGGGCAGGCTGGACTTGGTCCTAATGGTCTTAACTATGTTTCTAAGTATGGTCTTACTGACTAGTCCCATATCTGTGCGTGCCGGGTTTATTAGTCTACATGTGGGGTTAGCAGTAAAGTCTATCTTGTGATATTTCAGGGTGAGGAACGCCTCCCGCTTAGCTAGAGATTGTAGCTTCTTATCTACCTTAAGGTCGGCGGCAAGTTCCTTGGCTTCTGTATTAAGGTCGTGGTAGGCCATAGGGTTAGCTTTCTTATATTTGGAAGTAATAGCGTTATGGGCCAGGTGGCGGAAAGTGGTGTTGTCGACTTCGTAAATATTATTAGTTTTTTCGGAAAGGACGAAGGTGTTATTAGAAGTCCTAAGTTTCTTAATATCGTTTCTGAGTTTCGTTTGAAAGGTATTAGTGTGTTTGCGAAAGGAATTGTTAGCGACTAAGTCAAGAAGGTCCGTCTCAAAAGGAGCATTATCAGTTACCTTAGGAGGGTAGGCTCTCGATTTCAGGTTGAATGTGTTGTTGGTGCCTGTAATTTAGCTGTCGAA
>OZ024749.1:46127020-46130078 GCA_964016885.1 Eledone cirrhosa
CAACTTCTGATAGCAACCAATCTGTTCGATTAACAAATTTTATTTTATTAACACTCATATATATATATATGTGTGTGTGTGTGTGTGTTTGTGTATGTGTGTGTGTGTGTGTGTGTTATACATATTTCACTCTTTTAATCATCAGTAAGAATTATCAATTAGCATGAATGTCAATGAGAACAACAATTTAACTATCAAGGATATCATCCATATATTATATCCAAAGTCTATATCATTATTGACGGCGTGTACTATTGATTCTTTACAGTGTTTAATAACACCTACTGATCATCAGGGATGTAAGATGCCACAATAGTTTTCCGGTGTTGCACTAACTCTGACTCTTTGACTCTCACAATTGTGAGAGGTTTAGAAAAATTCTTCTTACAATAAAACTATTAATACCTTCGCTCAAATACAAGCTCAAACACTATCATCATTCTCCTAGAGCACCCGCAGCTGTAAAAACGATAAAACGATCAAACATGGACAACTAGAGACATATATATCCCCATAGCAAACGTTAACTGCATCATATTAAGGAGACAGCTACAACGTGGTCACTCAACCTGCTAGTAATAGCAGTAAATGTCGTCGAAAACGTTTTACATAAGGAAATAGAACCTTAATTAGTGTAGTCATACATATCAAAAAAAAAAGGAAGTGCTTTTCACCATATGTCTCGTCAACTAATAATTATTTCTACTATTGGCACAAGGCAAGGAATTATCCCAGTGCATTACTGGTACTTTATTTTATCGACATCGTAAGGATGAAAGGCAAAGTCAACTTCGGCGGGATTTGAACTCAGACCATAAAGGGGCGTAACTCTATGCTGGAAAGCACGGCGTCCGACTCTCTACCGATTCTGCCAATTCACTGGTCAACTAATAATAACATGAAGAACAAAGCGAACAATAATAATTATTTCTACTTTAGGCACAAGGCCAGCAATTTCCCAGTGCATTACTGGTACTTTATTTTATCGACCCCGTAATAAATAGTACATATCACTGAAAATATGTGGAACATTTGTAGACCGAAACGCACACACACAATCATACACATCCACACACACATATATATAGAACTCTCCTCCACTTCATCTAACCTTGAACATAATAAAAAGATTGTAAATTTACATCACTGTATTGTGTTTGTTTTATTGGTTCAACTATGTATGGATATATACACACACACACACACACACACTCATGTGTGTATATATATATATATGTATCTATATATATGTATCTATCTATATGTGTGTATATATATATATATATATATATATACGTATCTATATATATGTATATACATGTATATATATGTATACACACACATATATATATATATATATATATATATATATATACCTAATACATATATACCTAATATATATATATATATATATATATATATATATATATATATATATATACATACATGCATAAATGTTGAGGGGGTGTTTAAGTCTATACTCTTTGTATGTCTTTTATTTGTTTGGCGCTTAATCATTTGTCATTGTTTATTGTGGACAATATAAGCACTGAAAAAAGATATACACAAACAGACGCACACACACACACATACACGCATACACATATAGAGAAGCATACATCCATAATAAAATGGATATTTTTTCCCCTCTATTCACATCTTTTCTAAGAAAATTCTCCTCCAATCAAGTCCTTCCGCGACCACAATGGACTACAATAATGCACAATAGAACAGCTAGCAGATTTACCAATCTTTACCATTTGCTTCACAAACACACAATAAAGGCATTTGCCTTCAGATAGTCGATAAGGATAGAATATATTTCACTTATTGGAGTAGATTTAACCTATCTCTATATACAAGCTATGGGATTTTTCTACGTGGATGGTTATTCGACCTGTTAAAAATAACAGCCGTATCTTACTCAAATTAAACCCTACTATATTAAAATGGGAAACGGTGTATCGGATAATGAATGACATCTTGAAATGAATCGATTATGATTTTAAAAAAAAATGAAAAAATGAAAAAAAAAAAAAAGAATGACAAGGATGGTCACCTCTGGATTGCCTCTAAAATATATTTATTTGTAAATGTCGCATCAAATATATAACAACAAGCATATTAAATTTCCTAATACAGTTAAAACACGGATTAACGATAAGAGAGTAGACTTGACTACAGCATACACCGGCATAAAGCGGATACACGGCCGGTGTAAGATGAAGAAAAGCTATCGTTTATTATAGGTGCCACACAGCTGGGTTACGTGTTGCTGATTGATACAATGTCTGCTTGTCCGTCTCTCACCTGTTTTCTCTACTGCTTCACTCAGCTTTCTTTCATGTATATATCTACGTGTAACTTCTCTTTCTCTTTCTCTCCTTTTCCACACATGCACACTGCCTGTTCCTTCGCTCTCAATCTTTCTAGCTCTCACATTTTCTCTCTCTCTCTCTCTCTCTCTCTCTCTCTCTCTCTCTCTCTCTCTCTCTCTCTCTCTCTCTCTCTCTCTCTCTTTCTCTCTCTCTCACTCACTCCTTCTCTCACTATCATTCTTTCTCTTTTCCTTTCACCTTCTGTATCTCATCGTGTTCTCCATACTGACGCTCGCTTCATTTAAAAATATTGTTGCTACTATATAGATTAACATGGCATGTGTACCGTTAGTGTAGATATGATATAGATGCAGTTCGACGGCAATGGATCGAAAAAAAAATTATATATATGTTGAAAGTCGAACGACTGTCGATCTATATATATATATATATAATATATATAAATATATATATAAATATATATATATATATATATATATTTATATCTATAATATATATATATATATATATATTATATATATATATATATATATAATTTCGCTATTGTAAAGTCAATTTACCGTTGGTTCGGGAAAGTGAGCACTCAATGTGTAAATCTCCAGTGTATACTTTGGGGTTTACGAAGAAGAGTGTAATAATATGATATATAAATATGTATATATATATATATATATATGTATATATATATATATATATATATATATATATGTGTGTGTGTG
>OZ024749.1:46140278-46145278 GCA_964016885.1 Eledone cirrhosa
ATATATAGAGAGACAGATAGATAGAGTTAGATAGATAGATATGGATATGGGTTAATTTAGTCTTAGGTATAATATGCGTGAAAAACTTAAAATGTTAATAGCTGAAGCGCCTTTGATCATCACTGCCTGCTTCATGGCTGATCTGGATTTGAACAAGAAGAACAACTGACAAATGTCTTTCAAATGACAGCCTATCATATTTGTAAAGCAAAGATAGGTTGTATAATATATTCCTAGGTACACGAACTCCGAAAGAAATATGGGACGGTCTTGTTTAAAATGCCTTTGAAAATATACTTATTCGATCAGGTGTGAATATACTCAAAACAACAATATCCGTCTACTTTTACTAAATGTATATATATATATATATATATATATATATATATATATATATATATATATATATATATACACACAAACACAAATATATATATATATATATATATATATATATATATATATATATATATTAATAAATATATACATATATATATATATATATATTTTAATAAATATATATATATATATATATATATATATATATTTTAATAAATATATACATACATATATATATATATATATATATTTATTTATTGAAATAACAGATTAAAATTTAAGCAAAGAATCGCTGCTTCCACCCTCAACGGGATATTCTGAAACAGTTTCAGAAGATCCCGTTAAGGGTGAAAGCAGCGATTCTTTGCTTAAACTGTAAGCTGTTATTTTAATATATATATATATATATATATATATATATATATATATATATATATATATATATATATATATATATATATATATATATATATATATATATATATATATACAATGGTAGAACACTGGAGGGTTATATCCGTAGTAGTAGAGTAGTCAGTAACATGGGAGGAGTTTGGTATGAGTAGTTCCACATCAGTTAGATCACCATATTGCGAAAAAATGTTTCACCTTATGTGAGTCCTCAGTCGGAGCTTAGGATCCGCAGTAAGGTGAACTACTTTTTCTCGGTATGGTCAACTAACTGTTTGGATCCACTTATATATATATATATATATATATATATATATATATATATATATATATATGTTTCTTTTATTTGCCACCAGGGCATCAAAAGTGGGACAAGTACAATGGGGGGAGTTTACAAAACAAGGCGTCCTCAATAAGGAGGAGGCAATAACAATATATAAAAATAAAATAAAATATAACAAAAAATAAAATTTATAACAAAGTCCTCAATAGAGAGGAGGCGCCTTGGGGGGTCGCACACACCCCCGAAAAAAGTGTGCAACCCTTCTCCTCAGGAGCACAGAGAAGGGGTGCTCCCTTGGTCTTTCATCTTCCTCACCTATAGTCTGATGTAGAGTGAAGGCCCATTCACACGGGCCATTCTCGCCACTTTCACCCATCTTTCATAGAAACGGCTGGGGTGCAGCACCTCTCTCTCCATCCTGATCCTTCTTCCGAAATGATATCGGAAGAAACGGACCAGTTGTTGGCCAGAGAGAAAGGTGTCTGACCTCAATCCTTTCAGACGCGTCCACCATACAACCTCTTTCGCCATGGCTATTACGCACAGAAACACCGCCTCTCCTTCGTTTTTGAAGAGGGGAGGCAGCTTGATCGTTACAATAGATATATATATATAGTTAAAAGAATAGAGGTGTAACACACAAGTTTACCAATATATGTATATATATATATATATATATATATATATATATATATATATATATATATATATATATATATATATATATATATATATATATATATATATATATATATATAAATATATATTTATATAATATTTGTTTGTGGGTAATCCTTACGTATCACGAGAAATGATATCAGTATTAGGTGATGTTATAGAACTGCTTTAACACAAGCAGAGCTAGACTAGTTTATTCAAGCTATTGTTCATAATGCAATCAATCTATTTTTAAAATATTGACCAATGTTGTGCACAATTATCTTCAAACGTACACAATATATTGACATTGTTTTTCTTCCTAACGTATGTCTATAGTAGTTAATATCATTCAAATGATGACGACATATAGAGACAAATTATAACACATAAGTACATAATAACAATGTATTTTAGGTATATTTTACTCTATCAATAAATAAAGCAACCACAAGAAATGCAGCTCAATTATATGGCCACGTGTCTATTTTTTTAATGCAGATATAATAGTTAGTATTGTAAACTACATGCAATTGCTGACCACATAAGTAGGAAACTATTTCACATAAATTTATGTATAGAACAAAACACAGGAATTTACAGGCCTATAATATTTAATAGTGCAAGAAGCATTCAAGTATATTCAGACTTACATAGTTACAAATCTACAAAATTTATTTGATACATAATTTTGATAAGAATGATTTAAGTAAGAAATAACCATATCTGTAGTGAAGGCAGTCCTTATATATAACTGTATAAGTGACAGAGTTTCTTTTCAATATTGTTAGAGAATTATATTCACACATACATATATTTACGTTCATCGTTCCATTGTTTTCTTTGAACTTTAATTACTATAGAGAGGCATGTGAAATATATGAAAATAACAAATATATGTTTCAACAAAAGAAACAACAAAAAAGATTCAATTTGATTTCTGCTTTTAACTTCACTTTTTTATTTATTAATTCAAGGAAATGAATTATACACATTGTCAGAATGTCAAACTAAATGTATAGTAGTATTTATTAAAAACCCTTCCTTTACGGAGCTCACATTTTGCCAGGGTCAGTAAAATAAGTACATTCATGCATCATTTTTGGTCTTGTGCTACTCTTATGAAATTTGTATCATAACAAATAAAGAATGAAATATGGAGTAGTTGCAACGTAGGCACACATATTTAATGTTTCTGTGAATATCTTTTAATATCTCTTTTCACACATATTCAACCGGTAGCAATCGTGGGGTTGCCACTTTATCAATGTTTTCTTCAGCCGTCCTAAATACGAACCTAAGGGGCTGTAAAATTAAATTCTTAATCACAAAGCCATGGCCGATTAAATATTAGATAGCATTTGTTCAGATGTGAATACCCGGGATTTGAACTCACAATGTTTGGAGTCTATGTTATATACTGTTAAGCCATTCAATTATGGTGTTTAACCATGTCTAATCTCTCAACAGCATACCGATTAAACAAAGTAAGAATAGAAATATTTATATAAACAGAGACTTATGCTAAATGTTTGTCAACGCATTCTTTTTTTTTTTTCGTTATTTAACTTGCGTTCTTTTTGTGTCCATGTTTGTATTTTATTATTCTTTTTTCTGTTTGTATTTTGTTTTGTTTTTCAATTCATTTTTTTTCATTGATTTTTGGTTTGGTTTTCTATCTTTGCAGACATGTCGCCGAAAGTCTGTCTACATACTCCATGAGCAATCAATCCAGTCTGTGTGTCTTTAATCAAAATATGTCCAATTTATCTCACAATAAAGTTTACCTATCTCACAACATTTGGTAGCAAATAAAAATGAAAATAAGAATAAAATAAACATACACAAGAAAAATTGACTCATTTGATCAATTCAACAATGTTAGAATAGAAAGGAAAACGGAAGTCACCAGACCGACCGATATTAGCTAAACTCTACTTACTACCACCAACAACAATAGCTCTCACGTATAACATTGACTATATCCACTAGCCACGATGCTACCTTATGTTATTTACTCCCCTTACCACTTCTGTCATAAGCCATTACAAAATACACTATATGATCGTTATTCGAAATACTAAAAATGGTAGCGAAATATCCCTCGTATCATGCATTGCAGTTTAAATTCTGAATGACAGATTGAATATTAATATAGTTCAAGTTATTCAAGCCTGAACGTCTGGGCAAGATTGGGACACATTTGGTCAAAGGTGTGGTCAATCAAGGTAAATCTTGGGCTGAAGACGTTAACTGTTACCCCTCGCACCCCAGAGTGTAACAAATACATGCGTTGGTCATAATTAAGTATTACCATTCGCCCTTTTTCAGATGTTATACAAGCTCTAGTGATACGCAAGAAATAGCTAGCCAGAGTTCAACTACATAGCATCATACAGTATACAAAATGTAGCATTCATAGGATTCCCTAAGCCGGGATTTTCACGAAAGGAACACTTTTGTTGTAATAGGCCTGCTTACTTAGAATTATGTGGGAGTTTAATCGCAGCATAAAAAATGAAAAATATATTTTATTACACAATTATGATGCGTTAATAATTTGCGTCATTGCTATACAGGACTACAGTCTATATCTATGTTTGCATACACAACTCTATGTTTAGAGGGATTTATACATCATGTCTATATTTAAACTAACCATATGAATAGATATAAACCGGAGCAGTTTCCACTGTATGTTAAGAGTTCGATAGATAACGAAAATACTCTTTAACTGTCCTGCGAGAGAATTGTAATTAAACGTTTACACAAATTAAATGGATTGATTTTATAAATATTATGCTTTATTCGCCGCTAAATCGTACCTTAATAATGTTAAATTTGAAACCTCAACAATAATACGGAATATATCCAAAGATTTTTTGACATGGCGTTAAATATTTTATCATTGACAGAACACTTTCCTTAACTGTTCGCTGAAGTCTATAGGTATATTATTTAGTACATTATATCATTATAATATTACAATTTCTTCCTTCACCCCAAACTGTCCACAATTACTACCACCATCACATCCAATTTATGACAATATTACCACACCCACACTACTACGCTTTATCAGACCGAATAATTCTACCACCAACGTTAACAACAATTCTGTAAACATACACATACAAACAACGAAACAGGCACAGACATATACTCTCAAAAATAAAATACTGCCGCTAAATCCCTTCGTATATTTTAGTTATCTCTTTCTCACAGTCATTCTCGTTAGTTTGTTTCATTAGTCTTCCTTAATCTTTAATTTTCATTTCATATATCATATTCTCCCACATCATTAACCACA
>OZ024749.1:46150278-46155278 GCA_964016885.1 Eledone cirrhosa
TTCTTTTTAATAATAATTGTTTCTACTTTTGGCACAAGGCCAGCAATTACATAGTACATTACTGGTACTTTATTTTATCGACCTCGTAAAGATGAAAGGCAAAGTTAACCTCGAAGGGATTTTAACTCAGACCGTAAAAGGACGTAACTATGCTGGAAAGCATGGTGTCCGACCTTCTACCGATACCGCCAATTCACCTTCTTAATAATAATAATAATAATAATAATAATTGTTTTTTCTATTGGGGGAGGGGAAAGTCGATTAAATCGGCTCCAGTTCATAACTGGTACTTTATTTTATTGACCCCGGAAGGATGAAAGGCAAAGCAAACGTATGTGGGATTTGAACTCAGAATGAAAAAGATCGTAACTACATGTTAAAAGGCATAATGTTAAGCTTTAAATTATGACATTTGCTTTCACTAATACTTTATATGTGCACATTCAATGTTCCTACATAATGCAAATGTATACATAATTGGCATATATAGATATATACATATGCCTTCTATTCGACGGCCTTTCACAACATTTGCCTCCGTAATTTCGCACACATGTCTTTAATCGAATCGAGATGAAAATAAAGCAATTTTCCCAGAGATCCTGCCATGGGATCAATGCTGCAACATTCTAATTTTAAATTAAAATTCATATCCAAATACCCATGACTTTGACCTAAAATCTAGATAAGGCAGACAACTGATGTAAAATATATGGAATAAACATGAAGGATATCACTCATATCATCGTATCATAAACAACTGTTTGAAGATGTCCTCATGGTACAATCTGCCTATGAGGAATAAGGTTTGGCCACAATACTACATAATGGAATACGTAGAAATGGTTAGACGTGAAGAGAAAAAATATGAAAAAAATTGCAGCAAATTAGAAGGCAAAGAATAATACGTCATGGAGTACTTCGACGTTTTGTAGATAGACCAGCTACAAATAGTAACTACATTCCTTTTAATTATCAGTGTCTTCTTATATATCCCACTGATAGATTAGAAAGTGTTGTGGTTTTGACTGGAATGTTTTAAATGGGGTCCGTCAATCAATATTGCAATGGGATTAAACAAACATAAACACAAAGTAGCACTCACACACCTATACACCATATATATACATACATGCATATATGTATATATGCACATATATATATGTGTGTGGGTGAATGTGTGTGTATGAGTGTGTGTATGTGTGTGTGTGTCTGTGTGTGATGGTGTGTGTGTGCGTAGATAGATATATCACTAGATATACTCACATAAATACTAGAAATGGCAACGAAACATATTTTGCCCCCCTCCCAAAAATTAAACAACTATCAATGTGGTTGTGGCTTCTCCCATGCACAAAAGAAATATATGTGGATGGCCACGGCAGGAATGCTTTGATAATACATTCATTTCATCGCACAATTTGGCTAAACATAACAACTACACACGAGATGAAATAAAAATAAGACGAAAACAACTGCAAGAAGAATAAATATAATATGAGCAACAGCAGTCAATAGACAGCTGCCACGACAGCAGCACCAAATGATAATAGTCCAGTGAGAAGAACAGCACCAACAACAACATTGCCGAAAGCAATGGTAAAAATTGCCAGAAGCAATCACTGAAAATAAAAGAGATATTTACTTTAGGAATAGTTTTTCTCAATTTCAAAAGAGTTTCCCACCCTTATTAAAGACACAATCGCCACCACTCATATATCAAACACAAACAAGACAACTAAACCTTCTTTAAAATACGTTGACTGCGACAAAAGAGTCGAAGAAGAAATGAAGTATGTATGTATAAGCACACACATGTATATATGTGTGTATGTATCTATCTATTTATATAAACATATAAATATATATATATATATATATGCCTGTGTGTGTGTATGTATATATAAATATATATATATATATACATACACACACAGAGGCACACATAAATATATATATATATATATATATATATATATATATATATATATATATATATGTGTGTGTGTGTGTGTGTAGTGTGTGGGTGTGTGGGTGTGTATGTGTGTGTGTGTGGGTGTGTGTGTATGTGTGTGTGTGTATTTGTGTAACATTTTCAAGCTGGGAGTGTAAAGTATATTTTATTAATCTACGAACGTGGAATTTGAAAATAATTTTGCCGCATGGCAGATAACTAGAAGTATTAGTTATTAACTATAGATATTATTTGAATAAGTCACGTAAAGTACTACTGAAAGTGAAACAGTGGCTATTGATGGATGTGGAGTTTGATCCTTGCATACCACACATGGAAGACGAGTGCTGGTAACTCTTACACTTATATCATTTATCTGCTGCCTTCAGACCTGGATAGGGTTGGGATTCGGAACGTTTAAAATACCCAAGAAACATTCTATTGCACTACGGTACCCCTACGCCTTCATCAGGATTTACGGAAACATACCATATCCTAACTAATAAAGTGCATTTATCTTTCCTTACTTTTTAAATTTTGTCGTTAAGTTGTACTACCATGATTTTAAAATCTCCGAATAGAAGTACAAGAACACTGGCGAACACAAATTTTTGGCGCCTACGAATTTAAACCTATCCTGATATATGTTTGAGTTAGTCCCCAAATAGTTCTACCATGCGAAATAAGAGAAAGATTTGGTTGTCATTGACCAGTGTAATTATTGTTATTGATGTTGCTGTTGTTGTTATTGTTGTTGTTGTTACTAATTCTGTGTGTAAAATTTCAGTGCAACATTTTCAGATCAGTGAGCGCAATGGGTGCAAATATACATTACTAGTGCATAGCAATAAATAAATGTCCATACACTGTTTGTATAATGAGCACGTCACTAGATGAAAGTCTAAAATTGTAAAGTAAATAAGAAGACAACAACAAACAAAATGGAAAATAATACTACAATGGAAGCAGATCTTCCAGTTTTAACTACTGTCGTTGTTAGTATTGTTTCTGCAACAGTTGTGTTGCTGTTGTTGTTGTTGTTGCTGTTGTAATGTTGTTATTGCTTATTGTATATGCTGGTGTTACTCATATTGTTATTATTATTCTTGTTAATTATATTGTATTTGTTGGTGTTGGATTAGTTGTTTGTTTTCATTGCTGTTAAGACTACTTCTGTTGTTGGGGGTCATTGGTGTTGTTTTTTTCTTATGTTGTCCGTTGTTGTTATTGATTTTAAAATGTTAAGTGTAGAGAGAGAAATATCATTTTGTTGGGGAGGATACGAAGGAAAAAGCGCGAGACTATATTCATAGTTCTTTTACAGTTAACTAATAGAAATATTTATTTAGCGTCATTGCTAGATATAGAGTTGGTTAGTCTTATGCCGAACATCACTGAGACGACATATGAAATATTAATGGACACTCCTGACCCCAGGCCAGTCAATAATCACAATTAGAAATGTAATATTCACCTCAATTAACACCGAAATTGATATAGCTACAAAGATAAATACATTGAGCTGGTCATCGGCGCAATACACGTAACGTTTAATGAACGATAAACATGTTAAGTACAAATTTAAATATCTCTTTGTTTATAGAAATACTCTATTGCCTATAATAACATGCTGATGCCGGTCGCAGAACTTACTTTCAATTGGAACATCCCTCCCTGTTATCCTAGGAGCAATGATTGTTTATACTGGTGCTAACTACAGTAATTAACAAAAAGTCTTAACGTTTTACATGATGTAGATTTCGGTTATGTTTAAGTGTTGAGTATGTTTCTAAAAAATTAATCATTAATTATTTCCATTACAACGGGTGGTGGTTTAGCAGAATCGCAAGAAAGTCGGACGCCATGCTTTGCAGTATAGAGTTATGGCCCTTTTTCGTTCTGAGTTCAAATCTCGCCGAGGTTAACTTTCATCCTTATGGCGGTCGATAAAATAAAGTACCAGTAATGCAATGAGATAATTGCTGGCCTTGTACCAAAAGTAGAAACAATTAATCTTTTCATTTACGGAATAATTTCAAAATTTTCTTTTGCAGTAGGTAAAACGTAAATTTTCCATAGTTTCCGATTTCGTGTTGAAAGCAGGAACTTTATTCTGATTCTTTATTCGTAGAATATGATACTTATTGCAAAACTATTGCATTGGTTTTATTATATCCATTAGTAGTGTTATTGCCAATTAGGGGATTATTAGTTTTTAAATTGATTCGACAAGTTTAGGGTTACGTTGTTGATGATAGAATGGAAAGAAGTGACACCGTTGTGGCAGATATTGCTTGTAACAAATGACGTTAATGAAAGAGAAGATTGGTTTCACATAGGACCACAAAAACAACCACACACACACACACACACACACACACACACACACACACACACACACACACACACACACACACACAATATATATATATATATATATATATATATATATATATATATAAATATATATATATATATATATATATATATATATATTTATATATATATATATATATATACATATATATGTTTATGTGTGTAGTGTTCTTTCAGATAGTTTCTGTCTATCAAAATTCACTCACGAAGTATTGGAAGACCGAAGAATTCGGCTGAAGTTACACATACTCAAGATACACACACTCAAATCACATATACATACATACTTACCTATATATGGGTATATATATATATTTATATATGGTGGTAATAGTAATTATGACGATGATGATGATGATATGATCATAATGACTACGATAATAATAGTAATAATAAAAAAAGAAAAATAACAAATGGTATAAAACAATATATAAAGAGATTTACTTATAAATATATACACACATATTCATTTATATATATATTATATATGTATATATATATATACACACATATATATATGTATATATATAAAATTAAGTGTGTGTGTGTGTGGGGGGGGGTGTAATTATGTATATTACATATATGGGCCTACATCTTACGACCGATTTTCATGAAACTTTACAGGCTCATAGATTAGTCATCGCGGAGTGTTTTCCATGTATCAGCGTAT
>OZ024749.1:46165278-46167778 GCA_964016885.1 Eledone cirrhosa
GGATGGTGCATATTAGATTAAACTCTTCCGTAGTGCGTTGTCCATATTCTGTTATCGACGCCGCCATCTTTGCAAGAGAATTTGTATATCACTATTTCGAAGGCAGATACGATCCTGAAAGAATTACCAGTTATAAATAACAGGTCTCTAACTCTAGTTTCGTAATAGTAGTGATTGTTTACATTAAAGAAATGTCGAGCCCTCAATCTCTCTCTCTCTCTCAGTCTCATTATATATATATATATATGAGTATATATATATAATTATATATATATATATATATATATATATATATATAATATATATTTATGTATAATTATGTATGCATGTATAAATATAAATATATATATGAGCATGTGTATACATATGTGTGCATGTGAGTATGTGTGGACGTGTGTAAAAATAAAATGCCATTGACTTTGTTCCTTTTGTTTTAAAATATGTTTATGTTATTTTCAGCTTAGTGTCTCTCATACATAGAAGCAACAACAACAATGAAATGATAATTCATGCTATAAATCGCCAATATATAGCGTCACAGACACCCAAGAGAAATATACTTTTTATCAATTGGCAACTATCATAGCTTAGAATTCCATATGGTATCATTTGTTTATATCCCTATTGCAGTTAGAAAATACCAAAGTATCTTAAAGAGCAATTTCCTAATCTCCCAGACATTCTATCTTGAATCTTGCCTGTTTAAGAGGCACCGTCATTTCCTATCTCACACACCATAAAAGTAAAAACAAAAATGTACCGAAATAAAAGGAAAATTCAAAAGATGTAAAAAATCATTCAAGAATGATCTCAGCATATATTAATGAAGTATATATATATATACATCTCTATTGCTTTCTACCTTTCTCTCTCTTACTCTCAACTATATAATATGTATACAACTATATAATTATATATATATATATATATATATATATATATATATATATATATATATATATATATATATATATTTTATATAGTTGAGATTAAGAGAAAGAAATAGAGATGTATATATATACTTCATTAATATATGTTGAGATTATTTTCAATGATTTTTTACATCTTCTTATATATATATATATATATATATATATATATATATATATATATATAGTAATATATATATAGTAATATTTTAATAAATATATATATATATATATATATATATGTTTATATATATATATTTATATATAAATATATGTGTGTGTGTGTGCTTGCATACATACATTTATGTACGGGCTTTTATCAATGCGATATAACAGAAATTCCATATATCTACTAACAACTTTACCTAACTATTGAATACTGAAAGAAGAATAATGTTATAACTGGTCTGAACTAACAACAACCATATATATACAGCCATATACACCCCATCATATCTATATCTCTCTCTATATATATAGAGAGAGAGATATAGATATATATGTATAGATATACATAGATAGATATAAGCTGAAACGAAGATTAATACTGAATTTGCGAATTCTATGATTCTGAATAACCTTTGTTGTTGACTAATCAGCACATGGGTCAATTTAATCGACTTTAACCTCCCTCAAAATTGCTGGCCTTGTGTCTAAATCTTAACCATTGTTATAGACTGGATAAAAAAGATTATAGTTTGAAAGTTTGTATTTTTACGTTTACTATTTAATATTTGTTTCGTTTAATCTTTGTAAAAATATTGTAATGTTCCTAAAGAATCTGTCACTGGGTGACAGTTTAATTTCTTCTGAATCGAAACAATTTTCTCAAGGTTTTGTGTTGCACAGTCACACTCACTAAGTTCATGATGCATATATATGCACTTGCATTAAAAACATGCATATATGAAAATACACTTACAAGCCCAAATGTATATACAAGTGCACATGCATACTATATATAGCTGAGGAGGATAATAATGATGGAGATACATTGATAATCGCAGAGATGTATTGTTATACTATTTGGAGCGTCATGCTGCCAAAATTGTATTACTTCTCTTTAATCTGTTGATGACATTAATTTCAATTGATGTGACTGCACTACTTCGATACACTGTGTATCTTACATATCAAACACACATAAAGGCACATAATCCTATACACACATTAGAAAGTGAGGTTTTCTTTACAAAATGTAAAATAACCGAGGTGTCCTACACGAGTGAAAGTATAAAGAAGAAAAGATGAAATCGAAAATGCAACAGGAGTCTTATTTTTAAAAATATATATATATTTATTTGGTTCCTTTACCGGTTTCGCATTTCTTCTGCTTTTCAAAAGTAGAGTTGAGATGGAGGGTCTGTGGTTTTTCTCACATCTGAGATATATATATACATATTCATATATATATATTTGATATATATTTATCCTTATCGAGCCCTCTTTGGATTTTAGTCTTCAAATTCATTATTATTACTATATATATATATATATATATATATATATATATATATATATATATATATATATAAAAATATATATAGTAATAATAATAAATTTGAAGACTA
>OZ024749.1:46170278-46175278 GCA_964016885.1 Eledone cirrhosa
GATGAGGGAGAGCGACGCACCAGACAATAAATTAAAATGATAAAATTAAAATATTAAAATATGAATTTAACTGACTTCCTTGATTATTATTCGGAAACATTGTTGATGTTTAGCAGAAAGTGGCGCAGACATAGTAGGGGAGAGAAAGAGGGAGATGTGAGATAGTGTGAATGACGTAGGTCGATAGTGAGGTGAGGAGAGAGAGAGCGGGGTAGAGAGAAGAATACACATATTTAGTGCGATGAAGAAGAGAGATAGGAAAGTAACTTTATCAATGAAATAAACATCCTAGAATAAATCCTTCACACTTGGGACATGCTTACGAAGATCTATATTCGCAAACGTCATATATATATATTAAAAAATACTGTTGTATATATGACTTAACAAAATCACATTGTATATATCCCAGCGAGACTGTCATTCTAAAAGAAAATATATATATATATATATATATATATATATATATATATATATGTGTGCGTGTGTATATATATATATGTGTGTGTGTGCGTGTGTGTGTGTATTTATATATATGTATAATATTTTCTACTTGAAAAAAAAATCGATTTTTCACACACACACACACATAGACACCCATACCCCACACACAAACATATATATATATATACATGTTGACTCGTGTGATTGTATTCATGTCTATGTGTATATGTGTGAGGGTTGACGATGGAATGGTAATATATATTAATCGAACCTTTCGTTGTTTATGATTTACTTTTTATTGCCTCAGTGAGCCGAGCTTGCGAGAAAATTTACCCCATCTACATAATGTTCTCTCCTGAGCAGTTTCACCCCTCCAGGAGTATATTTGTCTTACATAGTCTTTATTTTACTGAATTATAGACAAATATCACCTAAATAGATCCTATAAGTTTTGATAGAGAATTTTATTACGGTATCTAAATCATTTTGCTACGATGATTTATAAGTTCAATTCAACTTGTATATTAAGTGTATGTTGAAATACGGTCTAGCTTAATTTTTGTATGGAAACATTATATAAGCTTTCTTATAACAGCCAATAACATTCTGTATTAAGACAATATTCAGAATGCAAATTTTCAGAGTCATTAGTATGTTGAAATAAATATTGTGTTGTATATTTCAGGATTTTAGCCATTTGACTTCCAATCATATCGACGTCATATTTATCATTCTTTTTTTAAGGCCTCGATAAATAAATTACAAATACAAGACGGGTATAACGTTTAGAGCTTCGGGTGGAATATTTAGAGCATGAGGTGGAATTATCTGAAGTAACCTTTCTAGGTCTGAGTATTTAGAGTTCAAATCCTACCTCTTACCACCACAGAATTGGTAACATAATAAGAGTGGCGCCCCTATCATTATAACTTCTAAGAGAAATCTAAAAGTTGTAGCCTTATGGGAAGTTAACTAAAACTGATGGGTACGAGAGCTTTAACAAGAATAATAAAACTTATGGTATATTAAAAAATAGACAACATACCGCAGGAAGATGCCGCAGGAAGATGCAGGAAGATGCTATGCACAGCAATCCATACACATAATTATTGCATTGAATTTGGAGACGTCTTTACTCACAACTATATGCAGACATCGGCCAATAACATCCTTAAGATTGTCTAACATTCTTTAGTAAAGAAGGAAAACAATGCTACTCAAACATGCTTCGAAAACTATTATTATCTCACACAATAGAATATCCGTTCTGTCGTTCGGTCCACAAGGTCATATTTACGTTCAGGATGTGACGGGTAGCAATGGCTTCTCTGCTTGGTTCTGCAACTCCTGAGCTCTAGGTGGTCATTGTATAAAATCGATTTATACCTCAATGTAGAATGCAGATACACTTGATATACATTATATATACATAGACACATTCGCACAAAAACATTAATGCAAGCGCACATACTTATTTATGTTTGAGTGTGTGTGTATATATATATATATATATATATATATATATATATATATGAGTGTGTGTGTTTGTATAATCCTTTAGATGTACTCAAAAACATAGATGAAAAATAATATATTAAAACATATTTTTAGTATGCAAAATAACACGAGAAGTGCTCTTTACGCCATATCATTATCTACTGTCATAATTTTAAATTAAATGAACCAAGCCTCAAATTCACTTGATATTTCAACGGTTATATATATATGCATTAATAATGAATAATAATTTCGCTGTATATTGAAAAAAATGATAAATATGTGAAATCCAATATCGAACATTTTTGTGTGTTTATCATAAGGTATTTTTTGTCTCTAAACAACTATAAGAAAATACATAACTGGTCGAGAAGAGGGTGTTATATACCCAGCCTTTTATATTATTATCACTGTAATACACGTTTTACTGATCATGTAAATAGTTAAAAAATAATCATATACATAAATACACACATTCAGAAAAATAGATAGATATATAGATCATAAGATAAATAGATAGGTAGCTAGGTTGAGAGATAATTTACTTCGACAAACAAGCACGCGCTTGCCTTAAACTATCTCATTCGTAAGAAAATTGTAAACACATCTATTGATATACATGAATAAATACATATATACATAGACCCATAGACCCATATGTGCAAGCTTATATGTACATATACATATAAAAGCTAAAACACTCGTATTCTAATTTCGCATTTCAAATGAATCAAGCTTTCTCTCTCTCTCTCTCTCTCTCTCTCTCTATATATATATATATATATATATATATATATATATATATATATATATATATATATATATATATATATATATATGTATGTATATATATATATATATATGTATGTATATATATATATATATATATATATATATATATATATATATATATATATATATATATATATATATATATATATATATAACAAAAAATTAAATGAAGGATTAAACTATGGGGCATGGACCCGCCCTTTACACTGCGGATACAGCTGTAAGAAATACTTCATACTACCCGTATCATATTCAGATTTCCTTGAGTAGATATCTAACTAAAGTCAAATTATTCATTTATTTATTTAATATTTATTTCCTTGTCAAAGGCGGTTGTGTGCACGCCTCTGTAAAGGCAAAAACACACACATTGACATATATATATACATATATATGTACGTATGTATGTTTATATGCATATATACACATGTGTGTATACATACAGAGAGATGTATATATATACATATATATATATATATATATATATATATATATATATATATATATATATATATATATATATATATATATATATATATATATATATATATATATATATATATATATATACATTGTTATACTTTGGGAGGGTCATGTTGCCAAAGTATAACAATATCGGTTTCAACACACGATTTCAGATAAATAATCTTGCTAAACAAACTCAGAAACGATATATATATATATATATATATATATATATATATATATCTGTGTGTGTTTGTGTGGGCGTATATATGTATGTAGATATATATATATATATATATATATCCAGGGAGTGTTACGTCGAGTTACTGTTGGTTCACCCAGGTGAGCACTGGATGTTTAGGTTCACTTCTGTGTCGAGGTGTAGAGCTAGACAGAGAGTAGTATAATAACATAAAACAAGGACGAGCGGCTACTTCCTCATTACTCCTGCAAACGGAAGGGAGTAGTAACCACTCGTCGTCTTTGTTTTATTTTATTATATATATAAATATATATATATGTATAGATATATAGATATATAGATATTTATATATATATATATATATATATATATATATATATATATATATATATATATATATATATATATATATATATATACATATTTATATATATATATATATATATATATATATATATATACTAGCATTAAAGCCCGGCGTTGCTCGGGGTCAGTAAGTTTCCAAAGTTAGGTTGCACCACTCATTTTATGGCAGCACTTTTTTGTCTGCCAGGCACTGGGTGAATGAATTGCAGACCTGGACTGCCGAAGCAGGAGCTGCGCCAGCAATGACAATTGTAGTTTCGCCTATGGATATTATCTCTGTGCAAAGAGGTGTTGAAATTTATTGTTTCACAGTACTTGCGCAATTCGCGCGTAGACGATGCCAGCCGAACAACAGAGCTGCGATGGAGTTATTCTGCATGGTTGTCTAATGTGTGTTTTCTAAATTTAAAACAGTAGGGAGGGGTGTGATATGGGGGAGAGTTAGCAGCTGTTTCTAGCAGGTTTAGTGACTTCATAGAGGATATGTTTTCTAAATTTAAGACAGTAGGGAGTGGTGTGATATGGGGGAGAGTTAGCTGCTGTTTCTAGCAGGTTTAGTGACCTCATAGAGGATATTATTGTGTATAGTAAATGAACTGATACTTCTTTCTTCCACGTTCGTTGATATGATAGATGTTTTAAAAAAGATTTATCGCTATTTTTTTTGTTGTTGAATAAATTTACTTATTGCTTTTGAATAATTGTTGTTTCGTATGAAATGTAATAAGTTCTCTTTGTCATTGAAGTATATAAATATTTGACCGTTCCACACTCAAAAACAAACGTTCTCTCTCTCTCTCTCTCTCAAAGTTTAAGGGCAGTAGAGAGAGGTAATCAGATTCTATTAGAGGGATAAAGATTCTACTAAGGGGTATTAAGTTTTATCGATTATTTCCATAATCCTGGGAGAGTGTGAATGAGATAAATAGTGGGTAACCTAAGTTAGACCAATGACAATATTGGTAAAGAGATTGAGTCGAATCGGTTGGAATTTGTGCAAATGTATAAACATGGAACATGCACACACACACATACAATAACAACAATCTGCCTTTTATAGATAATTGTTTCTACGTTAGGCACAAGGCCAGCAATTACCCAGTGTATTACTGGTACTTTATTTTATCGACCCCGTAAGGATGAAAGGCAAAGTTAACCTCGGCGGGATTTGAACTCAGAATGGCAAGGGCCGTAACTCTATGCGCCAAAGGATGGCGTCCGACACTCTACCAAT
>OZ024749.1:46180278-46182778 GCA_964016885.1 Eledone cirrhosa
ATGCCTATAATTTTGTAATGTTACAGAAAAGACATGAAGACATGTAATGGGAAAAATGTAAAAATAAATTCATGTTTAACGAAACAATAACTTTTCATTTTCTTTTAAAGTAAGACGTTATTTTTGAAAGGAAACGGGAGTGAAGGTATTTAAAGATTGGAAATTCAAGGGAAACTAAAACAACTAAAAAATACCATCAACAAAAACAAAAGCAACACATAATGTTCATTGTAGGACTATATTACACAAACGAAAAGGTCAACTTGGGTATACTTATAGCGCCATTTGAAAACACACATACACACATATGGATACCATACTTTTATTTTAATATTGAGTTATTTTATAATTTTTCTTGTTATTATCATTGTTAGTGGTGTTGGTAGTATTGGAAATAATATCAAAATTATTATTATTATTGAATTAAAAGAATTTTCGATTGAGAAAATTTAAAAAGGAAAGGCGTGGTTTCAAGCGCGCAGGTTCATAATAACGCCGTTATTTCCAGATATTCCGAGTTGGATAAGTATTGCAGCAAAGTTTATGTGTGTGTCTTTGTATTCAGTTTCTTTGTTACGAAGTAAATCTATACACCACACAAACACATACACATTCACACCCTTACATACAGACACACACACACACAAACACGTATACACACACACACATACACACATACACGCACACACACACACACATATATATATATATATATATATATATATATATATATATATATATATATATATATATATATGCGCATATATATAAAGGGAAAGTGTATACATGGAATACATATATACACCTATATTCTCATGTACACATATACTCAAGTTGAAATACTTGGCAAAGAAAATTAATCTATGCAAACATACATATATATCTATCTATCTATCGATTTATCTATCTTTGTATATATATATATATATATATATATAGAGAGAGAGAGAGAGAGAGAGAGAGGGGGAGCTATATAATTATATTATATATATATATACATACATATATATATATATATATATATATATATATATATATATATATATATATATATATATATATATATATGTATATATATAATATAATTATATATATCTATATATATAAACATGCACGCATATATATTTATATATCTGTCAATAGTTATAGGTATAATAGTTTTAAATAACATTTAGTTAAGTCCACGTTTTCTTTAATCAAATTTTCACGTATATGAATTTACATGTACTCCCATCTACACTTACAGACATATGTATATAGCAATATATATATATATATATATATATATATATATATATATATATATATATATATATATATATATATATATATTTATATATATATATATATATAAATATATATATTTATCACCTCCTCAAAACACACCTAATATATATATATATATATATATATATGTATATATATATATTAGGTGTGTTTTGAGGAGGTGATACATTCTTCTCTGAATATATACTGAGTATGCATAATACTATATATAATGTAAGTGAATCTCATATATTGCTGCCAATATAAGTACAAACATAGAATGAAGCTGTTTTAACAAAGGACCATCAAGATGATTACACACATTACATTATGTCACCACATATAATAATAAATATTGCAGAGTTGGTTATGTTTATAATAATATATGTATATATTATTAGCAGTAATGTTCGTCTTGTCAAGGAGAATAGTGTGTGCATATACATATATATATATATATATATATATATATATATATATATATATATACCAATCGAATAATGTTGAAATATATGCAAATATGGTAAAATTATATCATCACTTTATAATTCGTACTTAGCTAGA
This sequence comes from Eledone cirrhosa, assembly GCA_964016885.1. Classification (NCBI taxonomy): domain Eukaryota; kingdom Metazoa; phylum Mollusca; class Cephalopoda; order Octopoda; family Eledonidae; genus Eledone; species Eledone cirrhosa. Next base: position 46,182,109 of record OZ024749.1, read on the forward strand.
GCTAAATAAACATTTTGCAAAGAAATTGACAAACAATCACACGCACACACGCGCAGATACACACACACTCACACACACCCATAGATATATATATATAAATATATATATATATATATATATATATATATATATATATATATATATATATATATATATATATATATATATATATATAGAGAGAGAGAGAGAGAGAGAGAGAGAGAGAGAGAGAGAGATACGTGTGTATATATATATATATATATATAAACGAATCTGGTCGCTTACGATTTGAACACTTATATGTATATATCTGTGTTTATCTCTCTTTTATATTCAATTATATATATATGTATATATAAACAAATATACGTTTGGATATCTGCAAAATTGTATATGCATATTTGCATATGCATCTTTCCATATTTGTCAGTATGGCTTTTTTTATGTATACATAATGTTGTATGTACACGCGTGTGTTGCGTAATTGTGTGCAGTGTCAAGCGAGTAAATATAACGCTGTTACACATTCAAGAGGTCCCTTATTTCAGGATCATTAGTGGGTATATTATGAATAAGCTAATGATTTCTCCCCACCCCGAAAAATTCAACGCAATCCGAATAGGGAGGACGGCGCGCTCAACTATCTGACGCCGGCGGAAACGTAATATAATGCCAATATCTTCACTGTTGT
>OZ024749.1:46190278-46205278 GCA_964016885.1 Eledone cirrhosa
AATATTATTCGTTCATGGCAAATAAGAGAAGAGGAAATTGAGAGAAGGAAATTTGATATGAGAATCACTCAAATGCCGGTGAGTGAGATAACCTCTACATTATTGAGTCACTGACCAGCAATTGTCTATTATTTTAGATTTTAAGGATCTAGCTACAACTACAAATAATTAGTTGAAGTAAGAATAATCGAGAAAATATGAAACATGAAATGCGTGCCTCACAACGCAAATGACCATAAATAATTATTTCTACTTTTGGCACAAGGCCAGCAATTACCCAATACATTACTGGTACTTTATTTCATCGACCCTGTAAGGATGAAAGGCAAAGTTAACATAGAAGAGATTTGAACTCAGACCGTAAAGGGACGTAATTATGCTGGAAGCATGGCGTCCGACCCTCTACGGATACTAGTTGGTCATTAGAATAAATATGATTTCTATTGTTTTGTTTTTTTTTGTATTTTTTCGTTTTATTTCATAGGAAATAATTGTCAATATATTTTACTCAAAATATCCTCCCCGACAACATAACAGGGATATTATATTTAAATATGATACAGAGATGCTCAGTAGAATTAATCGAGTGTTTGTTTAAAAATATCATCGATCTGTTATATGTAAGTCTCTAGAGAATACTTTATTCTCTGCTACATTCAAAATGGAGTAAACAAGTTTTTTTTCGTCGTTATGCTTTATGTCGGGGACGTATTTAAATGTTGCATTGCCTTGAATCAAAAGATATTTCACGTACGCTGTTAAAATCTCCGAATGAAAATATGGATATTTAACATCATGTGGTGTTATTCAGCTCAGGCGTTTTCACAAAGTTTGATGTCAATGTTTGGATCCAGTTCTTACAGATCTTTCAGATGTAAATATATGCCTATATCTCAAGAGCGGAGAATAGAAAACGTTCTTTTTTTTCAGGTCAATCAGTGCACGAAAGCATCGAATCTTTTCTAATACGGTTTGATAAGGAAACATTAATACTATGAGGGGACCCAAGCTGGGACAATATCAAACCAGGCGACTGAATACAACTACAGATTACATATCCATATTAACATTTCGTTTGCTTGATCTACGTAGCGCTGATTGTCATTCGTAACTCATTGTCATTTCAGAAATATACAGTTTAAATATCCAAGTTTACGCATCACAACGGCTAGTTTCGTAGGTAACATTCTATTCGAATCCTTTCAGTAAGATCTGACATGCTTCAACCCGAAACCGTATACTTATATATATCTCAAATACAAAATCATAATTTGATATATTTAATATATCTTTAATGTTCATATTAAATATTCTCAAACAATTCGCATCTGTAAAAAAGTGGATGTACGCAATCTAATTTACTCAGCTAAATATTAGTAGCTACATTACGACAGATTCGTCGACGATGATTTCAGTTGCTTCAACATTGAAACAGCATACTCTTTGACATGGCTGAGTATTCCAAATAAAGACACCTGTAGACTTAATGTACTTCTCAGGGATAAACAACCTGATACCTTTCACGATTTATACGTACCGATTCCCAAAATCTTTCTCTGTATCTACTTTCACTCACAAGGCTTCGGTTTTACATAACGTACGTAAGTTTGTATATAGATAGATATATATATATATATATATATATACATATATATATATATACATACACACACAAGCATATATATATATATATATATATATATATATATATATATATATATATATATATATATATATATATATATATATTTATCCCTGGGAGTACATTAAGTGTACATGTGTCTTTATTTGGAATACTCAGCCATGTCAAAGAGTATGCTGTTTCAATGTTGAAGAAAATGAAATCATCGTCGACGAATCTGTCGTAATGTTGCTACTAATATTTAGCTGAGTAAATTAGATTGCGTACATCAACTTTTTTACAGGTGCGAATTGTTTGAGAATATTTAATATGAACATTAAAGATATATTAAATATATCAAATTATGATTTGGTATTTGAGATATATGTAAGTATACGGTTTCGGGTTGAAGCATGTCAGATCTTACTGAAAGGATTAGAATATATATATATATATACAAGTGTGCACACTGTGGGCTTATTTCTACGTTTGTTATGATTGCTTTTATGAAGGTTTGCGGTAGTTCCCTATGCTAAATGCAAGTTCTGAAACCCTCATATTACAATGAAACAGTCAGATATACACGAATGAGAATTAGAAAGAGAAAAAGACTGATATAATTCTTATTTTGTGTTTCATATACTATGTTTTTCTTTCTCATTCTTCTACTTCCCCTTCAAAATCTCTTTCCTCTTCGTTTAACATCTAATTTACAACCGCCATCTAACTTCTCCGTGAATTTGTCTCTCGTTTCTTAATATCCGTGTGTGATTGAGCGCATGTGAGGCTGTATGCCTTTACATATATGTACATGATTGTAAAATAGATATGTACATGGTTTGTGTGTGTATATATATATATATATATATATATATATATATATATATATATATATATATATATATATATGTGTATATATATAATGTGCGCGTGTGTATATATCCACGCATACGTACAAATGTGATGCCAGTTGTATACATGTATGTATGTATGTATCTAAATGTATTTGTAGTGTGCATTTACTGAACGTGTGTGTAGGTGTGCCTGTTTCTATGTGTATGTGTGTATACCTGTGTCACAGTGTGAATATGTTGAATTTAAGGTATGAGTTAATAGCTGCATGTTTTATGAATGTGGGTTGTGCGGGTAGTAAAATCTTTTTTTTTTCTGTTTTCTTTACTTTTTTTTCTTCTGCCTCCCATTTATCCCTCTTATTTTTTAATCTTTTTTTTACTTTATATAAATTTATTTATATTTTATTTCATTTTATTTCATTTCATATCTATTTCTATTTTTTTGTTTGTTTGTTTGTTTTTTTTTTTGTTTTCTTTATTACTTCTCATTTCAAATTCTATTATGCTTCGTTTTACAAAGCATTCACAAAAGGCAAATCGCTGAATTACTTCAACTCGGTTTATGCCGAAGACGAAGTTAGAAATTACCGAGTGATGCTATAGTTTGTTATACACTGGACTACGCTACACCACACTCAGACAAACGTGCGCACACAAACATGTACATACAAATGTACATACATATATAGGCACATAAAACACGCACTATTTCTACTTATTTGCTTCTGAATTCCAAATGCACAGCTTTAGTAGTAGTAGTAGTAGTAGTAGTAGTAGTAGTAGTAGTAGTAGTAGTAGTAGTAGTAGTAGTAGTAGTAGTATTTGTTTCGTGTGTGTGTGTGGTTTGTGAGAATCTGTTTAGAAATTTCCATTTTTAAAAGGTGTTTGGTGTTTTATAAGCTATGATATACTCTTGTATTCATTGGCGTTGTTGTCTTTGATGTTATTGTTGTTGTTGTTGTTGTTGTTGGATTGAGGGGCTAATCTATATATAAAATCAAAGGTCGATGTTTGCCACTTGTTCTGTTCATTTTCTGCTTGCTTATCATCATCATCTTCTTCATTATTCTCATCATTTTCGACATCGTTGTTGTATTCACCACCTTCAGAGTCGAGCCACGATCGTCCACAACTTCGTGGTTATTATCACTACCATTTACAACACTTCCCTCATCATTCAGATGAAGATCACTTTAATGTCGAATTATTACTATCATTTTCGCCTTCACATACAAAACCATCTCCGACACTCCAGCCATCATCCTATTCAACGTAATAATAAGGATAATTTTTCTCTAGCTTTAGACAAGACCAGCCATTTCTGAGAAGGAGAAATTTGCTTATATATACCCCAGTGTTTAACTGGAATTTCATTACATCTATCCTGGAGGGCATAATTGTTTCTAGTTGCAGGACAAGGCCAGCAAATTTGGTGCAGGGAGAACATTTCATTAAATCATCTCTAGTAATTCGTTAGTACTTTATTCTATCAACCTCGCAAGGATGAAAGTCAAATTTGACTTCGGTCGGAATTTTGCATAGTATGTAAAGAGTCAGAACAAATACGCAGTTGCATTATATATACAAATCCTGCTAATCCAATACCAAAACCAATAATGAAAACTGTGATAAACAAATAAGTAAAGTCGCATTTAGTTGCTAAATCCGTTAAGTTGAGCAGCTCGATCTCAAAGTAATTACGCATTTTTTATCTTAAAAAATGCAACGATATATGAAGCACTCAGGTTTTAGATACTATATTTGTAATACCATGAGTCCGCCAACGTTGTCGTTCATTTGACCTTGAGGAAATGAAGAAAAATTACTTACAAGGTCCGAAATCTTTGCTCACAGAAAATAATTCCATAAAATATACACATATAAAAAGAACTTAAATTTCTCAAATGAATCGCGTCTTTTTCTGTTTCGTCAAACAAAGCGATTCAAAAGAAATTTTATGAGATGATGATGATTTCTTACAGCACATAAAACATTTGGATATAATGGATTACTCTTCTGGAAAAAAATTCACTAGTAAAGCTCTTGGACTGAAAAATACAGAGCAATTAAAGTTAACGAAAACGACTTCTCTTATATACGTGAGGTTATTAAATCGAAGTTATTAAATTAAGTAATATTAAAAAATTGTGAAATCATTATGCACAGGAGTTCAAGGAAAATTATACAGATTGGATTGCACATTATTCAGAAATCGTTGGTAATAATATTCAAAGAAATAAAATAGATACAGGATAATTATAGTGTATCAATTGATTATTAAATTATGGTTATGCAAAATATATAATTATAAATTTTTAATATGAAGAAAATAAATGATTTTGATTCAGTCCAACGTAAATTTCCCCTCCTTTTGTTCTTTATGAATGCAAGAATGTTACGTATGTTTTATTTCTACTGCCGTTCTATAGGAACGGACCACAAATATAAAGGATAAGAATATATTTTTAAAGAAATCAGTGCTATTTATCCATGAGGAGTTACTTTGAGTTTGCCATTTTGTAATAACCTTGACATATATATCGTATATATCAGATGATATTCATAAAACATATTCCCTATATCCTCACTTCTACAAATACAACCACCGTAACCATTAAAAAATCAAACTAAAATGATGAAAGGCAAAGTTTACCTCGATGGGATTTCAACTCGGGACAAGACTGTACTTAACTAAGTACTATAATATATTTTATTTGGTGCTCTAACTATTCTCCCAAACTACAATAATTTACACTAATTCCTAGCCAATCCAGAAGGCCTCGAACTGGGGGTGAGCTAATCGATTAGATTGTAGCCAGTACTCGAAGGACATCTATAAAGTCGAACTCAAAATTATAAAAGGCAAATTTTTACCCGGCGTTAGCAAATCTCATTTCATGCACATTAAATAAAATATAATTTTAACAATATAAAGACAGTTATATTATTAACAATATTATTAATCATATTATATTTTGTGAATACATTCAAGCTAGAAAATTTATAAACCCTAAAATTAAAAGAAAATCAAAGAACAATTTTTAGACATAATATCCGAAAGCGTTCCATCCTAATCCCATGTTCCTACTTTCATTATTAAGATTTGCTATTGGTTAAAACATTTTAATAATACAGATATTTTTTCTTTACTATATATAGCTTAGAAATACGCTGGCTTCCAAATTGCACTGAAATACCTTTATCTCTTACGAGTTTCGATAGGTTTTTCACTCAATATCACTTTCTCTCTCGTGCAATATGTTCTTCGCTCTCACATTTTATTGATAGTACTTCCCTCCCACTTTATTTTACTCTCTATTTATCTCTATGCAAATCTCTCTATATATCACAATCTCAATTGGTTTCCATTCTACCTTCTTACAATCATTCAGCGGAAACAATTTAATTATTAACAAATAAAGAAATTATTATTATTAACATTTTTATTATTATTATTATTATTATTATCATCAACATTATACCACCACCACCACTACCATCATTACCATCATCATCATTGTCATCATATTTTTATAATCATTATTATTATTATTATATATTCCACATAGGGCACAGGGTTTAGTTGAATGGGTACAACTTCAGAAATGCTATATAGTTTTTACTCAAGTCCATTTATTCTCTGATTTCAAATTCCATCGGTTTCATCATTGCTTTCCATTTATTCCGAGGTCAATAAATTGATGTATACTATATAGTGAGGTACTATATGAGAAACTATAGTATATTGCATCATCAGTTCAGCGGTATTGATTAATAAGAAAATCGGGAAGAAAATGTGCAGAGATTTAATGAACAGTTCTGCTATGTTGATAGGCATTAGAGGATAGGGTGTTATAAATGATTCAGCGTTGTTCAGAACATAAAAAAAGTTGGCTTTAGTTGAAATTTGATATTATATTTCGATAGTTTACAGAATTGTATTGCGCCCCGTTTAACCCACACAAGTTTTCAATTCATATAACGTTTGAAAGATTCACGATTTTAGAAATAGTTAGAATGTTTCTTCATCCCAGATAAAATTAAGGAATTTTATTTAGTTTATCACTTGTTTACGCCTAAAATAGTAAAATATATTTGTTTAAAATATAGTTGCTAAATTTGTCTTGTAGTATATTTATAAGGGTGTCTTGACACGATATTAGATTTAAAATTGGTGACGATGACTTTTCTCTCCATAATAAACCACTTTAGCTTTAAATTCTGAGAGCTCTAAATAATTTAATTGATGTTATGAATATCGTATTTTACATGTTCTCATTTTGTGCGTTCAGTTAGCGTAGAATCATATAATATGTTTTATTTATTATCCTTGATATGTCGGAAAAAGTGGTGTAAAACAAAAGAAATGTTGAAGCTCCTACTTAATATTATTTAGCAGGCATAGAGATTGATACATGATATGTTATCATTGATTCCACTAAGTTCTAAAATAGTGTTCATAATGCAATGTTTTATGAAAGATTTTTGTATTTGATGACGTGATTGTTTATTATATATATTATTAATAAGCTCTTTGAGAATTAGATGTTGGTAGCAGTCGTCTAATTCAATGTAAAGGAATTTCGCATCCTATTTTCTACAAAGTTTGTATTTATCAGTAGTTAAATTTAGGGAGGCATCTCGAAAATGTATGCTTTTATCGTTTGTCTTGATAGCTATACTTAAACAATCACATCCACCATCCAACATTAGTAACCCTCGCTAGCATAAATAATGCACCACGTACAACACAGGCTACAGGACACCCACACCATTACCACTAAATCCACCACTCCAAGTACCACCACAACGAATAAATCAAGCGTTAGAAACTCTATCCTCTCCGTACAGCCTCTCCGTACACATAACATCCTTCATCAACACCACCAAAACCAATAATACACTTACAGCTACAATCTATCAAAGTAACAATAAGACTGTATAATATTCCAACCATGACCAACACTACAAGCTCTATCCAAACATCTAAAACTACTACATTGACTACTATGCTCGCCGTCTCCAATAATACATTCCCCACATTCATCTCCCTTCAAAAAATATAACAACAAAACTAACAACAGTATAGACTCCCTTAAAATGAATAATACTAAAACATGCCTCACCATATCCTCTAAAACATTTAGATCTAATATATAGCACCATAGATCTGGCACCACTAGCACATCTCCCCACCATAGCCCACTCTACAGCTACCACACCCAAAATGCAGCACCACAAACTCTAGTACCATTACCATTACCTTTTTCATTCAATACCCCACCCAAGCCAAACCCACAGTTTCCATATCACTTCCGGTAAAGAACTAACTGGAAAAGCCGTCATAGATCAGAAAAAACCTTACATGGATGTTTGATGGATTGGAACAATATTGATGGTGGCAGCTTATCAATAGGTGCACAAGACAACAGAGCGTATGTATGTCACTGTGTATGTGTAGACATATGCATGTATGTACTTATGTACTTATGCGTGTACATATAAAAGTGGGTGACACTATATACGTACGTTTAACTTTTTTTTACATATATCTATGTGTGTATATATATACTTGCGTAGACGCAAACATGTCTCAGTGATTTAATCGTATGATTCGCAGTCATAAGTTCCTCAGTTCGATCCCACTGCATCGCATCACAGTTGACATAGTCGAAGATTGATTGGAAAACCCTGGTCAAATGTAGGCGTCAAAAATCTCTACCATCACTATTCTAATAATTGTTTCTAATTTTAGTACAAGGCCAGCAATTATTCCAGTTCATTACTGGTACTTTATTTTATCGATCCCGTAAGGATGAAAGGCAAAGTTCAAATAATGAAGAACGCTCTACAATGTGTAAACATGGAAGTGAAAGCAGCTTCGTGGTAATGATAGAATGGGGGAAGCATTTCCTCGGTTGAGAGAAAGGCTAACACATCGAAGTAGCTGTGTCATGAAAGTAGATTCAGTTTGAAACAGATTAGACCATTGTTCACCAGAGTACTCGATACTCGGGGTAGTAGAGTATGTTTATATTATAAAGAGCGACGGCTGAGCTCTTGCCATTTCGACAGCTAGTTCCAGACTGATTGGAACTAGCTGTTGAAATGGGAAGAACTCAGCCGTCGGTCCCAAACTCTCTATTATATATATATATATATATATATATATATATATATATATATATATATATATATATATATGTAAGAGTTTGAGTAGTATTATATATATATATATTTGTGTGTGTGTGTGGGCGTGTGCGTGTTTGGGCGGGAGCGTGTCACTATATATTAAAGAGAAGAAGAGGGAAATGCAGAGAGAAGAGAAGAAAGAGTGAGAGTGGGAGATGTGAGATGTGAGAGAGAATGAGCAATTCGTAGAAAGCTTTAATCCAAACAAATACAGAGAACAACAACAATAACAACAATAACAACAAACTCCTTTCTGCTATCTAACACACACCATGTCACAAAACCCTGCACACACACATACACAGGCAATAACACACCCACTTCCATCTCTCTACCTCGCATCTATACCACTTTCTTTTGTTTCAGTCATTTATTTTGGTTGTTGGTGAAGGTTCTTCCTTATTTTTACGTTTCGTTTTTTATCTATTTTTATTTAGATTTCCCATATTATTGTAAAAAAAAAAAAAAAAAGAAGTAGATGAAAAATATAAAAAGGACAAATAAAATAAAAAGAATTTCGAGTTTCATTTTATTCAAGATTTCAATATTGATATATGTTATATTTTTATATTTACATATGTTACTGCTTTTGATTTTGTTATTGTTATTGTTGTTGTTGTTTGTCGATGTGATGGTGATGGTGGTGTATTTCATTCATACATGGTTTGTATTTATTCCTATTTATAATACTCCCTTCTTCTAATTTTTAATTTGAATAAGAAAAAAACTGTTATGGTTTTCAGTATTATTTCTTCTTCTTCTTCTTCTTCTTCTTCTTCTTCTTCTTCTTCTTCTTCTTCTTCTTCTTCTTCTTCTTCTTCTTCTTCTTCTTCTTCTTCTTCTTCTTCTTCTTCTTCAAAATAAGTTATTCCTCTATATCTCAAAAATGTAGTGTGAGATTGCTTGTCGTCATTTCAATATTAATAAAATAACTATATATATATGTATATATACATATATATGTATATATATATATATATATATATATATATATATATATATGTGTATTTATAAATATATAAATTGTTAACTCCCGATTTCTCTCTCTCTCTATATATATATATATATATATATATATATATATAGAGAGAGAGAGAGAGATATATAGATATATATTTAGAGTTTATGTTGGTTGTATACCAACACCTCAGTATGCAGGCTGGAGCACTCGACGAAGTGCGCAGGTTGGTTTGGTTACTCCGGAGTAGTGTAAAATAAAGTTAAATAAAAGTCAAATGATTAAAATTTAGCTTCGTTTATTACTGCTATATATATTATTTCAGTGACAGCCATCTTTGGCTGTGACCTCTTCAGGCAGTTTGAATTAGTATGGTATAGACAAGTACATATGTTGTTTAGGTGTATGATATTGTCAATACTCTGATATGCCCAGTTCCTTGTTGGGTTGTTAATTCACTGGGGAACTGGAGTCATATATATATATATATATATATATATATATATATATATATATATATATATATATATATATATAGAGAGAGAGAGAGAGAGAGAGAGAGAGAGAGAGAGAGAGAGAGAGAGAGAGAGAGAGCGAGAGAGAAATCGGGAGTTAACGTTAACAATTTAGATTCGTGGGATCAGTTTCAGCTACGCACTGAAAACTCCAGTTTATTGAGTTATCCACCGGCTCTTGAAACGGCGTAAGCTGAGCCGTGCGGCACTAAATTTTCACTATATTTATAAACTATCACTGTTACTTTTTACCAACATATTTCGAATTCAAATAATGTAAATCGAGAAATAGCCATTCAGCCTTACGCACCAGATACGTATCGCACAAGTTATAAGGTAAAACAAATCACTATACCGATAATCGCAAACAAACCTATTCCATTTACAAGTATTTGGCGTCAGTTTCTTCATAGTGCAGCCTTTGTATTATATGGTTTCTATGAAACTACTACATATATATATATATATATATATATATATATATATATCATAACCTTGGTTGTCCAGTGGGACACCCTGTATATATATATATATATATATATATATATATATATATATATATATATATATATATATATATATATATATATATATATATACATATATATATATATATATATATATACATATATATATATATATATATATATATATATATACATATATATACATATATATTCGTGGAGAGAAAGAGAGAGAGAGAGAGAGAGAGAGAGAGAGATATTCAACAGGCTGTCCCTATGATTAATCGCTTAGATGATCTGGTAAAATAGCTCTGAAGAGGGTAAATATGGCCAGCCGCCACTATGCTGAACTAATAGAATTGAAACAGCATTTTTTGTATTTCACTTACCACATTATGATTTTAATCATATAGATTCATTAACCATTTACCATTCATATAGATTCATTAGTCATTTACCATGCATTGGAAAGAAAGCTCATGATATCGGTTGACCTTATTTTCAATAATATCAATGGAAATAGTCCATTAATATTCCTCATAGTAAAAAAAAAAAAACGTTTGTCTATACCATTGATCAGAATCGAGCTTGAATCTGAGAAATTCAGCTGACATTTCTATTGAATTAAATATGTCATTTAAGGAATGCGTCAGTTATCCAATTTGTCATGTTTACAAATTGACACTCGCTTCAGTAAAGACATCAACAGATTATTTATAAGTACAGAAATTGATACATTCCAGAAAATAGCAACAATGACATCTGTAACTATTGTTTAATCATTCTCTCAAGCTTTTGCTAAGCTTCAATGTGAATTTTGAATACGTTATTTTTTTCATTTTTTTCATTTTTGGTGAAATATCTCAAATCATGAATTTTACCAATAACTTTATTTGTTGGTTAACCTGTTGATAAATGACTGGAAAAAGTAAAGCCTCATTGTCATTGTTTGTTTTTTTTATCGACCGCGGAGAAACGAAATGTCAAGATGACTTCAAAGGATTTTGAAATCTGATGGCCATGAACAGGCACATAGTCAACAATATATATATATATATAGACACATTTTTAAGAGCGGTAAAAATCTATAATACTATGCTGCTTGTAACATATGGTTCAATGTTTTGATTTTAACAATGCTAGCTATGGAACAAAATCAAATGCTTAATACAATAGGATTGAGTACTGTTTCGATAAAATTGGGTTTCAAATATGTAAGGTTAAGATAAAATCTAAATTTTACTCTTTAAACAGCATTAATTAAACAGGCGAATCAAAGATGACGTTATTTAAAAAAACGATTTCTAATTTAGACTCTCGACCAGGAATTTGTAGGAAGGGTATCTCGATTATATTGATCTGAGTATTTACAGTTATTTTATGTTATCGTCAAGTTAATGCCGGGTGCATTTAAACTCAAAAGCTACAATACAGGAAATAAAGAGTTAAAATAATCAATACATTTAATGAAATTCCCTAAATTAACAAATCAAATACATATGGCAGTATTGGTAGAGGGTCGCACACCATGCTTTCCATCATAGTTACGTCCCATTAAATTTAAGAGTTCAAATCCCGCCGAATTTAACTTTGCCTTTCATCCTTACCGGGTCGATAAAATAAAGTACCAGTAATGCACTGGGTATTTGCTGGCCTTATGCCAAATATAGAAACTATTATATATAAGCAATCGGTGAAAGCATTGCTATCATAGCTCCTGGTTTGATATCACCTAATGTTATATCTCGTAATAGTCTATCTTCTGATGTTCAAGGTTCGAATCTCAGGAAGGTCAGTTTGTAGCTCTTGAAATAATATTCCTACTCATCAGACTCAAAGTTTAATAAAATTAGTACCTATCATACATTAGGATTTGAAATGAATCGACCACTTAAATTGCTTTTATATAGAATGCATTGCCTCGTGTCAATGGCAGTTTTTTAGTAGTAGTAGTAGTAGTAGTAGTAGTAGTAGTAGTAGTAGTAGAAGTAGTAGTATTAGTAGTAGTAGTAGTAGTAGTAGTAGTTGTTGTTGTTGTTGTGTTGGTGGTGGTTGTGGTGTCAATGGTGTTAGTAGTGGTAGTGTTGTTAGTAGTGGAGGTGATGGTGATGTTACTAGTTATGAAGGTGTTAGTAGTGGTGGTGGTAGAAGTAGTAGTAATATTACTGGTGTTGGTGATGGAGGTATTAGTAGTAGTAGTAGTAGTAGTAGTAGTAGTAGTAGTAGTAGTAATAATAGTAGTAGTAGTTTTTGTTGTTGTTGTGGTGGTGGTACTGGTAGTGTTGGTGGTATTAGTAGTGGTAGTGTTGTTAGTAGTAGTGGTAATAGTGGAGGTGGCGTTAGTAGTGGTGGTGGTAGACGTAGTAGTAATATTACTGGTGTTGGTGGTGGAGGTAGAGTTAGTAGTAGTAGTAGTAGTAGTAGTAGTCGTAGTAGTAGTAGTAGTAGTAGTAGTAGTGGTGGTAGTAGTAGTAGCGATATCTTAATTAGTCAGCTATATGATTGCTTTCGACTGTAGTGTGCAAGAAATAAAACACAGACACACAAACTAAAAACAAACTATAAAAATCAGATATAAATGAAAACAATATATTAAAAAAAGCAAAAATGACATGGGGGGAGGTGAGGGGGATATATGCTTTGAGGGTGAAGGTGAGAGGAGGAAAATCATGCCTGGTATTGGTATTGATGGTATAGTTCTTTTTTATTAAGAAACATGGGACATTTTTTATTTATTTATTTATGTATTAATTTATTTATTTTTTAATTAGTCAGAAACGGTAGTTTTAGTGAATAACTGTGTGTGTCTAAGTGCATATATATGTGTAAGTATGTGTTTTCGTGTGAGTAACTGTTTTTGATTGTGTGAGTAAGTACTGCGTATAAAGTGTTTCACACAGCCTAAGAAGTGTGTGTAAGTGTATGTGAGTGTGTGTGCGTGTATCTGTTTATGTCCCTGATATGTATGACTGTATATTTCTGCTTGCTTGTGTGTTTCTGTGTGAATGTGTGTATATGAGTGAAGTTTTGTGAGTGCGTGGGTGACTATATTTATATGTGTGCGCGCGTGTAATGTAGTGTGTAATGGGTGTAGTACGGATCGTGAAAAAATAATGGAATAGAGAGATGACTGCAACGTTATTTTCTATAGAAATGTTTTCGTCGCTGCTTTTTTTCTTCATTATTTTCCATATCAGCCCACCTCCCCACGATTACACCGCACCCTCATTTGAAAAAAAAAAAAAGACAAGCAATCATAAAACACTCAAATCATCAAAATTAAAACGAGAATATAACAAAAATAAATATGAACGAAAAGAAAACATAAAAAAATATAAAGCCGTGTTGTTAGTTTTGTTGTTGTTGCAATACTGAATAATATAAATGCCCTATTTTTTTATTATTTTATTTGGCTTCTTTCTTTCACATATAGAGAGGGACCTAAAAATGGGAAGTTGTAGCATTCATCCATTTTCTAAATGTCAGTTGAGAAATAAACAGAATATTGTTATATATAGTTTGGCATCATTTTTGTTTATTGTTGTTATTGCTGTTTTTCAAAGGAAACCTTCAGAAACAACGTAGAAACCTAACATTAAAAGCAAATTGTTGTCTTAGATCTTTGCCCAGACAGCTCCTATTAACTATTAGACCTATAACCAAAGGCATTCCAACCATGGTCATGCCATTTTTTACTCTATAAAGATATCCTAAAATCACAATATTCATGAGAACATTTTCTAAGACGATGGCTTTTAAGGTAGCATTCCATTATGTAATCAACTTATTCAGCCATCCGCATTCTTCCTTCTACAAATACCTTCAAATATAGACACAATCCACTGTAGTAAATGAACAGCAATATCAATATCAATATTATATTGCATGTAAAAAGACGTCAAATCCCGCCGAGGTAAACTTTGCTTTTCATCCTTACAGAGTCGATAAAATAATGCAACAGTAATGCACTGGAATAATTGCTGGCCTTTTGCCAACAGTAGAAGCAAATATTTTGCGGCATTTTCTTACATATGTTTCAAAGAGTAGCGATCCCAAGATCACATTATCCGTGTTGTCATTTACTAAGACGATGGCTTGTGAATTGCAGAATATCCAAATATATCCATAATACTATAAGTCGCATTTTAAAGAATTATATTCAAAAGCATCGTAATAAGCAGCACAAACGTTTTCCTAGATACAAAACAAAACTGCATCACTAGTAAACACCACGTCTACCATAAACTCATCAAAGATACAATATACATAAATAGGAGGCCACACCTTATCACATGGCAATATTTAAATATAGATATCGGTTTAAATTAACATGTTAAAAACGCTACACAATATCTAGTCTAAGATGTATGATTTTCATTGAACTTGTTAACATGTG
>OZ024749.1:46210278-46222778 GCA_964016885.1 Eledone cirrhosa
TATGTATATATATATATACATATATATATATATATATATATATATATTTATGCATATATATATATATACATATATGAACATATATGAACATAAATACATACATTTATATATATATATATATATATATATATATATATATATATATATATACAATACATATTTTCTCTTTAAGCATTGTGTATATTAATATAGACGTGGATCATTTGTAAAGATTTACATTGTTGAATTATTAAGCATAGGTTTTAAGTAAGCCATTTGTTAAATGCCCAGTTTCCACGTCAAAATAGCAGAGCATAATTTTTAAAACCATACAAAACAGCCATTGCATAAACTATTGCTTCCACATCCGGTATTTATTTATGTTACAGCTGACTTCCATATAAACTGCCATATTCATACATGCACCCACACCAGCATATAGAATTAATATTGTGTGCTTATGCGAGTGTATGTATATATATATATATATATATATATATATATATATATATATATATATATATATATATATATATGTATATACATAAATATATTTATATATATTTAATAATAATATTAATAATATATATGTGTGTGTGTTTGTGTGTGTGCGCCATGTCTAATTATGAACACATTTGTTTGTGTGTAGCAGTGTGTGTTATGCTTTACAAGTGCATTCCTTGTGCAACAATGCAATAATGCACAATTACTATAGATGTTGTAACATTTCCGTTCGGATCTCTTATAATATATAATTCTATATTTTTCCTACTTCACATTTTACGATGTCTTAAATAGTTTCGCTTTTGTGCTTATTGTTTGATCCTTTAAAAGTTTTATATATTCGAGTATTTCTTCCTCAAACTTGCAAAATATTGTATTCTGCATATACAATCAGGTACATGCATAGGCATTCATACAAACATACATAGATATACATACATACATACATACATACATACATACATACATACATACATACATACATAAATACATATTATACATACACATAGACATACGCCTGTAAGTATATAGCTGGTATATATATATATATATATATGTATGTATGTATTTGTATCTATCTATCTATTTATCTATCTATCTATATATCTATCTGTATATCTACCTATATATATGAATATATATATATATATATATATATATATATATATATATATATATATATATAATATAGATGAGATTCTACAGGACTAGTACTGTTTCATTCTTTAGAAATCATCAGGAATCTCGATCCAACCCGGAATAAGGTATATATATATATTATGTATTTGTATCTATCTATCTATTTATCTATCTATCTATCTATATATCTATCTATATATCTACCTATATGTATATATATATATATATATATATATATATACATATATATATATATATATATATATATATATATATATATATATATATATATATATATATATATATATATATATATATATATATATATATATATATATATATATATATGTGTGTTTGTATCTATCTATCTATCTATTTATCTATCTATCTATATATCTATCTATATATCTACGTATACATATATATATATATATATATGTATGCTCATCTGTACGCCTATGTGTATGCTTGTGTGTAAGTGTGTGTGCATGTATGTGTATGTAAGTATACATACATGCATATACGTATGTAAGTATTTATTTACCTATGAGGTAGTGACAATACCAGAATCAATATCAAAGACAGTGACATTGATAGGTTGAGAGAGAGGAAAGAAGAATTAAGATAATTATACGAAGCTTCTGTTTGCAGTGTGTATGAATTTCATCTTTTACGACATGCTAATAAAGGAACATGTCAGTAAACTTCGTATGTAAAAGACGAACGTCCTGGGGTCTCTGGCATTGCTTCATTCATCAATCCTTTACAGATCGTAAATCTATAACAGTTAAAATCACATTGTATTTCCTTCTATTTTATTTCACTTTCAAATCGTATATATACAACACCATATTTTATTTATCTAGAATTAATTTAATATGGCAGTGGAACCTAGCATTTTATATTTATCGTGTAAATTCTTTGCTATGTTATTTTTATTCATGCATTTTTATTCTACAATCTAATGTTTCTTTCAGTTATATTGTCTTCCAAGTTGTTATATCTGATATCATTGTTTGTACATTTGGCACTGATATAATGCATCTTGACATTATCTAACATTGCATTGTATTATTCATATGTTTACATTCTATATTGTGTAACATATTCAACATGCTAAACTATCAAACCTACTACATATTCTTTCGTAGTATTACAGAATATAACATGCAATTCAAACATCATCAAATTTGTTCTGCGCATTCTTCCTTTCTTTCTAAATGTTAGATGAAATATCATTTAGTTTGATTGAATTCAATATTACAGTGCACTAATTCCATTTTCTATGTTACACTTCAAAAATTACTATATGTAATACAATTTTATATAATTCGACAACTGAAGGTATTTTACTATTTCTTTCACTTTCTTAAATAATGGTTTTGAAATCAAATATTTATGTTCTCTTGCATGAGATATTTCTTTAAATATTATTCACTATGTCAATGTGTCCGTTCCCAATTGCCATTTTACGTATAACTATAGGAGAAAATCATGCATAAATATCTTGGAGTCATTGTACAAATAAAGGGTCGAGCAAGCCATACTGTACCTTGGTCATCAAGGCACAGCATAGCATTATATGGACGTTTGCTTGCAAACGAATCGGATGTTATTACCATTATTCGATATAACCCATAGGTACATATGTATATATGTATGGGGTGTATGTGTGTATGTGTGTATGTACTACGTATGCATACTTACATTTACACACACACATATATATATATATATATATATATATATGTGTATATATATATATATATATATATTGTTATACTTTGGGAGGGTCATGTTGCCAATAAGAAACACACACACCAGTTGCTTTCACTTCAATTTAATATTATAAATTTATAAATTTAGGAATTTATAAATTTCCAGTTGGTTGGTTGGTTCCACAACCAGATGGTTGTTTATATATTGTCAAAGTTCTTTCGTCACACATTATGTGACCTCTTCAGTGACTGGGGATTCTTTTCTTTGTTTTTGTGCCTCTCCTTTGTTCTGTCCTACGCCATCTTGTTTCAGAAACAAGATGGCGTAGGACAATATAACTTTGACAATATATAAACAACTATCTGGTTGTGGAACCAACCAACCAACCGGAAATTTATAAATTCCTAAATTTATGAATTTATTATATTAAATTGAAGTGAATGCGACTGGTGCGTGTGTTTCTTATTGGCAACATGACCCTCCCAAAGTATAACAATATCGGTTTCAACACACGTTTTCAGATAAAGAATCTTGCTAAGCAAATACAGAAACGAAATATATATATATATATGAACATATATATATATATATACTTTTATATATACATATACATATAATATATGTATCTATATTTATATAGGAATATACACACGAACACATATATATATATATATATATATGTGTGTGTGTGTGTGTGTGTGTGTGTGTGTCTGTGTGTGTGTGTGTATAAATGTATATGTATATACATTTACTACATACTTACAGAAAGTGTGTTAAACAAACAGAGGTCTGTACAAACATTTGAATAACACCGCTAATTACAAAAGCACTCTTTAATCAAAACATTTATTTACAGCCTCTAACACTCCCCGATAAAACTCTTCATAGATATTCCCGTCTTGTGTTTGTATTAACATATTATAAATCGATTAACGAAATGGTTTTACGTGAATATAAATGTAAACACAGATAAACGCTCACGCACAAACTCAGATAAAAATAAATGTATGTATGCGTGATGTATAATGATATGTAAATATCTATATATCTATCTATCTAAATATCTCTCTCTCTCTCTCTATATATATATATATATATATATATATATATATATATATATAGTTAATATATGAATACAACACAACACTTGAGGCAATTTTTACACAGTTTATTAAGTTCATGGTTGGTGGAAGTCGAGGAAGTTTCGACGTTTCGGACGGAAGACCTTCTTCATGTAAATTCGGATTAAGAGGGAACAGATACACTTAAGATTATATATATACATCGATAGATATACAGTGATTTCGAATTTACAAGACGTGTTTTCCTTGATAAGGCCCGCGCTGAAATTGAGAAGACTATGCTACATTTTTCTCCACAGAATTAATCTAACCCTTTGTTTTCCCATATATCGAGTGCTTATTCTGTTAATTGGCGTATAACTTTTGTACAGTGAAATTAGGTGTTTGAAAAGACCGTCGTATGTTCTGCTGATTCCATCGGCAGAGACATTTGTACATAGGATATAAGCTACATATACTATAATTCAATGAATCTACAAAAATACTTCAGTAATGCTGGTGTAGTCACTGCCCCTGTCTCTCTCGTTATCCCCATATCTCACTATTATAAGCAAATTGGGGTCCAAATCGGTCACCCCCCACCCCTCCCCGTGACCCCAGCGAACAGAATACAAAAGGCGTTTTTCCGGAGCCCAGAGAAGGATGATGAGAAAGACTTGTTGGAAGAGCCATTCCCGTTCATGAGACTCAAACCTGCGGGAAGCCAACAGTGTGCGCATGGTGGTAGGTAGGGCTAAGGAAACCAGAAGTATCCACTTTTACGAGCTCAACCACAAACATGTTCAAAAGTGACCTATATTTAGAGAGTTTATCTTCATCGCCTGTATTAGTCGCAGACAACAGCAGATTAACGCTGGAAAAGGATGGTTCAGTTGATAGAATGACTAAATATTCAACATCAAACAGACGGAGATCCATTTACTTGGCTTGATAAATGCTGTGTATGCCATACCCAACAGTTTCTTGTCCTTGAGTTCAATTTTGAAAATCGATTTTCTTGAGGATGTACGTCAACTACATTTCCTAACTAACAAGAAATTGATTTCTGAAGTAGTAGTAGTAGTAGTAGTAGTGGTAGTAGTAGTAGTAGTAGTAGAATTGGTAGTAGTAGTTGTAGTAGTAGTTATAGTAGTAGTAGTAGTAGTAGTAGTAGTAGTAGTAGTAGTAGTAGTAGTAGTAGTAGTAGTAGCAGTATATTTATATTATTTTATTAATTGTTTCAACTTTTGGCACAAGACCAGCAAAATACCCAGTGTATTACTGGTACTTTATTTTATCGACCCCATAAGGACAAAAAGGCAAAGTCAACCTCGGCTCTACTAATACTGGTGCTCTTATAGATATTATTTGGGCTGTTACTGCTGCTACTGCTGCTACTACTGCTGCTGTTCTTGTTGTTGCTGTTGTTGTTAATATATTAATGTTGTCGAAATTGCTGTTCCTGTTCATACACTTATTTTTGCTGTTGTTGTTGTTGCTGCTGTGGTTGATTTTGTTTATCATTATATATATTGTATATGTTACTGATTACTTTTGCTGTTATTATTGTTGTAGTTGTCATTGTTGTTGTTGCAGTTGTTTATTTGTCATTGTTATGTATTTTATTTCTGTTTCTGCTGTTTTCGTTGCTGTTTTTATTATTGTTGTTGTTGCTATCGTTGCTGTTGTTGTTTTGCTTTTGTTATATATGTTATTACTGTTTTTTTTCTGTAGTCGTTGTTGTTATTATTATTGTAGTCGTTGCTGTTATTATTGTTGTAGTTGTTGCTGTTGTTTTGTTTTTGTTATATATGTTATTGATGTAGTCGTCGTTGTTATTATTGTTGTAGTTGTTGTTATTTTCGTTGTTTCTGTTGCTGTTGTTGTTAATGTTAATTGTGTTCTTGTTGCTGCTAGATCCATCTATTGTTGATCAAGTCGTCTCTAGCAATTAACAAGCCCATCGAACAATTGCTGACTAACTCCCATCCACCCCTCTCGGCTCACCCAGACACACTACTATTTCTAGCTACACAATCACCACACTTCCTTTCCCCACTTCACACAGCACCACTACTACCACCGTCATCACCAATATCAACAATCCTGCTCTCAGTCACACTATTATTACCACTAACACACACATACACACACCACACACATTCACCCTCAAATCACCATAAACTCCACAACCACTACCACCATCAACAGCACCACTACAATCTAGACCACCACCCGTATTACATCCTAGACCACCTACCCCACACAAACTATTATTACCAGCACCAGAAACCACTTTTCCATTCACCTAACTATTACGAGATATTTATAATGATAGATCCATCGTCGTTTGTTGCGGGGAGCATTTACTTGTGCTGTGAATTGAAATACCTAATCATTAAATCAATATATACATGGTTGAGTATTCCACAATCATATGGATCTAAGCGCTGTTTTATAGTCTTATTCGTGTAACACAATACGTACCAAGGCTAGATCGTTAGATTCTATTTTATTCAAGTCTCCATACTTCCATTCTACACCATATCCATCACAAAACTTTTATCAATGCGAAACTGTGGTAAAAACATTTACCCAAGATACGACTCGTGGGAATCGAACACAGGAATTATCATTTCTGAGTCTGCATCTCTTAAACACAGAACTACCAACAATTCAATCTAGTATATGTATATCCATTACCTATAACTATACATCGTCACAAGCACATTCTTACGCATATTGTCAGCACCAATACCATCTTATGTGTTTGTATCCCAAACCAGCATGACCCCCCCCCCTCCCCACCGCAACAATCAACATCGCCATTAACGATAACACTTAAACCAGGTACAATGTTGACATGTGTGTGTATGTGATGACCCTATGATAAACAGGCGAAACTTAAGAGAAACAAGACTCACTTTTTAGCCTTAATATAATTGAATATTAAAATTCTAATTCGGTATTGAGTACTCCGTATTTTAGCCGTCAAACCCATATGGATATATATACATACATATATATATATATATATATATATATATATATATATATATATATATATATATATATATATATATATCTAAGGCGGGTAAAATTCCCGAGATCCATGGACGAGTTCTCTCCAGCGGTCTCTGTCCCTCATTATCGCTGCCATGTCCTGCGTCTCCAACAGACCAGTGTCTGTTAACGTATGTTGATACCCTAAGGGTATCAACATACGTTAACCTTGGTCTTCCTATTCTAGTGTGGCATTTGGTGGGATGTCTTTACAACACATTTTTGACCAATCCTTTTGACAATTACTATTTTCCCATATAAGGAATTACCCCCTGAGAAGTTCGGCTATTTATTTACCAGGCTAAACATTCTTATTTAGTCCAGAATTAGCCATCGAAAAGGCTTGAGCTCTGCCGTCGAGGTCATACTTGTTCCTATTACCCACTCTACTACTCTAAGTAATGAGTACTTTGATTCGTTATGGTTCATCTGGTTCCTTACCACATTTCCTTCGTTATATATATATATTAGAAAAGGCAAATAAGGTTCTATACAAAACAGTGGATATAGAGAAAAGGTGAATTTGGAAAAAGCACAGAAAATATTTTTATGGGTCTGTTCTTCTTAATTTATCCTTTCTTTGATTCGTTAAAGTGACATTATTGAAAAAAATGAGATAGACAATTCTCTCTCTCTCTCTGCCTCTCTCTCTGCCTCTCTCTCTGCCTCTCTCTCTCTCTCTATATATATATATATATGTATATATATATATATATTTATATATATATATTTATATATATATATATATATATATATATATATATATATATATATATATATATATATATATATATATATATATATATATATATATATATATAAGTAGTTTCATAGGTTCACAACAGTTAGTTCATCATTGGCGAGAGCATTTGTTTCACCTTATTCGGATCATCAGCTCGTCCCATGGACTGAGTGGCCTACTACTACGAATATAACCGAACACTGTTCTACTATTATATATATATATATATATATATATATATATATATATATATAAATGAGAGGTATAGAGATTGTTTTAGCAAGAAGCTAACGGCATTCTATAACATATATGCGACTATAACGTCAAGATGGGAAAAGTAGTTAACGAAAGATTTAGGAAAAATAACTCAAACTCATCTCAAAAGAGAATCAGGATATAAATTCATCCACAGAATTTAGTAAAATCCAGGGAAAAATCTATAGACCTTTAACTCATGATAAAATACAGTTTGAAACACTTATCCTTCAATTTGGAATAACATCAAATGCTCTGTATAGTCTTAAAAGACTATATATATATATATATATATATATATATATATATATATATATATATATAAAATATGTGTGTGTCAGTGTATATATATGTCATCTCCTATATATTCTTCTCAATGTCACACACCACAACCAACATCAAAACAACACCACCACAACCACCACCACAACCACCACCACTACCACCACCACCACCACCACCACCACCACCACCACCACCACCACCACCACCACCACCACCACCACCACCACTAACAACACCACCACCACCACTATAGAAATAATTCAAATAGCAATTAAGTAATTGAAGTGCGCTTTAAAAGATACCAAACAATGAGATAGTCGCTGAGAGTCCATCACCAGCACCAGTAGCACCACCACGGGCTCCATCAGCATATTACTTCCTCCACTCTAGTGCTAACACAACTATTATTATTACTTTTCTACAATAGACATTACGTACATGACGAATAACAAAACAATACTAACGCCCATACCAAAGTAATACTATGACAACTAAGAAAGATTCTTACAGCAATATTAAAGTATGCTTCACTACTACAAACGTGAACACCACTAGCGTGACCACTAGAATCACTAACAACAACAGTAGTGCCATTAACAGTATCACAGCTGAAATCCATTTAAGGGAATTTTACGCATTTCCAGTGAAGCTAATTTCCTTCAGTATATATTTGTCGAATCGTGTATATGGTAAATCTTACTTGTCGCTCTATGATTCTAATACATATATGAAATGCAGTATTTCTGAGACTCGTCATATTACGAATGATATGATCTTGCAATCTAAGCTCAAGAGATAACTACAGGATACTTTATGTACAAAAATATAATGAAAACATGTGAAAAACTTGGAGTCTGGTTTCGATGTCGAGCTCCTGGTTTTGAAGGAAAGGCTTTAAAAATTGTTGATCATCTGACAACAATTGGTCAGATAATATTGATTCAATCAGAATGGTTGCATGCAAGCAGTTCAGAAAAGGAATAAAATTGAGATTTATAAAATACGAATACATTGATAAATGAATAAATAAGTATAGACCCCAATGGTTATCCATGTGACCGTCTTTCTCAACAGACGATCCCTTATGCAATTATTTTAATGTCTATTTTCAATGCTTTGACCTAACACTTTGCGGGTACATATTTATATAGAGATATACATCCATAAAAATTCACTTTACTGTGTGTTAGAATCAAATACCACAGTACATATGAAATATGCTTCCACCATGAGGCAACAATATATATTTTGTTATTGATGTTGTGATGGTTGTTTAACACCAGGTTCGAAAACTGATCGTGTAAACCTATCGCAAAATGCATTCCTACCCGAATGATACGAGACATTTTGTAAATCGAGATTTTCCGCTGTAACCTGCTTTGTTTGAGAATATAATAGTGCGACTGGAGTAAGATTTGGCTGTTATTTCTAGTTAGCCGTACAACCATTAATGACATCATTTGCCTATCTGAAATTACTTCACATTTTGTAGTTTCAGGTGGAGAAATTGAACGTTGTGATGTTCAACCATTTTATTATTTACGAAAAAAACCTATGTACTACTACTACGACTACTACTACTACGACCACCACTACCACCACCCCTACTACTACTACTACTACTACTACTACTACTACTACTACTACTACTACTACTACTACAACCCCTACTACTACTATACTACTACTACTACTACTACTACTACTACTACTACTACTACTACTACTACTACTACAGCTGCTGCTGCTACTGCTACTATTACTACCACCACCACCACCAATACCACCACCACCATTACTACTACCACTACTACTACTACTACTACTACTACTACTACTACTACTACTACTACTACTACTACTACTACTACTACTACTACTACAATGTTGTTGCTGCTTTCTCGGTGGTTTCCTGTTGACATCTTTTTTTCACTTTTCCACTCAAATTAGTCTGCTGGTATTATTAATACCACCATCAATATTATCACAACTACCACCACCACTACCACACATACCACCACCACCACTACCACAAACACCACCACCACTACCACCACCACCACTACCACAAACACCACCATCAACGTTGATACCACTACCACCCAAACCCCAATCAGCTCCACCACCACCTACACTAATACCACCACCAACTATACCACCACCACTAACAACAAAAACAACAACAACAGCAACAACAACAATAAAACATTCAATACCCCCATCAATAAAATCACCACCACCACCACCGCGACCTCAAGCATAACCAACACCATTACCACCACCACTACCTCAAGCACCACCATTACCACCCCCACTACCTCAAGCACCACCAGCACCATCACCATTACAACTACCTCAAGCACCACCACCACCACTACCTCGAACACCGCCATCAACACTACCATCACTATCACCCCCACCCACATCACCACCATCAACAGCACCACCACCACTACCACCAGCACCACCACCACCACCATCACCATTACAACTACCTCAAGCACCACCACCACCACTAACTTAAACACCACCACCACCACTACCTCAAGCACCGCCATCAACACTACCATCACTCATCCCCACCATCACCAGCACCACCACTAACTTAAACACCACCACCACCACTGCCTCAAGCACCGCCATCAACACTACCATCACTCATCACCACCATCACCAGCACCACCACCACTACCACCACCACCGCCACCACCACCACCAACACCATCACCACCACCGCCACCACCGCCACCAACGCCACCACCACCACCACCACCACCACCACCACCACTGCCACCACCACCATCACCCCCCCCACCACCACCACCACCACTATCAACACCATACTGACTGCAATCCATACCTTTACTATAAAATATATGGTCACCAACACCACCCCATTCCAATCATCATCATAATCATCACCATTACTATCCTCATGAACAACATCAACATTATTGGCAGTAATGGTAGAGGGTGGGACATCATGATTTGCAGCATAGAGTCACGCTCCATTACAGTCTGAGTTAAAATCCTGTCGATTTTAACTTTGCCTTTCTTCCTTTACGGGGTCGATAAATTAAAGTACCAGTAATGCACTGGAGTAATTGCTGGCCTTGTGCTAAGTGTAGAAGCATTATCAAATGTTTATGATTATCTACATTATTGCAAAAAAAGTGTGTGCTTGTGTGTATGACTGTGTACGTGCGTGTGTGTGTGAATCTCACAAGTCCACCCACCTAAAGTCTTCTTCTTCTTCTTCTTCTTCTTCTTCTTCTTCTTCTTCTTCTTCTTCTTCTTCTTCTTCTTCTTCTTCTATAGGTTTTCTCTTCTTTATTTATTTCACCTTCATGTTTTCCTTGAGTCTTTTTTCCTTGTTTTTCATTTTGTTATCATTCATTTTTATATATTTTCCACATACACTGATTCCTCTCCCGCCCCCTCCCCAGCTTCTTTCTTTCTTTCTTCTTCTTCTTCTTCTTCTTCTTCTTCTTCTTCTTCTTCTTCTTCTTCTTCTTCTTCTTCTTCATCCTTCTTCCTTATTTTTGTGCTATTATTTTTATCCTCGTTTATTATTATTTTTTTTTATTTGCTATTTATTTTTGTCATATTTACATTTACACCACCTTCACTTCTTTTTCTCTTTCCTCCTTCTCCTACCACCCCTCCTACCCCTCTCCTTCCACTTCCACCCGTTCTTTCCGTCTTTCATTCATTCGTTTCCTTCGCACTCTCTTCCTTCCTTCTTCCTCCTTCTTTCTTTTGTATCGTTCCATTTCTATTGTTAACCTTTTGTCAAGTCGACGTACGTTCGAGCTGTTTCATTTCCCGTTAGTATTATTATTATTTTTATTATTATCGTTACTATCATCATCATCATCATCATCATCATCATCAATATGATCATCATCATCATCATCATCATCATCATCACCATCATCATCATCAGCACTAATACCACTCTCATCATCCTCATCATCCTCATCATCATCATCATCATCGCCATCACCATCATCACCATCATCATCATCAGCACTAATACCACACTCATCATCATCTTCATAATATATCATCATCATACTCACGACCACAACCTCCACCACCATCAGCAATCACATCCACACCATCAAAATCATCACCATCGAATCATCCTCATCATCATCATCAGCAGTAGCAGCTGCAACAGCAGCATCGTATCATCATCATCCTCGTCAACGGATTACAATAATCTTCATCAGCATCACCATCATCATCGT
>OZ024749.1:46230278-46237778 GCA_964016885.1 Eledone cirrhosa
AGGCGTAGGGTGCATTTGAGTTCATGAAGGGCAGACAGCAGTAGGTGAAAATGGAGAGAAAGGAGAACATAAAAGTGGCATAATGCTTAACGTATTGTTTTACTCCTGCATTTATAAAAATCAAGAACTTCTTTATATATATATATAGACCCACTAGACTTCACCAATGCAACTATAGAATAATTAACTATGAAATACAAAGATCAGTTCATTTAGTTCATAGGAGTGTTAAATAAATGTATAATATATTGTGTGGTTAGATATACATTTTTAAATGCATCGCTGTATGTATGCATGTATGTGAATATGTTTGAATATATATATATATAAAATACAATATGTTGAGCGAGAGAGAGAGATAGTGTTCCATTAATATTGATGGCACACTATCTCTCTCTCTCTCTCTAGTGTGTTACCCTTTCAACATATTGTATTTATAGAGCACATTATTTACAGGGAATAACGAGAGTCTATGGCTCCGTTAATTTATCGTGATATATATATATATATATATATATATATATATATATATATATATATATATATATATATATATATATATATATATATATACAGACATACAGACATATTCATATACAGGCATATATGTATATATATGTGTGTGTTTCCAGAATTTATATCTATTACACTTCCTTTAAATTCTAGTCTCATTGTTTCTTTAATTTGATGATTGTGAATATAGCTTCCATGCAGTTGTGTATTTTATTTTGGCGTTTCACCAATACAGGCATCACACCAAACTCTGAGAACCCTCCTGATCCTTCAGCTTTAGTTTGTATTAATGGCGGTAAATGTATGTTAAGTGAGTTGGCCGGAAACGTCACAATGGAAGTATTTTTTCCGAAATTGCTCGAACTTCCGGTTAGATTTACATTGTTTGTTTTTATATTTGTTCAATATATTTTAGATATATTTTCTTTGTATACGTATTTACATTTCTTCTGTTTTAGATGGGGAAATGGCTATACTTGAAAAAATGTGAAGATGTTACGAGTGTATTTCTTTCCCTTTGATATTTTCCTGTTAATAAGAACACTTCTAGAGATTATATATTTCTGTTTACTTATTGATTTGTATATTTGCTTCTGCCCATATTTTTTTTCATTGTTTCCTTCATTTATTCCCTCTTTCCTCCATTCATTTTTTCTGGCTTTATTTAATTCATTATTTCTGTACTTTCCATTCTAAATACCCCCATGCATTTTATTCTAAACTATAAACACATTAACACACAAAGAGAAATATAAATATGTAAATATGAATTCATGGGGTAGCTCAAATCGATACTTAAAAAGTCGTAAGCCATTATGATTAAACAGATATAAAAATTACTTGGCTTTATCCATGACATATATATATATATACGTATTTCTCTGTAAAATGGTGATAAAAAGAAAAAAAATTAAAAAGCGTGGTGGGTTTCCATCCGAAGGTATGTATACCATTTAAACAACCACATTGAAACATGTAACGGAGGGTTTTATATATCCACTCACGTGATCATATACGTTTACTGCTTAGCGCACCTATGGACTCACATATATATGTGTATATATATGTATATATATATATATATATATATATATATATATATATATATATATATATATATATATATATATATATATATATATATATACACACACACATAAAGACACTCGCACACCCACATAGTAATTTTTATAATCACTAATAATATATATATATATATATATGTATGTATCTATATAATTATGTATGTGTGTATATAAGAGATATGAAGAGCGAGGGATGGTGAGAGCAAACTAACACAATGATATATGTATGAATGTATTTAATTACGCATCTGTCTATGTGTATGTGAACGGTATTATATATATATATATATATATATATATATATATATATATATATATATATATATATATATAGACACACTTCATATTCATACGTGATCACGTGTTATCCAAAGTCAAAACATCAAAGATTAATGAAGATAACTGTTGGTAAGGTAAGACGTCCGTACTCCGGACGCTCTTTTATAGACGATGAGCAACAGAAATAGACGTAGATTACGACCGGCCCATACGATATTGGCAATTTGATCGGAATAAGGAAATCTAGAAATAGAAACCAGGAATTGGGTTAGAACTCTGTGTATTAAACCCTTCTAGAAATGAATATGTGTATACTGATTAAACCTATATTTATTCATAATATATATATATATATATTGGGATACATACAGATATATATATATATATATATATATATATATATATATATATATATATATGCGTGTATATATATATATATATATATATATATATATATATATATATATATATATAAATATACATATATATATATATATATATATATATATATATATATATATATATATATATATATATATATATATATATATATATATATATATATATATATATAAATATACATATATATATATATATATATATATATAAATATACATATATATATATATATATATATATATATACATACATATATAGGGTAATATATAATACAGATAGATATGTGTGTGTGTAAATATATATATATATATATATGTATGTATATATATATATATATATGTGCGTGTACAATGATTATTGAAGTCAAATGTTGCTCACAATTTCACCTCTTCTAACCCCACTAACATTATTACTATTAACTCAATTACTCACCAAATTTCCTGTCTATCCTCCACCCGATAATGTTTTTTGTATAGTTACTTTCCTCCTCTCAATTAAATCTGAAACATGTCAGATTTACGGTTTTGATCTTTGATATGTATAGATCCATATCACACTAAAACTTATATATATATCAAATATTTTTCTTCAATAAAAACGAGTCTGTTTCGAAATGTTTAAGAATTTAGTATTCAGGAAAATGATTAAAAACCCTCGCCGCTTCGCATAGGAGACTACTATTTATGAAATATCATACATTCGATATTCCATATCCCTATTTAATGTATCATGCACATTTGTTTTTCTGTTTTATATTCAAGCCTTTAATATTGGCAACACATATATGTGCATATATGTACGCCTGTCTCATTGTCTTAGATTTGAAATTGTTTTTGATAGGGCAGCTTTAGAAAGGTACATAAATTTCGATCATCCCTTATGGAACCAATCATTCTTTAAATAGTAAGTATGTTTCACAGATTTTCAAAGTTCCAGATATTGGGGTCATTTGTAGCTTTAGCTAGAAATCCAAGTTCAGTAATATTTCGATCCAAGTGTGTTCATAGATAGGGTAACTCCAATAATAATTGTTTCTACTTTTGGCACAAGTACTACAATTATCCCAGTGTACTACTGGTACTTTATTTTATCGACCCCGTAAGGATGAAAGGCAAAGTTAACCTCGGCGGGATTTGAACTCAGATCATAAAGGGCAGTAACTCTTTGCTGCAAGGCATGGTGTCCGACCCTCTACCGATACTGCCAATCCATCGCCCTCCAATAATAATGGACATAACACTTATTGTGTATTTCGCATACTATATGTGCAAACTCCTCATCCATTGTTCATACATATCTTCCGCCTCTTGTATCTTTCTCACTACATGTATGTGTGTATATATATATATATGTATGAATGTATGAATGTATGTATGTATGTATGTATGTATGTATGTATGTATGTATGTATGTATGTATGTATGTATGTATGTATGTATGTATGTAAAAAAAAAAAAAGGGAGAAAAAAAGAAAGGAAAAGAAAAACTCAAAATAACAAAACACACACACACACACACAACAGAACAACAACATCAACTGCCACCACCGCCACCGCCGTCGCCATCACCACCACCAGCGACCTTAAGAACAACTTTAATAATAATTTTTCTGCTTTTGGCACGGATCCAGCGACTGGCCAGCGCATCACTGGTACTCTCTTTTGTTGACTCCGTGGAGAGCCATAACTCTATGCTGTAAAGCAATTATAGTAATACTGGACTGTAATACGATCGGCTTCAACTATACAAACTCTTGAAAGTCAACAGTTGACATAATCTGGTAATCTTGTATCAGTAATGACGGTAATATATATATATATATGTGTGTGTGTGCGTGTAAGTGAGTAGAGTAGCGTGTGTGTGTGTTTGTTGTGTGTGTGAGTGTTGCTGTGTGCACGCATATGTATGCGTGTGTGTGTATGTCGTACGTATAAGTGTCAATAAGTAATTTTTTTTTTTTTTTTTTTTTTTTTTTTTTTTTTGCGCGGGGACATAGAAATAATCGGGCTGGATGCCCGATCGCGCAGTTAAACCACTGGGAGTGAAGAACCCCTAGCCCATGTCAGGGTATTCTTCTAGGAGAAGGCATCTCAGGAAACTGGGTTAACTCCGATATAAAACCTGCGGCTCAGTAGTTACCGATGATGTTGATCTTTTCTTCTTTTCGGGTTATAGCTACTGTCGCTCAGAGAGTGGGATTGGTTCAGTGCACAGTCTTTCCTCACTTTAAAAATATTCGTCACGCACAGGCATTGCACGAGTGCATTAATAATTATTAATAGTGTAGTATTATTATTATTATTATTATTATTATTATTACTATTATTATTACTTTTTTTTTTTTTTTTTTTTTTTTTTTTTCCAATTCAATGATGTTCCAGAACAATGTAAACGAGATAATTGCCAATTTGGGTTCTGGAACAAAAGAGATCATTGGCAATAAGGGCAGGGGCCCCAAGTTATCACAACCTGGGCCCGCCCGTCATCGTGCCATTGTAATAGAGCCAAACAGGGCATTTAGTCTTGGCTGCTGGAACGTACGGACGCTGCTTGACGGGGATTCTTTGGAGCGTCCTGAACGAAGGACCGCTCTTGTTGCGAAGGAGCTTCGACGTTACGATCTTGACATCGTGGCTTTGTCTGAGACGAGGTTAGCTGGAGATGGTCATCTTGCGGAATTTTGTGGAGAATATACATTCTTCTGGAAAGGAAGAGATGAAGGAACCAGAAGAGAGGCTGGGGTGGGATTTGCTGTTAAGACTGTACTGGTGAATAAATTAGAAGAATTCCCAGTGGGGATTAGTGAGCGTCTTATGTCCATGAGAGTTCCGCTGGACAAGGGAAGATATGCTACCCTGGTGAGTGTGTATGCTCCAACTATGAATTCTGTCGATGAAGAAAAACTGTCCTTTTACCATGCCTTGAAAGGTGTTTTAAGAAATATCCCTCAGGCAGACAAAGTCATCGTGCTTGGTGACTTTAATGCTAGAGTGGGTAGGGATTTTAACACATGGAATGTAATCGGAAGGCATGGGGTGGGAAAGTGTAACAGCAATGGTATGCTCTTGCTGCAGATGTGTGAGGAGCTAGATCTGTGTGTTACCAACACCATGTTCCAACAAAAGAACAAATTCAAGACCACATGGATGCATCCTGCATCTAAGGAATGGCATCTTTTGGACTACGTCCTAGTCAGGATGCGTGACAGACAGGATGTGCAGTGTGTTCGTGTTCTTCGTGGAGCTGAGTGCTGGACGGACCACCGCCTGGTGCGCGCAAAAGTGAATCTAATCACCAAACGTAAAATCCGGGCTCCTGGTGTTACCCTGCCCAAAAGATTGAATGCTGCTCGTCTTAAGGATAAAAATGTGAAGAGGACATTGGAAGAAGAGATGCAGGCTGCAGATCTTGGTGAGGATTGGCCGACCCTTAAAAAGTCGGTTTATGATGTAGGCAGGCGTGTTCTGGGATTGGTGCAGAGAAAACATCAGGACTGGTTTAATGAGAATGATGTACATATAGAAGACTTGTTGGCTGATAAGAGGCGTGCTCTGTCACGCTACTTGACGGCAAAACCACAGGAGAGGAATACGTTGCATGAGGAGCTCAGGGATGTAAAATCACGTGTTAGGCGGAGTCTTTCTCAGATGAAGGATCAGTGGTGGAGTGAGAAGGCTGGTGAGATACAAACTGCGTCTGATTGCAATAACACAAAGCTGTTGTACAGTCTCTTGCGTGAGGTTTATGGACCGTCTTCTTCTCTGGTGACACCGATTCGCAGCAGGGATGGCAAAGAACTTCTTCGTGACTCACAGGGAATTCTACGAAGGTGGCGAGAGCACTTTGATGATCTTTTGAATCAGCCGTCTGTCGTCAGTGAAGATTTCCTCAATCTCATTCCGGAAAGTCCTGTGAAAGTAGCTCTCGCAGAACCTCCGACACTTGTGGAGGTTGCAGTGGCTATTTCGAAGCTGAACAGTGGAAGATCTCCAGGTATGGATGGCATACATGCTGAGCTCCTACAATATGGTGGTGAGAGACTCCTGCAACATCTTCACTCTCTGTTTGGAAGGATATGGGCTAATGAATCCGTGCCTGAGGACTGGAGAGATGCAGTAATGGTGGTCTTGTACAAGGGAAAGGGTAACAGGAATGATTGTGGGAACTACAGAGGTATATCATTGCTTTCTGTCGTGGGGAAAGTTTTATGTAGGGTGCTTCTGGACCGTCTGCTGACACACATTGCAGATTGTGTCCTTCCTGAAAGTCAATCTGGTTTTCGTGTTGGACGCGGCACTACTGATATGATCTTCTCAGCTGGACAGCTCCAGGAGAAGTGCATTGAACAGGGCTTGGATCTGTATCAGGTTTTTGTCGATCTGACAAAGGCTTTCGATACTGTCAACAGAGATGCATTATGGAAGATTCTCCAGAAACTTGGTTGCCCTGATAAGTTCCTTGCTTTAGTTAGGTCTTTCCATGACGACATGAGGGCTTGGGTTAATGTCGGAGGTAACATGTCGGAGCCTATCTCAGTAAAAAATGGAGTGAAACAGGGGGATATTCCAGCACCGACCCTGTTTGCCATATACTTTGCAATGGTTTTCTGTGTTGCATTCAGGAATTGCGAGCATGGTGTTTACATCCGATATCGAACCTCAGGCAGCATATTTAACATCAGGCGCTTTGCTGCGAAGACAAAGGTATTTACATCGGTCATAAGAGACCTCTTGTATGCAGATGATTGCGATCTTGTAGCGCACACAGAGAGTGATATGCAGCACATTTTGAATGTATTTTCTGACGCTTGCACTGCCCTGGGTTTGACTGTCAGTCTCAAGAAAACCGTCGTCATGTACCAACCTGCACCTGGTAGGCAGTACACTGAACCAAACATCTATGTGTATGGCAAACGACTTGGAGTGGTTGATCAGTTTGTCTACCTGGGAAGCACTGTCAATCGATACGGCAACCTTGACAGTGAAATCTCACTTAGGATTAGGAAAGCAAGTGATGCTTTCGGAAAGCTAGAAAGGCGACTCTGGGGTCGGCGAGACATATGCAGGAGGACAAAGGTAAGGGTGTACAGGGCATGTGTACTCTCTTGTCTTCTTTATGCCTGCGAGACCTGGGTCACATATCGACGCCACCTTAGGCAATTGGAGCGTTTCCATCAGATGTGTCTCAGACGGATACATGGCGTTCGCTGGAGGGACCACATCAG
>OZ024749.1:46242778-46247778 GCA_964016885.1 Eledone cirrhosa
CTCCGTTTTAATATTGAATAGTATATATATATTTTTTATAATATAGTATTTCTCAGCATTGCATTATTGGCATGGCGTTGTTATATTAATCACCTTCCCATCTCGGAAAGATATAACATGTTATATTAATTTTATTGTTATTATTATTATTATTATTATAAAAGCGTTGGTTTGGGTTGGTGTGGCAGGATCGTTAGAGTGTCGGAGAACATTTTTGTGACATTTTATTCCCGCTTTTTACGTCATGAGTTAAAATCTCACCAAGGTCTACCTTGCCTTTCATACTTTCGGGGTTGAAAAAATAATGTACCAGTCACGTAGTGGGGTCGATATAATGAAATTCCCCTCCCCATAAAGTGTTGAGATTGTGTCTAATTCAGAGAGAAAGAGGGAGAGAGAGTGGGGAGAGGGGAGAAAGAGAGAGGGCGAGAGGAACAATACCAATGATAATATATTATGATGTTGAACACATTTCACAAATGATGGGATAAACGCAGATATAGTTGAAAAGATTGTATATATATATATATATATATGTGTGTGTGTGTGTGTGTGTGTGTGTGTGTGTGTTACACAGAAAAACACATGCACATTCATATATATATACATGAGTTTGGATGGAAATATAAAATTATAGAGTTAGATTGATATATTAAAATCTAGTTACGGAGAGCCAGCAAGGCGAGAAAGAAGAAGAAAAAACGGGAAGAGAGAGAAAGATATACGAAAGAGAGAGAGAAAGAGGGAGACTGAGCGAGAGAGAGAGAAAGAAAGTGAGAGAGATAGGGAATAAAAGTCAGTGAGAGAGTGACAATTCGACTGGCCGTGAGATAGATTGCAAAGATAGCTAAAGTAAAATAATATTGAAGAATGTTCCTAGATATCATGAAGAAGAGGTTGAAGAGAAGAGAAAATGATGAAAATGGTGGATAGTATAGCTAAATAGGATGTGGAATTGGTCAGAAAACAAAGCAGAAAATGTCACGTTTTCGGGTGAATGTAGCGAATCCCATAATTCCATTTCGCCTGTCTTTCTTCGATCTTTCAATCTCCTAACTGACTCTAGCTTCTCAAAGAGTGTACAAAGATTGTGGTTTGAGAGGGATCGTTGGGGTTAATAAAATGAAAGAAAAAGGGTGGAGGAGAATAAAATAAAACAAAAAAAAGAAACTATATATGGGGTAAAACTAAATAATTGTGAAAAACAATAAACATAAAAATGTATAGGGTTAAGACGGTGCAGGTTACGGAAAATACGGAACCATCGTGGCTGAGATAAACGTGCCATTTCTTCTCTGTCTTGCTCTCTCTGTCTCTCGCTCTTTCTACCTCTCTACCTCTCTCTTTCGCTTATATATACTGTATATATATATATATATAGGTGTGTGTGTGTGTGTCTCTCTCTATATGTATATCTCTTTTTTATTGAGAAGGCAAATACATTTTTAATAGATACTATGATCCGTATTTTTACTATTATATGGTAGTATTGTACTTGTGTGTGTGTGGGCAACTTGTCTTGCTGGCAACCAATATTTTTAGACCCAGTCAGCCAATGTATATATATATATATATATATATATATATATATATATATATATATATATATATATGTATATACACACACACACAAACCACACATATATATATATATATATATATATGAAAAATGGCGTGCTGAAAAATGTGTGATATACAAATTAAAATGAATATATATATATATATATATATATATATATATATATATAATCGACCTCTACTTGCTCAGCCAAAACATTTAAGGTAATTTCATAGGTCTACCCCATTATATATGTTCTGTATCTTCTGGAGAAAGAGATGACTTCAACTAAATCCAATACGGTTACTAAAAGGCCCTTTACTACTAATCTCTTCTAAGCTCATTATATCTATCCCCACCATATATTTTATATATATATATATATATATATATATATATATATATATATATATATATATATATATATATATATATATATATATTTTTATATATATATATATATATATATATATATATAGAGAGAGAGAGAGAGAGAGAGAGAGAGAGAGAGAGAGAGAGAGAGAGAGAGAGAAAGAGAGAGAGAGAGAGAGAGAAAGTGAGAGAGAGAGATAAAAGGAGAGAGAGGTAGATAGATATGCCTTTTCTTGAACTGAGAAAGATATATCAATATATCTATCTATCTATCTATGTATATATATATAGAGAGAGAGAGAAAGAGAGAGAGAGGGGGGGTGGGGACGAGGGAGAGAGAGAGAGACATAGAACTGTATTTTATCTCCCGTAATGCAGCGACGACGCTAAAATTGTCCAAATATTCCCGGTCACAGTCCCGACTTTGTTTACCTTGGAAGGGATTGACTCGGCTTGACGTAGCTACAATTGGGTTTAGTTCGGCCGCCCTCCATTTTGTTTCGTTCGACTCGAATCCGTAGGGATCAATAATGTTCGAATCGATCCTCCCAGGTTTGTTTCTGTTCGGTCTGGAGGATTTCGGCATGGATCACTTTTGGATTGGATGGTGTATTACTACTATCAAATAGGAGACAGGGATAACCTTTATGTAGGGACTTCAATTACGGAAATAATAATTAAATATATACACACACACACACACACACACACACAGATATATATATATATATATATATATATATATTCTGAGAGGCAGTGATAGAGAGAGTGAATAATGTTAAACAGGGTTATAGGAAATATGAGTGGAAATTGTAATAACATATGAATAACGCTGTAGAAGAATATCAAATGCCACTACTACTACTACTACTACTACTACTACTACTACTACTACTACTTACTACTGCTACTTCTACTACTACTACTACTACTACTACTACTACTACTACTACTACCACTACTACTACTACTACTACTACTACTACTATTATTGATAATAATATTATTGTTATCTACCCACTTTCTGAATTTAAAGTCATATATAGGTCTCATGCACATAGATACGAATACATAAACCTGCCTGTCCATGCACAGGGAAACATATATTCACTGACGAACACTCATATAAAGGATATTCTTAGATCCACGCATATGATATAAATTATCTAAAGAAGTAATAAACGTCGAAATAAACACCGAAGTCAAAATGGAAGGGATTTACAAGAGAGATTATTTGA
The DNA here is from genome assembly GCA_964016885.1 of Eledone cirrhosa. Classification (NCBI taxonomy): domain Eukaryota; kingdom Metazoa; phylum Mollusca; class Cephalopoda; order Octopoda; family Eledonidae; genus Eledone; species Eledone cirrhosa. Next base: position 46,245,947 of record OZ024749.1, read on the forward strand.
TGCCGAATATATATAGTAATTGAAACATCTGTGGATAGAAAATAAAAGTGAGGTGGCTTGAGAGAAATTTATGGTGTTGTGTTATTTAGTTACTTACTGATTTCAAATTATACTGATGGTATCGTTGCCTGTCATCGCTAAGGATTCTTTAAAATGTATAGATCATTACAGATCTCGGATGGCAGGAACAGTGGAGAGTTGTATGTATTTCCTCTTGTATTTTACTTATTCGAAGCGAATCTGCGTTCTGCTCCTGTTCATGGCTTTGTATTTAATTCCTTCAAAATCCAGTAACGATATGTGCCAGTAATATGTGAGAATTTATGAACTTTGAATGTATGTTTGCTTTACATAAGCTGCTTTGACCCAGGGATTTAGACCTCGGAAATACTCGACCTCATTGAGCATATAAGCTGCTACAAACGGGAATTAGCCAACATCATGCCCTATTCTACTAAGTCAAATTCAATGTCCTTGTCTTAATTATTTACGATCCTTTACAATACTAATTGAAATGGAAAGTTTCACATTTCATTACTTCAATTATTATTATTTTCACGATTGCATTATTATTGTTGTTGTTTGGTTAGTGGTAGGTCAACACCGACGAACTAACTATATGATCAAATGCTTTCTAACTGCAAATATTCTCTCTCTTCTTATACTGATGTGTACTGATGTGTACTCTTGTACTGATGTGTACTGCTGTGTACTCTTGTACTGATGTGTACTGCTGTGTACTCTTGTACTGATGTGTACTGGTGTGTACTGATGTGTACTCTTCCGTGTACTGATTTCGTGAACGCAATATCCAACCTGTACCTTTTAACTACTGTAATGCATGATTTTAGGGGGATTTACCTGCTATTACTAGCATATGGAACAACAAAATGTAGACACTACCATTGTACCGTAGTCAATTTAATCATCTAAACGAATATACTTGCCATCCTACGGGTGTTTTGCACAGCCAACCAAAGTGTTAAATTCATAATAAATATTAGTTTAACTCGATATCATAATCATACATCAAAATGGGGAAAATATAAAGAAATATGGCGGTAGTTATGGGATCAGTGTGCACCCAACACATATTTCTATCATGATACGGTACTGGTTGTATGACAGAAAGATAGAAAATTGACCAAATATAAAACGAATACTGAACACTATTCAAAGAGAATACAACCTGTTTTCTTTATGCTACATGCATAATTCGTTGAAAACTCGTAAGCTAAATCTGATTTTCTCTATAATAATTTTGTTCGTGACATATCGGAATATAATCTGGTCAGAAGTTGATTTCATATGAAAATAATACCCATTACTCAGGAAAAAAATAAAGATTCATTCTCACAAACTTATTGTGTGTGTGTGTGTGAGTCATTGATTCTGTGTAAGTTTACTGGCTTAAACTAGTGTGTCATCCCTTTATGTTAAAACAATCTAGCTAACCTAGCGATTTTATATACAGAGTCTAATGAAAGAAAGAAAAAAAATACTAAAAGAAGTGCCATGTCCTGGACATGAGCAACTACAAACTCTTGAAGGCAGTGTCTCAGCATGACCACAGATAAATGAATGCAAATAGAACAATAAAATAAAATAAAATATTAAAAAATACAATGAAAAATAAGAAGATATAACTCTATCATATTAAAACGTAAGCTATAAATAAACCAGTTAGAAACAATTTATGTTTCAGTTTAGAGTAGTGGCGATATTTAACTGGGGCCATTAACGTGACTTTAGCAAGTTGAAGATGTCTTACATTTGCGATTGAAGTAGACCGGTTCCAATAAAAATGGAATGGTATAAATAGATAATTGGAT
>OZ024749.1:46250278-46252778 GCA_964016885.1 Eledone cirrhosa
ATATATATACAGAGAGAGAGAACGGATCTAGCTGTCGAAACGGCCGGAGCTCAGCCGTCGGGGTCCAGACACTTCTTCCTATTACCCACTTTACTAACCTAAGTATCAAGTACTCTGGTGCTTTATAGTCCACCTGGTATCTTACCACATCTTCTTTGTTATATATATATATATATATTTGTCGAATTATTTATATAACGGTTCTTTAGTAATTGTGCTGCTTTATAAGGTAAGATGTTGGCCTAAGTTACAAAAGAATCTGTTATTTTAAAGCGTGGCATTCATCTTTTCATTTCTCCTGTCGATAGCGGTCCTACTCATATACACATTTTCTCTCATATACTTTCTATTATTTTAGTATTGTGTGTTTATATTCATCACTCCTTTCGGACGGGTTTTTATGGTCTGACTTGATGGTACGTTTCGTTGGTAGCTGTTGTTCAATTTGTTGATTTATTATCTTTAATTTGTTCTACTTTTATAAAAATAACGATGCAGCCAGTATCAATAATAAGAGATTAAAAAGAAAATAGCATGGTTATACAAGGCATGTATTCATATAAGTACACAAAGACGCATACATAGCATGACAGTACAAACACACACAGAGGAACGCAAACACGCATACACTAACATTCAACCACACACATATATATATATACATACACACACACACACACACACATATATATATATATATATATATATATATATATATATATATATATATATACATATATATATATATATATATATATATATATATATATATATATATATATATATATATATATATATATATATATATATAGAGAGAGAGAGAGAGAGAGAGAGAGAGAGAGAGAGAGAGAGAGAGACATATATCACGTAAACACAAACATATATACATACATAAATATACATATATACATACATAAATACCCATACATACATGCACCTTATGTACTGGTAAGTAGAATAATTGTTTCAGCTGCAAATACTAGGTAAATAAATAGATAGATAGATAGAAAAAGTATTAGATATGTCGATACAGTATATATATATGTCGACCACAGACCCTCCATCTCAACTCTACTTTTGAAAAGCAGAAGAACTGCGAAACCGGTAAAGGAACCAAATAAATATATATATTTTTTTTTTAAATAAGACTCCAGTTGCATTTTCGATTTCATCTTTTTTTCTTTATACTTTCACTCGTGTAGGACACCTCTGTTATTTTTCATTTTGTAAAAAAAACCTCACTTTCTAATATATATATATATATATATATATATATATATATATATATTATGGAATACTGTTGGCTTCTTGCTACAATACTTTCTATACCTTTCATTTATATATATATGAGAAAAACCACAGACCCTCAATCTCAACTCTACTTTTGAAAAGCAGAAGAACTACGGAACCGGTAAAGGAACCAAATAAATATATATATTTTTTTTTAAATAAGACTCCAGTTGCATTTTCGATTTCATATTTTTTTCTTTATATATATATATATATATATATATATATATATATATGTATACACATATGTACGAGGAAAAATATTATAATATATACTAATATAGAAACAAAGAAATAAAAGGCAGACAGTCGTAAAAGAAAACCATCATTTTATCGTGGTTTTATAGCGACACTAACATATATACGGGCGAGAGTATTCCACATTTACATGCATTGTTTGTCAGTGTCCAGTTATTTTTAAGTAACCCATACCATAATTATCCATGGAAAGTGGAACGAGAAGAACATATATGAAATTACACTGAAGAAACACGGACAGTAAGAAAGAAGAAATGATAAAGAATAAACAGAAACAGTGAAAGGAATAGAAAATGCATAACAAAAATGTTTTTTAAAAAAATCCCTGGATTTCAGTCTCGGCGGGAGATGGATAACAGCTCATGTCTTTGCATACTCCGAATCTATTAATAACATCGCTTGCAACATATATATATATACAGAGAGAGAGAGAGAGAGAGAGAGAGAGAGAGAGAGAGAGATGTGTCTGTGTCTGTTTGTTTGTGTATACGTGTGTTGTGTGTTGTGTGTGTGTGAGAGAGAGTGTATGTGTGTGATAGTTTAATTTGATGGGGATATAAAGGCTTCATTAAATTATTAACCTCTCAATCCCCACAGTTATTAACATTATGGAGGTCTTCATCATATCATAATCACCAACAACATTATCATCAGCATCATCAGTAGGATACCACCATTATCAGCATTATTATTATCGTTGTCATCATTTCCCTCATCACCATTTCTTTTTTGTTTTAGGATTTTCTTTATTTTTCTGAAAGTATCAGAAAATAAGTTTTTTCACATCGACTTCCGGTATCTCTCCCTCTTTATCACATATTTTGGTAACTTTATTATATTTTTATATTTTACCCGCCTTTCTAACAGACATGGTTTTATTCCTTATCTGCTCGATTTTATTTGTTACGTTTGTTTTATTTTATTTTTATTTTCATTTATTTATTTTTGTATT
>OZ024749.1:46257778-46260278 GCA_964016885.1 Eledone cirrhosa
GTTTACTCCACGCATGATAAGATACCTGGCAGTGGTTGATTTAACATAATATAACACAGCCACCTCTACTGTAAGTAAGGAATGTTCTAATATATATATATATATATATATATATATATATATATATATAAACACCAAATTAGTGATATTTACTGAACAATATCAGGTGGGACTATTTTGCCAGGTGGTGCTATTAAGTTAGACATAGCCTGGGCCAATACTGGCCGAAACCTATTAAAGTTCTCAAAGTTTAATAACAAGGAGATTCATTTCAGAGGAACAAAAATAAAAATAAACATACTCTGTATGTATGTTGGTATATGTTCATTTATGTGAGTGTATGTGTGTGTATTTGTGTGTGTGTTTAGTTGTTTAGTGATATATAGGTAATAGATATGTTGTACGTATATGATAAAAAGGATATGTTAAATTATTAGGATAAAGAAAGAAAAATTACTATAGTAATGCTTTATAAAATGGCGAATACGATCTTCACTTCTAACTTCGAAACCGTAACCACACATTCTGTTCCACACCTGCACACAAAGACAAACACACACAAAGACACACACACATACACACACACATACACACACACGCACACACACACACACATATACATATATATATGTATATATATATATATATATATACATATAAATACATATATATATATATATATATATATATATATATATATATATATATATATACATATTTATGTATATATGTATATATATATACATTTATATATATATATATATATATATATATATATATATATATATATATATCATCATTTTACGTTCGCTTCTCCCTGCTTGCATACACACACACACACACGTACACTCCAAAATACTTATATTTGAAGCTCCCTTTCTCCCCCCCCCCCTCCCCGCCTTCTCTTTATCTCAAATATGATATTTTAATCTATATTTACACGATATTTATTGAATTGCTACTTTTCTTTTAATCTTGAGTGATAATAAGACGTTTACTTAAGATAACAAGCCAATTAATCTCCATATATAAATATTATATATTATATGAATATGGATGTTATATGAATAGGTTTATTCTTCCATCTCGTAAGTGCCGGCTAAAATGTTCAAGCAAAGAAAGGCATTTGACAATACATCATAGTCTCAAAAACGGCCCATGGGTAATCGCAACATTAACCCTTACGCTAAAGGGAAACTGCCCTTAAACCGCTTGAAGATTAAATCTTTTTATTTTGATGCCTTGTGGTCCGCTTCATTGTCAGTTTTCTTGTTTAGTCCAGCATCCGCTCTGTACCCATATTGAAGGCATTATCGCAATCGGTAGAGGGTCGGACGCCATGCTTTGCAGCATGGAGTTATGATGTGAGTTCAAATCCCGCCGAGGTTAACTTTGCCTTTCATCCTTACGGGGTCGATAATATAAAGTACCAGTAAGGCACTGGGATAATTCCTGGCCTTGTGCTTATATAAGAAACCATTATCGCAATCTCTTCATTTCAGATTATTAGACATTGGCAGTATCGCTAGAAGGTCGAACGCCATGCTTTGCAACATATAGTTAAGGCCCTTTATGATCTGAGTTCAAATCCCGCCGAGGTTAACTTTGCCTTTCATCCTTATGGCGTCGATAAAATTAAGTACCAGTAATACACTGGAATAATTGCTGGCTCTGTGCCAAAAGTAGAAACAATTATTAGACTGTATCATAATAATTGCTATTTTTCACAAGATGTGTGACCTCGTCGAGTCGTGATTTTATATATGTCTGTGTTTATGTTTCTGTTTTTATATATGTCTATGTTTATGTTCTTGGGTGTGTACGAAGTGGGTTCCTTCCTTAAAAGACGTAGTAGTGTCCATTAATGAAGTGAAATTACTTTGACTGGTACACGAAACAGCTACGCTGTACAAGTTTCTTCACTCGGCTGTACGATGCTTGCGAAGACGTTGAGTTTTAATTAACTTCCGTCCTCATCGTCTAATATAGTCCCATGTTGGCCGTAAATAGCCAATAGTTAATGTAGTGTAAATAAAGCAACTGTGAGGTGGGAGCGGCTGTCATGTTGTCAGTGAGTGAGTGCGTAAAATGTTGTGAGAAGTAGTGAGTACGAGGGTTAGTAAGAGGATAGATATGTGTAAAAATAAGTGCGTGAAAGTGAGTAGATGTCTGGCTAAGTGAGTGAGTAACTGAGTGGGTGAGTGTGGTTGAGAGATGAGATCTCTATGCAATTGTGGAGCAGCAATTGTAGAGATGGAGTGGTCAAGATATAGAGAATTAAACTCTGCTAGTTCTACGGGTTAGAAGGCCTGTCCTAATATGAACAGAGAGTTCATATATATATATATATATATGTGTGTGATTGTGAAGGAGAGTGAATGAGTAGGTGTAGGTGGGTTTGTTTGTATGTGTACGTGTGTATGTTTGCATGTGTGTGTTTATGTACGCTTGTTTGACTGTGCGGTTTTGTTCTTAACGGTTACAGACATGATGACTTTCG
>OZ024749.1:46265278-46267778 GCA_964016885.1 Eledone cirrhosa
ATATATATATATATATATATATATATATAGATATATATATATAGATATATATATAGATAGATAGATAGATATATACACACATACACACACACATATATATATATATATATATATATATATATATATACATACATGCATACATATATACATATATTCATGGGTGTGTGTCTCATATAGGTTCAGTCATTCTTTCATATTTTCTTTTCCCTCACTATTTTCTTTTTATCCTCGATCTAGAGGAAGGAGGTTCCCAACACCACCTCTTCACATCTTCTTTACCCAGCCCCCACTCAATGTGAAAGAGTGGAGGCTGTCCAAGCTTCCGCTCAATGATTTCCATCAGTCAGCAATAAACACCATTATGACAATGGCTTCGTTGTATATTAAAACAAGGAATGATGGGTAATAAAATGATAGAAAACAATAAATAAAATAATGCAGTATTCTTTATTTATATATTTTTCTCTTTATTGATTGATTTCTTTACTTCAGTGCATGTTCCCTTTTACTTGATTCCATTTCTTTTTTTTTTAAACTAGTCCTTGTTCCATGTCCCCGGTGCTACTGACAACTACCATTTACCATAATGGCTTCTGATTTAGACACAAGGCCAGCAATTTTGGGGGTTGAGGGTAAAGTCGATTAAATCGACACCAGTGTGTTACTGGTACTTTATTTTATCGACTCCGTAAGAATGAAAGGCAAAGCTAAATTCTGCTGGATTTTATCTCAGAACGTAAAGGATCTTAGGTTTATGCCGGGGAACATGTTGGCCGGCGCTCTACCAATACTGCCAATCCAGTCATAACTCCCACCACCTACTATACTAACAACGAAGACCAAATATGAAAGCTTCTATATGGTTGCCCGATCTGCTTGAAAAAAAAGCATTAAAATCTTATTCTTACGTCTTAGAAAAAGGGAAATTTGGATCATGCAGTTCTGCTTTTCCTACACATAGGAAAACATGATTGTGTGTTTGTACTAGAAAACCTTTGATCATATATATATTTGATTATTGTTGAAGTGAGACTAAACAACAAGAAAAATAATTATGATAATAATAATAATAATAATAATTGTTTCAACTTTTAGTACGTACAATTGTCGGCAATTTGAAGGGAAGGGGAAAGTCGACTAAATAGACCCCAGAGTTTTACTGGTACTCCCTATTATCAATCCCGTCGTGTATAAATTCAGAAAGTAAAGGGCTGTAACCCTATGCTAAAATGCCTGATGTCCGATGATCTACCGATACTACCAAACTACCACTCTCAATTTACTTATACTACTACTACTAACGATATTAATAAAAACAACAATAATACAAATCCGTTATTATAGAAGAAAAGTACCAGTAAGAAAAGGGGTCAGCCATCATGATCAGATCATCTAAATTACAGTAAATATAACTGCCACTACAACACCCTAACCTCGCAACTACTGATATATAATTGGTTCTACTTTTGGCACAAGGCCAGCAATTATCCCAGTACATTACTGGTACTTTATTTTATCGACCCCGTAAGGATGAAAGGCAAAGTTAACCTCGGCGGGATTTGAACTCAGATCATAAAGGGAGGTAACTCTATGCTTCAAAGCATGGCGTCCGACCCTTACCGATACTGCCAATCCACCGCCCTACTATTGATATATATTGGCAATTAAATTGTCATAACGACAACCATATCACACATATCAACACAATACCAATATAACTTCCACCATCTCAGTACCAACTATAACTACCACAGCCCACAACACCAACAATATCTAATGCAACCACTGCACCACAACAGCAACAGCAACGACATAAACACCACATCCAACAACATCAAAACAAACGCCACAGTCAGCAAGCCAACAACACCAAAATATCACGCCCAACTACCAAAGAACAACACTCCATCACCAACACTACCTCCAACGTACCACGTACGACCAGCACCGCCAACGCCTTATATATGATACACTAATACAAGCACCATCACCACCACCATCACACATCACTGAATCACACACCACCACTAACGCCCCATACATCACGCACCATCGCGCATTACACCACTAACATTGCAACCACTACCATCAAAACCACCATGGCCACCACTACCACCAACACATCCACCGCGATCAAAACACCATCAACACGAACATCACTACAATCACTACTTTCACCACTAACACTAATACCACCACCACAATCAAAACACCATCAACACCACCGTCTCCACAATTTCTACTACAACCACTAACACTACTACCCACACCAACTCCACTATCACCAATACCTCCACAATCATCACTAACTCCACCATCACCACAACAACCAACTCTACAACCACCAACAACTCCACAAACACAACGACCACCACCTCAAACACAATCTCCAAACCACCACCACCAACTCCACAACCAACAATACCTCCACAACCACCACCAACTCTACAACCACCAGTCCACAACCACCAATAACACCACAAAACACCACCACCGCCAT
>OZ024749.1:46275278-46302778 GCA_964016885.1 Eledone cirrhosa
TGTGTTGATGGCTGTGGTGAAACCACCACAGCCATCAACACAATAGCCACTATGTGGTTAATTTGTAGTAAAGGTTTGGAAATTGTAGTTCTTGGTCTTGTTGGTGGTGACGTTGGTTTTAGTAGAGGTTGTAGTGCCATTGGAAATGGTATTGGAGTTATTTATTCTGATGGTAGTTTTTGTAGTCGTAATGTTGGTGACGTCGGTTGTGGTAGAGGTTGTAGTGCCAATAGTGGTGGTATTGGAGTTATTGTTTGTGATGGTAGTTTTTGTAGTCGTAATGTTGGTGTGGTGGTGTTTGTTATTTGTGGTAATATTGATGTTGGTGTTGTTGTTGTGGTTGGTGTTGGTAGTAGCGCTGATGATATTGGTTGTGGCATTGATTGTAGTACCAATGGTGATGGTGCCGGTGATGTTTGTTGCAAAGGTAGTCTTTGTAGTGGTAATGTTGGTGTGGTGGTGTTTGTTACTAGTGATGATGTTGATGGTGGTGTTGTTGGTAATAGTAGTGGTGTTGATGTTGGTTGTTTTACTGTTTGTAGTGCCAATAGGAGTGGTATTGGTGATGTTCTTTGTAATGGTATTCTTTTAAGTGGTAATGTTTGTGGACTTGTTACTAGTGGTAATATATATGGTGGTGGTGGTGGTAGTAGTGGTGATGATATTGGCTGTGGCATTGGTTGTAGTGGCAATGGCGGTGGTGCCGGTCATGTTTGTTGTAGTGGTAATGATTGTATCGGTAATGTTGGCGTTTTACTTGTTACTAGTGGTATTGTTGTTGATGCTGGTGTTGGCAGTGCTGGGTTGTGGGGAATTATTGGTTGTTAGGTTGGTAGTGGTTAAATTTTGTTATAATTGGGAATGTGGTGGTCGTCATAATAATTGTTTCTACTTTTGGCACAAGGCCAGCAATTATCTCAGTGTATTACTGGTACTCTATTTTATCGACCCTGTAAGGATAAAAGTCAAATCAACCTCGGCGGGATTTGAACTTAGATTATTGTGGTCGTCATAATAATTGTTTCTACTTTAGGCACAAGGCCAGCAATTACCCAGTGCATTACTGGTACTTTATTTTATCGACCCCGTAAGGATGAAAGGCAAAGTTAACCTCGGCGGGATTTGAACTCAGAATGGCAAGGACCGTAACTCTATGCGTCAAAGCATGACGTCCGACCCTCTACCGATACTGCCAATCCAGTCATAATAATTGTTTCTACTTTTGGCACAAGGCCAGCAATTATCCCAGTACATTACTGGTACTTTATTTTATCGACCCCGTAAGGATGAAAGGCAAAGTAAACCTCGGCGGGATTTGAACTCAGATCGTAAAGGGACGTAACTATGCTGGAAAGCATGGCGTCCGACCTTCTACCGATACTGCCAATCCACCGAGTCATAATAATGTTAGACAGGCTGGTAGGTAGATAGACAGGCAGGTGGGTAGGAAAGAAGGTTGGAAGGAAAGAAAAAATGAAGGTAGGTAGATAGGCAGGTAGGTTGGTAGGTAGGCTGGTAGGTAGGTAGTTGTGATGGCTGCTAATGATGATCGGGACGATGCTGAGCGCGGTGGACGTTTTGGGTGTGGTTGAGATTCTGGTGGTGTGTAGTTAGTTATGCGGTAGTAGTGGTGATGTTAGGTAGGTAGAGGGTAATGCATAAAATATATAGGTAGGGAGGAGGTAGGAGAATAAATGTTGATGAGTGTAGGACGGAAGATATGTAGGTAGGTGTCAGTGGTGTGGGAGAAATGAAATTTTAGCTATATCCTTGATATCTCATCATACAGAAAATGTCACCAGTGAATGCTTCTTGATGGTTACACAATAGCGGTAAGAGCGGCGACAAATCTCTTGAAATCCTTTTGATTTCTTTAGCACTATGTTTTGTAGCTTTGTCTCTATTCTTTCTCATTGACAGCCCGTGTCTCGAGAATGCTGCCTTCTATGGGCTGGCACTTTTGTTTTTATCTGACGTACACGGCTACGCTAGTTCGCTTATAGTGATCGCTACGATCCCCCAGAGGGTTTTGCCGGACAAAGGCAACGTCAAACATCTGAACAAAAGCAAGTTATTATAGCAATTAAAGGTGTACGTACCAGATATGATGTGTATATATGTTTATATATGTTTGGATGAATATGTATGTGTAAGTGTGGATGTACAGAATTATGTATGCTTGAGTTTGTATTTGTGTTTTTGTAAATAATGTATGTTTCTGTATTTGCGGCTATATGTGCGTGCACACAAACGCTTACACACGCACACACAAACACAAACATACACACACACACACACACACATATATATATATATATATATATATATATATATATATATATATATATATATATATATATATATATATATATATATATATATATATATATATATACATGTAAGTGTGACATTTTTCTCGTGATGGGATTGTTTATCGTAAATATATAGGTATGTGTGTGTATGTATATATATATATATATGTGTGTGTATGTGTGTGTGTGTGTGAATAAACCCATATACGTTAGTGTGTGTGTGTGCGTATGTGTGACTATGTATATACCGAAGTCCTTGTGGCAAATAAAAATAAATCATCATCATCACCAACACCAACATCATCATCATCATCATCATCATCATTATTATTATTGTTATGATTATTGTTATTATTGTTATTATTATTGCTTATTAAAATCACTAATCATCACAGTCAACATCATCTATTTTTTTTTCATTTCTGATACACTTCTGGTTATCATTATTGTTGTTGTTGTTGTTGCTGCTGTTATTTGTTGTTAGTTTTCTTGTTTTTACAATCCTCTTTATTATACCTATTGTATTTAGTGATGTTGGCTTTCATCACTATCGTCACACTTTTCTTCATCCTCTTCATCATCTTTCTGTTCACCATCACCATCCTCATCACCATCACCATCACCATCATCATCAACGTTGTCATCATCATCATCATCATCATCATCATCAACATCATCATTATCGTCAACATCATTATCGCCATCATCAACATATTACCATCATCATCATCATAATCATCATTATCATCATTATCATCATCATCATGACCATCATCATCTTCATCATTATCATCATCATCATCATATATATATATATATATATATATATATATATATATATATATATATATATATATATATACATATATATATCATCATCATCATCGATATCATCTGCAACTTCCTCATCGTCAACATATTTATTCTTATCATCATGGTCTTCATCGAGGATCTGCCCCTTCCTCCCCCTCATCATCATCATCATTAATATCATCATCATCATTAACGCTGCTAGTAGTAGTAGTACCAGTAGTAGTTAGCAATAGTAGTATTGTTAGTAGTAGTAGTTGTTGTTGTTGATGTTGTTGTTGTTTTTGAAGTCTCATATTAGTAGCTTATAATTGTTATAAAATAAAATTTTTCGTTTTCATTGTATTTAAATTTATAATGAAATGTTGTTGTTTTTGCCCTAATTTAGCTCTAATTAAACAGGACAATAATTAATGTACTTCTAGCCATGACCTTCTCTTATATTTCGCCTCTGGAGAGAAATTCCGAGAAGAAATTTGTCGATCTAACACTTTTATTTTTAATGATCAAGTGCAGTTTAAGATCAGATTTCTAGGATATCAAATTACCATATTGACGCTCACTTGTTCGTTAATTTTATTTGATATTTATCATCATTGCAAAGAGCCCTGTGACTAGACTCACCACTTGGTGTTCGTATCAGTTGTTGTCAGGATATTTGGTGTTCACGGCCCTCGAACTCCCATTTTCTTCCTCAAAATTACGAAGAGGTCATCCCGCATGAGGAGGGAACACCATTAGATGGAGTGGATATGCTGTGGGTTGCGCTGATTTTGTTTTTTCCACCGTAATGCCTTCGTCTTTTTTATCTGCGCGATATCTTCATATATTTTGTATTCTTTTAAGCAATTACTTGCTATTAACACTTTCGAATTCGGTTTTGAGGTTAAGAATTCTAAGATCTTTTGAAAATGACGTAATATTTCCTTTTATATGATTTTTGTATGATTTGGTCAAGGAAAATTCCCAAACGTTACACCTCAATTGAATTGAAATTATTGCTATAAAAAATGTAGAGGAAAGAAACATGACTACTCAGACATTTTGCAGCTGATGATTAGAAAATTATTTTCAGTTTCGAAAACGAAAAATAATTAAGAATTGTAAACATGACGAAAGTTGAAGAAAAGGGCTAAGGTTTACCCCACTATCGAAAAGGAAAACAAACACTATAAAATGAGTAGAGGCACTATAGCATAAGACAAAATACAATGTGTTTTCAGGTTACATCTCCCCATGTTCTAAGTTCAATTCCCATCAAGGTTCACTTTTTCCTTCACACTTTCGAGTGGAATAAATAAGTAATGTTGTTGGCACCTTTGAGGGTGGTGCTTGAGCATGGTCAGAGATCGAGGATAGAAACCAGTGAATGGAAATTTCTCAAAGAATTAGATGATTTTTTAACTACAAAAAGCGGTGCGGGTGGGTAAAATGCAGCCATTCATACTTGCTTTAGTGGAGGTAATTAGAAACACCTTGAAAAGTTTTCGCTTTTTAAGAAATTTTAACATGCTTGAAGATGACGAACATTTGCAAATTCTGAGAGGAAAGGGGTCAAGAAAATTGCCAAATTTCAAACATCAAAGACGTTGAACATATCACTATATAAAAAGAAAAACAGGTGATGATGTAGTGAGATGAAAAACAACCATTCAGGCTTGTTTCGTCTGATGATAATTACAAATGCCTTGCGAAGTGTGAGATTTTCAAAACGTTCTAGCAAACTTGAAAATATGATGTCTCTAAGAATGCGAGTGTCATAGAAATAGTCAATCATCACGTAGCAAAGTAGTTAAAAATTATGCAGAAGGAAATACGTGGTGGGACTAAAATCAAGAAAATCCGTCTCTTTCCTGTGAAGACAATTAAAAACTGAGGAAATATTTCTGGATGTTTAAATGCTTTTAAATCTTGAAACATGGTAGGAGCAGATCATTTTGTTTTCACTATTTTACAGTTTAGTCAGAAACTAATGCACATGAATGTTTTTCAATCAAATGAATGGATCGGGGAGGTATACGGAAATTAGAAACCTGACTCGAATCCTTGTAACATAGTGGAACTCTCGCTAATGAGACAAAGGTCAGATATTGATGTTAAACCAGTTGATTTATTAAGAATATTACTCATGTAGGCCTCAGCATGATTTGAACTCAGGATGCAGAAATAAAACATATCGTCAAAAGCTCTACGGGTCCCATCAATCTCAGTATTGATGCTTTTTTATTGATTACGAAAGAATACAAGGCAAAAGTTATCCCTATGATAGGCGGGATGCTCTCAGAACACAGAGAACCAGAATAATGTGCGGTAAGGCCTTATGCCCAACACTGTAAAGATTTTAGCAATTTTCATCAGATGTATAGAAGGAGATTGATTACAGAGAGAGAATAAGTGAGAAATAGAAATTGAGAGACAGAGAGTGAGTGAGAGAGAGAGAGGAGAGGGGATAGAGAATGTGTGTGTGTGTGTGTGTGTGTGTGTTGGTGTTGGTGTGTGTGTGTGTTATCTATGCTATTTACCAAGGGAGACATTTCTTGTCAAAGCCTACGAGTTCAGAAAGAGGATCTTGGAGTATTGTGTAATATGCTGGAATTGCATTTAACACAAATCTGCCCCTTTCAGCTCTTTATGTATATATGTGTGTGTGTGTGTGTATGTGTGTGTGTGTTATTTATTTATTATATATATATATATATATATATATATATATATATATATATATATATATATATATATATATATATATATATGTATATATGTATATATATATATACATATATATATACATATATATGTATGTATATATATGTATATATATATATATATATATATATATATATGTATGTATATATATATATATATATATATATATATGTATATATGTATATATATATACATATATATATACATATATATGTATGTATATATATGTATATATATATATATATATATGTATGTATATATATATATATATATATATATATATATATATATATATATATATATATATATATATATATATTTATATATATATATGTAAGTATATATATATATATATATATGTGTGTGTGTACAGACAGAGGGAGAGCGAATAAGAGAAAGAGAGTATTTAGTGATAAATATAAAAATAGATAGATAGATAGATAAATATGGCGGATGCAACACGGTGTAAAAATGGAATCGAAGAGGCACACATGATACATAATCATACACATACATGTATATATATACATATAATACACACAGACCCAAACACAAATACACACACAAACACACAGGCGCAGCCACACACACGCTCATCCACACATTCACACACACACACACATATATATATATATATATATATATATATATATATATATATATATATATATATACAATTTTTAACAAAAAGATGAATTAGCGTATGATATGGAACTCCGTTGAAAAGTCACGCGCGCTCCGAAGGCAGGAAAGGCGGGGATGGGTCAGCCATCGGTGTATCCATAGCGGATTAAAGATTTGGATTTCGCTGCATTGAAACAAATCACTGCTTGAAATTATCGGTCACGAGTCTTACTGGCCGATTAAAAGCTTGCTTCCTTTTACTTCTTCTTTTCAGCGTCTCCCCTCTCCCTACACAACATCCACTTCATTCATCTCCCTCCTCTTCATATCATTACTCTCATCTTTTCACCCTCCTCATCCATTTTTACCACTGCCACCACCTTCAATATTTTTTTTTTTTCCATTGACACCAACACTACTAACAACAATACCACGGTCAGATCCTCTACCACAGCTATGATAAATTACGTTGGCATTCATCTGCTAGAAATAGCAGTCACATCTCTCTCGATTCAAACCTGCATCCAGTAATGAAAAAGTCATTGGATAAAGTGGTTCTCTACTCCTCTGGCGTAGTAAAAAAGAGGGATGTTCTTTGCTGGAATGTCATTCCTCATACAGCTTTTCGATTAGATATGACATGGGATTAAACAAATAAAATCAAGCATCATCATCAACATTAATACACATACAATCATCTGAAGTACCATCAGCCCTAATAACATCAACCAGAACTCTAATAACATCAACATCACCACCAACAACAAAGGCAAAAGCAACACAGCAACACATTCATCATCATCATCATCATCATCATCATCACTACCATTAGCTTTATACCCATCACGAAAACTACCACCAATACTGAAACACACGAAAACACCACTGGTATCGCAACTAGTATCGCAGCTATAACAACAGCTACTCTCACTAACATTACGAATATTACCAACCAGACCGAAACCACCATAACATGTGAATCATTGATAAATAGGTAGATAGATAAATAGATGGGTAAATAGGTGCCTGGACTGTTTATTGTTTAGAAAGACGGACTTGGAGGTGGACGGTTAGATGGTTAGATGGTTGTGTGGCTGGTTTGATAGATGGAATCATGAAAAATAAGATGGAGGTTTGAATAGAAGGATGGATAGCTAGCTAACTAGAAGGATGGATAGCTGATAGCTAGCTAGGTAGATGGATGGATAACTAGCTAACTGGAAAGATGGATAGCTAGCTAGCTAGAAGGATGGATACAAACGAGCTAGATAGACGGATGGAATTAATGGCTGGATAGTATGACTGTGTATGAGTGGTTGGATGGCTAGAAGTTTTGATTGGCAAGCTGATTGGCTGGTTAGATGGATGGATTGATGGGTGCATGGTGAGAAGGGTTGATGTTTCATTTTATGAATTATTCGATCAATAAATTGCTGAACGTTTGAATGGTTGGGCGGGTGGATATATGTCCGTGGTGTAGATGGAATGAAGATCGAATGGCTGGTTTGATAAATGGATAGATAATCAGATGGTTGGGTGGTTGGGCATATAATCGAATGACTGGGTGGATGGTTGGTCTGATCGTTGGTTGATTTGGTGGATTGGTGGAAGATAAATTAGAATTTTCTTTCTTTTACCTTCGATCTCTGTTCAACATCCTTTGCTAAACAGTGATTTTTGTTGACCCTGGTCATACTATTATTGTTGTTGTTGTTGTATTTGTTGTTTATGTAGTTGTTGTATTTGGTGTTGTATTTTTTATCCTGTTGTTGCTGGTGTTGATGAGTTTGTGTTTTATTAATAATGTTATTGGTATTAATATTGGTGCAGTTGTTTTTTCCTGTTATGCACATGTCGTTGATGCCACTACTGTTATTGATGTTCTTATTGTTGCTGTTGCTGTCTTCTTTCGTCATTTTGGGGAGGTTTTTGAACTGTTGTTGTTGTGGTTTTTGTTTTTATTGTTGTTGTCGTGATTCTAGTTGTTCCCGCTGTTGTTATTTACGTCATTAAAAAACATTGGTTATAACAAGCAAACACCTTTGTTAGTGTGAATCCTGATCCGGCGGTGTTTTGTGCATTTAGGGTCAGCTAAATGACGATAGACAATGATAAAGATGTGGACGGTGTGAGCTAGCAGCGGGGAAAGTAGGGGAGGGGGTCTCCGTCACACATAAAGCTGTAATCCGAGAAAGTCTATGAATAGGTGTGTATATATATATATATATACATATATATATATATATATATATATATATATATATATATATATATATATATATATATGTATATATATATACTTTCCTTACATATATATGTACTTACATATATATACATACATACTTATATATATGTGTATGTGTGTGTGTGTGTGTGTCTCTTTATACATATGTGTGTATTTCGGTGTGTATATATGTGTGGGTCAAGACATATTCCTATGTCTGCATGTGTCTATGTTATTTTCACGACAATTGTTTATGTATGTGCATGTATGTGCATTGCGTTCGTATGCGTTTGAGTAGATATTTAGATGTTTATTTGTGTTTGTTTATAGAGCTGCGTGTATTTACATGCATATAATGAGTGGGTGTGTATTTTTGGTGCATTTAGGTTTATTTGTCTGTGCGTGCTGTAGTGAATATGACTGTATGATTATATGTATATTTGCTTATTGGTTCATTCAATGGCGTTTGGGTATATGTTCACATGTATGTTTGTGTTTCATTGTGCATGTGTGTGTGTATATATATATATATGTATATATGTATATATATATATATATATATATATATATATATATACATATTTATGTATATATATATATATATATATATATATATATATATATATATATATATATATATATATATATATATATATATATATATATATATATATATATATATACATAAATATGTATATATGTATATAAATATATAAATATATACATATATATATATACATACATAAATATGTATATATGTATATATATATATATATATATATATATATATATATATATATATATATATATATATATATACATATATGTATATATGTATATATGTGTATATTTATATATATATATATATATATATATATATATATATATATATATATATATATATATATATATATATATATATGCATATATGCATATATGCATATGTGTGTGTGTGTTTGTTTATTTATTGTATGTACATGTGTGTGCATGTGCCTTTGTATTTGTGCATATGCATACGCATTCCTGTGTGTATATATATATATATATATACATATATTTGTGTATGTGTGTCGCTGTGCATTAATGAGAGTTTAAAAGACAAAATGATTCTTCTTATTATTATTTTAGTTTTTATTCTATCCTTTTATTTTCAAGTCTTAAATCTTATTACGGGTAGATTATTGTTGTTGGTGTTGTTGTTGTTTGTGTCGGTGGTGGTGCGCGTCCGGTATTAATTCTTTTCAAATGAAAATGTTATTAGCCTAAATACTGTGATATATGTTGTTTTTGTTACCGTGGGTTCTTATTGTTGTTGTTATTGTAGTTATTTTCCCTGCCGATATTTTTTTTGCTATTGAAGCCCGTGGTGTTGATGCTGTCGTAGTAATTGTTGTTGTAATTCTTCTTGCTGTTGTAGTTCCTTGCGTTGTTGTTGTTGTTGTTGTTTTGTTATTATTTTGTGGCAATTGTTTTTTTTTTAAATATTCATTTTTTTGGTTAATGATGTTGCTATTGTATTTCCTTTTTCTTGGTTATGTTTTGCTATTAATATTGTTGTTGTTGTTGTTGTTGTTGTTGTTGTTGTTGTCTTTCGTTTTATTTGAGATTTGGTTGCTATTGTTGTTGCTGCTATTGTAGTTCTTTATGTAGATGATGTTCTTGATATTCTTGCTGTTGTTGCTATTTTATTTCTCCTTGATGATAGTTATTGTTGTTTATGTTGTTGTTGTTGATGTGGTTATACATCTTTTGTCTGTGCCGTTGTATGACACCTTCCTTTCTTGCAGGTTTTTTATGGATTTGATTCAAGGTTCTGCACTTTACAAAGAAGGAATAACATATTTCATAACTTATAATAATAATTGTATCTAAATTTGGCACAAGGCCAACAATTTTAGGGGGAAATGAATGTCGATTAAATCAACCCCAGAGCGTTACTGGTACTTTAATTTATTGAGAATGAAAGGCAAAGCTAAACTGGGCGGGATTTGAACTCAAGACGTAAAGAGATGTAACTATATGCCGTAAAGCATATTGCTCGATGTTCTAATGATTTCTAATTCAGTCACAAGTTCTGCAATTTGGACGAAGGTGAGAGTCGATTATATCTACCCCAGTACTTAACTGGTATTTTTATTTTATCGACCTCGGAAGAATGAAAGGCAAAGTTTACAGCGGCTTGTTTTGAATATATAGGACCGTAAAGAAGAAACGCGAAGCATTTTCTCCTCTAGCAGACGCTTTCATGATTCTGTCAAAATGTAACTGCCTCTGCACTAAATGTACATTACCGTAACACATGTAATGTGACAGTTCAGAGTATATTGTTAGGGATTGTTAGAAATTACACTTTGTAGCATTTCTTTTATCAAAAGCCAAACCGTTATGTTTGCCAATGTTGCCAATGTTGTTGTTATTATGACCCTTGGTCAGGTGAGGTAATGAAGATGCGTGGCTTACGGTTAGGGTGTCCGCCTTACGATTTTCAAGCTGCGAGTTAGATACATGGTGACACATTGTCTCCTTGCGCAAGATATTTTACTTCACGTTGCTTCAGTTTTCTCAACCGGAAAAAAATATTTATATATATAATTCATTGGCCAACTTCATCACATAATGCATGACGCTGAATTCTCTTGATTACTCTTTGGATGCTACACTTGACTCTGGAATACCCAACCACTTGGATATTTGTTTCACGAGAAATCTGTTCGAATAACTCGAACGCTCATCGTCGTATCCGATGGAGGTCCAACATGCAGTCAAGGTAATATTAGAAACGTTCTGTAATGTGGTGCATTTACAAATTCACTCGAAAGCATTGGATTCCAGTTATTATTTCAAATGTCGCAGAGATAAATTGTGCTTTCCATTCTTCCTAGGTCGATCAAATATGGTACCAACATCGACTTCATATCGCTTCCCATCAAATTGATGAACTTGGTCCTAATTCAGAAGCCACTAATATAGTTACCAATCGTAAATTCCGAGTAATTTAATTTTAGATAATGTATTTTCAAGTATATTATGTAAGGATCCCTTCAAAAGTGAAGAACGAAGATGTTGGGTTACCATTGTTGAAGTTATTGTTATTGTTGTAGCAACTATTAAAAATAATCAAACAAAGACACGCACACACCTTCGTACGGACATACATTCCTACAAACGCGCAAAAAACACACTAACACACTCATCTTGCCCACAAATCAAACTAGAATTTATGTACATAGAGACTCACAAAAATGTGCAAACGCAATCAAACATGTTCATCACACACACACACACACACACACACACACACACACACACACACACACACACACACACACACACATATATATATATATATATATATATATATATATATTACATACAAATACTAAGCTTCTATAAAATGCTTACTAAACACATTCACACACACACAGGCAGAAAGACACGCGCACATGAGTATGACGGATACAAAAAATCACTCCGTATACATATAAGAGTTAAATTCTCTAGAAATAGATCAATACACACACACATACACGCACACGCACGCACACTCACACACACACACACATATATATATATATATATATATATATACAGACACACATACACATACACACACTCGTAATATAATATATATATATATAAACACACACATATATATATATATATACTCATTTATATATATGTATGCACATATACATATACATGCCGGAATAACAAAACTTTCAGAAAGATTTCTTCACTAGGGGGAGTTAAATGAAGTGATTTCCTTTGCCTGGGATTCTAATTTAGTTACTGGTGGTGTAAATCTTTCTAAGTGTCTGTATGTGAGTATCTATATATGTATATATATATATATATATATATATATATATATGTGTGTGTGCGTGTCCTTTTGTTTGCGTGTGTAGGGCTGGGTGTGTATGTGCGTGTGTGTTAGGTTATAAAATGTCGCCTTAATTGCCTCAGCTTTTGTGTGAAGATCCTGCCGCAAATTTTCCTTTTTTATTTTTCATGACTTATATTTTATTTATTTGATTGCTTCACCACAATCACGCCATGCTGTTCCGCTCTCCAGCATCCTTCAACCTACACATAGTATATGTAATATTCTCTAGCCCTTCATCTAGTTCTCCTCTCTCTCTATATATATATATGTATATATATATATATATATATATATATATATATATTTATATATACATATATATATGTGTATATATGTATATATATATATATATACACATACATATATATATATATAAAAGAGTGTCTATCAAAATGGGTGTTTTTCACGTCATGAGTATCGGTTTATGCGTATATATATATGTATGTATGTGTGTGTGTGTGTGTGTATACACTGCTAGCGCCGTATTCCGGTTGACCAAACAGCCCTTAGTAACAGAGCAAACATCTTCCTGTAAGACCAATGGCACTGTCACCATCATTATCATCTCTATCATCACTCCAATAGTTTTACAACCTCCACCAGAATTATCAGCACCAGCTCCACTATTGTTAACACGACGAGAAGCAGACCAATACGATCACCATCATACTCGACACCACCGTTGCTTAAAGCAGTATCTACAGCACCACACACATCTTACAACAATACCAACCACATCCATAACATGAGCTAATGCAGGAGCCAATCTCATAAGCTAAACGACACATACGGAAAGATTATAGTCAATGATAAGGCCCTACACCCAATATCTATATTCCTCATCTGGTAGAATCAAGCCTTTCCTAAGCACGTAAGCAAAATATATGGAATATCTGTACTTAAGAATCGATCTTTGGGCGTAGATTCGATGTGCTTAGAAATAGGCAACCATGGTGGCGTCTTCATTAATGTTTCTTACTATAGTATGTGATGATCAGGGTGGTGTATTGGCAGTTTCGGTAAAGCATCGGAGAAAATGCTTCACTGTGTTTATATTTAACATTGTACGTTCTGACTTCAATATATATATATATTATATTAGATTAGATTTTGGCAGTATTGGTAGAAAGGTCGGACATGCTTTCCAGCGTAGTTACGTCCCTTTACGACCTGAGTTCAATTCCTGCCGAGGTTAACTTTGCCTTTCATCCTTATGGGGTCGATAAAATAAAGTACCAGTAATGTACTTGTTAATTGCTGGCCTTGTGGCAAAAGTAGAAACAATTATACTAGATTACACACACACACACACATATATATATATATATATATATATATATTGTTTTCTACATGTGAGTATGTATGCATGCCTATTTGTACGTGTGTACGTATGAATGTGTTAATCTATATGTTTATAAAGGTGTGTATGCATATATGCGTATATATATATATATATATATGCATGTATCTACGTATGTGTGCATATATGTATAGGTTGTCTCTATTATATTTGTGTAGATGTAAGTCTCCAGCGCTTAATTTCTTTATCTGCCCCCCCCCCTCCCCTCCTCTATATCTCTTTCTTTCTCTCTCTCTCGCTCTCAATGCCATCATCTCTCTATTGACTTCTGTCTGTCATACACTCTTTCTCTCTCTCTTTCATTGTCTTTCTCTTACCATTCCCCTTCTCTCTCACTCTCTCTCATTAGCTCTGCTAGTCAACCATTCACGCCATTTTACAACGTCGTAAATCGCCGCCAAACTTCACCATAAATTTTCATGGCCACAAAACGATTTGTTCTTTCCGGTCATCTCATTTCATCAGTCTAAGCTGTCTGTCCTTTGTTCTCTACGTGTGTATGTATGTATGTTTGCAAGTATGTATGTATGTATGCATGTATGCAATTATCTATTTATGTATGTATGCAAGTATGTTTGTATTCATATATGTATGCAGACAATATGTGTGTATGTGTATATATATATATGTGTATGTGCGTGTGTGTGTGTGTATATATATACGTATATATATATATGTATATATATATATAAATATATATATATGTGTGTAAATGAAGTAATTCCGTCGGAAAAGTCCAGGAAAAAAGAGTGCTCTATGTAGGTAACAGAGCTTAATAGTTATGTAATAAACAACATAAGGCAATTATTCCATTTACCAGTGGTTTCTTAAAAGCCAAAAAATTTGCTTTCAATCATCAGAATGAAAAATTTCATTCTGATGATTGAAAGCAAAGTTTTTTGCTTTTAAGAAACCACTGGTAAATGGAATAATTGTCTTATGTTGTTTATTACATAACTATATATATATATATATATATATATATATATATATATACAAGTGTGTGTGAATGTACGTCTGTCTTTTTCGGTGGATTGGCACTATCGGTAGAGGGTCGGACGCCATGCTTTCAAGCATAGTTACGTCCCTTTACGATCTGAGTTCAAATCCCGCCGAGGTTGACTTTGCTTTTCATCCTGACGGGGTCGATAAAATAAAGTACCAGTAATGCACTGGGTAATTGCTGGCCTTGTGCCTAAAGTAGAAACAAGTATTTCTGCTCTTCTGATGATATATGTCCATTTCACAGTGTCTCTTCTATCCTACATCTCCAATATTTTACTGGTATTTTATTTTGTCGCCTCTTGGTGGCTGACAAGTAATGTTGGCCACGGCTATATTTGAAACCAGAATATTAAACGACAGTAACTAACTTATAGCCCAGCATTGTGTCCCTCGAGGTAACGATTTTGCCAACATCGTTCTCAGAGTGAAGTTGTAGGTGGATGATTTTTTCTGAGAATTTTCCTGCAATTACATTTAAATTTTGCTCAACCTTCTTATAAAATGATACTTTGGATAATGTCGACCTGCATTACGAAGGAAAGAGACTGTGATACTGGTAGAGGTTAGCAAACGATAACTGATACCCATCGTATACACTAACCTACGACATTTATATAAAATCTCTCTACTATAGCTTCGAGTCAGTACAAATGTTGTAAGTGAAATTAAATCATCAGAAGTGCGATATTCAATCAATATGGCTTTTATTTTAGGGTCCTCTGTGTTAAGTGCTGGAAATGCTTATCAGTGGCTGAAGCCTTTCTTTTCTTTATTTTCTTCCCTACATTTATTTTTAATCGTTCTTCTCACCAAATGTTTTCCAATCTTTATATTTTACTCTTTCATTCTCTCATTTCATTTATCATTCGTATACTTTCTTCTTTCATACATAAATTCATTCTTTCATTGCTTGTTTTTCATTAATCCTCTATTTTTGTAATTCATCGACGTATTTCACCCATTCTTCAGCATTCTACTGGAATTATTCACCTATAAATTAATTCAATCTATCAATATCTCCATCCTTCTTTAGTTCATTCACTCTTTCTTTCACTCTCTTTCATTCATTTATCTATTCGAAATATATTTTTTTAATGTCATTCTTTACGTTTTTCATTCTATCTTGGAATTTTTATATCTTAATTCTTTTGTTTATGTCATTCATTCAATATATTCTTTCTTTCTTCTTCAATTATTTCTTTCATTTTTATTCTTTTTATCTTTATTTCGGTTTTTCTTTCTTTCTTTCGTTCCATATATATATATATCTTTCATTCCTTTTAGATTGTTATTTACTTTCTTTCATTCCGTCTCATTATTTACTGTTTCTCTTCCATCATAATGTCCTTCATTGCTCTGCTAATGAACTCCACTATAGCACCAAACCTGTCATACAACAACACCACAGAGCCAACCACAAATCACCAAATAAAACAAAGCTTTCCATCATCACCACCACCACCGCCACCACAACCACAACCGCCGCCACCATCACCACAACCACGACAACCACCACCACCACCACCACCATCACCACCTCTATCACCACCACTATCACCACCACCACCACCACCACCACCATGTGCACCCCTAACATCACCTCTAAGAACAACAACACCACCACCGCCAAAACAACAACAGCACCATCACATCTACCAACAACAAAATGAATAACAACAACAGTAGAGACAATACAAAGAAAGACATACAACATACATTACATCAACAACAGCGACAACAAAAACAACAGCAACAACAACAACAAGGTCATTAGTAACAGCTTTGACAACAAAAACCAACAATGGAATCGGCTCAGGCTATATGTGGTCACTCGTCCTGCTAGAAATAGCAGCCAAAGTTTCTTTAATTCACACTACACGAACTTAGAAGAGGACACACTGCATAACATTGTTCTAGAAACACTACACACGGGAAATATACACGTGGGTCACGTCTGGAGTGCCTTTCATCACTGGTCTACTCGAGCAAGGCTGACCTGGGGCTCAACAACAAACATATTAGTAAAACGAATCATACCTATCACAATATATCATCATCACCATCACCATGTTCATCATCATCATCACCATCATCATCATCATCAGCAGACTTTGAAGAAGTATAACGATGACAACAACAACCACAACAACATAATTATCAATAACAACAACAGCAACAACTATAACAACGACTACAACAACAACAACAACAGCAATAATCACGATAACAACAGCAACCGAATTGGTGACAACAATAACAATAACAACAACATCAACAATAATAATAATAATAATGTTAATAAATTTCAAGTGGTTACCTAGGAAACAGCAATATTGTATAGTGCTGATGTTAGTGGAGATAGCATTAATGTTGTTGTTGTTTGTGGTGTGGCTGTTAGGGGATTATGTGGTCGTTGTGGTGGTGATGGTGGTAGTGATGAGGGGTTAGTGGTTATGGTGCTGCCTTTGGTGGTGACGGTGACAGTGGTGTTGGTAGTGGTTGTGGTTGTGGTAGTGATAATGGTGATAGGTGTGATGTTGATAATGATGGTAGTGTTTAGGCCAGCTAAACTGTGGTGGTTTCGAACCCAGGCCATCCAGTATTTTCCCTACATATATATAGGGCGCAGACCTACATCGTAATGTCATTTGATCGAGGTTTGGTTAATATTTCTAGCAAACAAATTTACCATTAAAAGCCCCTTCATTGGTTTGACTTGATGATGGTGTTGGTATGGTGGTGAAGTAGAGTCGGTGATAGTGGAGATGGTGGTATAGGTGGTACTAATGGACGGTGAGATCATCTAAGCTGATCGGACTGTAAGCGGTTGCTAAATCCGTGACTGTTGCCACAACCGGTACATATATTTCTCAGTAATTAACGTCACCCTCGTCTACACAGATCATCACAAGAAAAAAAAAAAACGGTTCACAGAGTCCAGTCTCTTACAACATATATTTCTTACTGTCACATAGGTTGGCAATAGAGCGCTGATCTCGCCCCAAACACTCAAGCACATCAACGATAGTTGTGGATTGGCAGTATCGGTAGAGGGTCGGACGCCATGCTTTGACGCATAGAGTTACGGCCTTTGCCATTCTGAGTTCAAATAACGCCGAGGTTAACTTTACCTTTCTTCCTTACGGGATCGATAAAATAAAGTAACAGCAATGCCCTGGGATAATTGCTGGCCTTGTGCCAAAAGTAGAAACAATTATTAAAAACATTGACAATGTTGATAAGAAAACTTTCAGCTGAACTGGTCAGCAGAAGGTCATCAGAGAAGAACACACCCTCATGTACCCAAAGTAACCTAGTTTGTTTTCTTAGGAAAAATGTTATCCTTTGCTTGCGAGAACATAACCTTCAAAATATTATCCAGCGTTATATAACATATATCGAGACATTTAGTCGAAGTCGGCATTATTTTGGGGATATTTCCGATCAGTAAATATAATTCGTGTTATTTTGATATGCAATGTATAATAAAATCTGCTTCAGATCTAGATGAATATGGTAGACCTGCTCACCAGTTGGGAGATCGTTATGGAAATATAATCAACTTCTGAGAGATTCTTGAAGTGTTTGCTTGTAGTCGTCTTATTTGAAATTTCTTTTGATCTATTGATTGTTTCTTTCCTCTTTTGATTTCCTCTCGCTTATTTAATGCACGGGAGACAGTGGGAAAGAGAGAGAGAGAGAGAGAGAGAGAGAGAGAGAGGCAGAGAGAGAGAGAGAGAGAGAGAGAGAGAGAGAGAGAGAGGGGGGGAGCGAGAGAGAGAGAGAGGAGTATGTGTGAGTGTGAGTGTGTGTTGAAGTAAGAAGATGAAATTAATTATAAAGGTCTGATATATACATACTTAAACGCGCACTCACACACGTACACACACACATACACATACACACACACACATATATATATATATATGTTAAGTATTTCCGAAGAAAAAGCAAAGGAAAATAGAGTGCTCTATGTATAATACACAGTTGTTTCATTAGAAAGTGAACAACACAAGATATAACTACTCCATTACCAAAGGGCCCTGAAACCTTGTGTGTATATTTATATTTATATATACTCCAGCATTTTAATGTTGCAAACGCGTTTATATCGTCATGCCCACTTTGAGGCTTTGAAAACTTGATGGAGAATGATATTTAGATTCATGCTGTTAAGGAACTTCACAATGATTCCCGTGGCCAATGTCTTGAAGGCGAGTAAATAGGCACTTCTAGAGTGGCAGCAAATCGCCCGTGTTTTACTACTGTTGGTTGATACAGTTTGTTGCAGTATATGCAGTGTCTTGCGAAGTAAGTATTGTTAGTTGCGATCCCTGGATCGTTATATGAGAGGGACGTTGAGATGTAGTGCTTTTGGTAACGATACCTCCATTGAAATGGAATAGTCTGGCAGTGTTCATTGTGTTCCCTCATCTTAACGAATATCCAAGGTGGATAAATATATACTAGATTAGATGTTAGTATCGTATAGTCCTTCGGAAAACCATTTGTTTCTATTGCGGTGGCTCTGAAGTCTACGACCATAAATCGGAAGTATCCACATAGAGGACATATAGCAGGGTTTCGTAAATGTTATTACATATATATATATTTGAGAATCTAGCTGTCGATACGGCCGGACCTCAGCCGTCGGGGTCCTAACACTTTTCCTATATATACATATATATACATATATATACATATATATATATATGAAGTAAGAATATTTTCGAAACAGCGAGCGAGTTTGAAATATATATACATATATTAGAAATATAAGCTATCGCCGTATTTTGACTAAAGAAATTATTTAGCCTGATAGTGGGGTTCAGAACCCTCGGAGAAATGGAAAAAGATGAGTATTGTATGTCAATTCTCATCTTTTTCCATTTCTCCGAGGGTTCTTAACCCCATCATCAGGCTAAATAATTTCTGTAGTCAAAATACGGCGATAGCTTATATTTCTAATATCTGTATATATATATATATATATATATATATATATATTATATATATATATATATATATAATATAAGATCAAAAGATGGTTAAAGGAGTTCCATGTATTTTATTATGCGCATTTCAAAAACAAACATCATCATGCAATAATATTTGTGTTTTCATCAGATAAAACAGGAGAACATGATATGAAGGCTAAAAAACACTTGTGGATAGTGCAGTTTTAAAGCAACATATCATGTATACTCCAGTATACTCCAGTCCTACAAACTGTAGAGTGCTTCTTATCCGATATCTGCATTGCTTTATTGTACTACAATAAAACTCACCTCCTACATTATATATATATATATATATATATATATATATATATATATATATATATATATATATTTACATGACATATGCATATATGTACTTATCTATCTATGTAGACAATTAGTTATATACTTCAACGTATACTATATATCCGTATTACGAGACAATGCATAAAGACCTGAGGGAATGACGAAAAGACAACACAATCTGTAAATATTCCTATGTCGGCCAAAATACATGATGCTATTTAAAAGCCCGACTTAAAACTTTCTGTATATTCCGGTTGATTTTGAGAATTCGGCAGAGAAAACCGCGAATACATGTGATAGAGCACTGCATTTACGACTTAATTTAAATAAAGTTTATTCACTCAGCGGCAGCACTGATTCCATTCTTAAGTCTGCATTTATGGACATCAATGTGTGCGTGTGTGTGTATGTGTGTATGTGTGTGTGTAATTGCGTGTGTATGTGTGTATGATTTGTGTGTTTGTGACACATACAGAAAAGTATTATTGCATTATACATATATGAATGGGGTATATATATATATATATATATATATATATATGTGTGTGTGTGTGTGTGTGTGTGTGTGTGTGTGTGTAGTAATAATATCTATATATTATATATATTTATATGTATATATATATATATTGATACACATACTTTCTTTCTCCCATACACATATATGTGTATGCCTGTGATTGTATATATATATATATATATATATATATATATATATATATATATATATATATATATATATATGCCCATAAGTGTATGTATGTATGTATGCTAATGTTTGTAGACAACGCATATAGAGCAATCTGGGTGTGTATAAGAGACAATATGACCAACCAGTCAGTAGGAATGCTTCATATGATCAGTAAGCAATGCTGATATGTTGTTCATTAACCGTTGCCTGGACACATTCACTTGGTCTTTAATGAGCAATATAATAGAGTAGAGCAGTAAGACTGATGTTCGCTCCATGTCGTCCTTTACAAACATCCTTTCTTCTCGTTCATATATCCTCACTAAATAATGGTGGCTATACTGCTGCTGTTCTCGTTGTTGTTGTTGTTTGTTTGTTTGTTTTTATTTGTTGTTGTTGGTTGTGGTGGTGTCAGGGTTGTTGGCGGTGGAGGCAGCGGTGGTTGTGTTGGTGTTGTTCGTGTTGGTGTAGGTAGGGGTATTGCAGTTGTTGTTGACTGTTGTTTGGTGTGTGATGATGTTGGTGTTGGTTGTGGTGGTGTCAGGGTTGTTGACGGTGTAGGCAGTGGTGGTGGTGTTGGTGTCAGGGTTGTTGGCGCTGGAGGCAGTGGTGGTGGTGTTGGTGTCAGGGTTGTTGACGGTGGAGGCAGTGGTGGTGGTGTTGGTGTCAGGGTTGTTGACGGTGGAGGCAGTGGTGGTGGTGGTGGTGTTGGTGTTGTTGGCGGTGGAGGCAGTGGTGGTTGTTTTGGTGTTGTTCGTGTTGGTGTAGGTAGGGGTATTCCAGTTGTTGTTGACTGTTGTTTGGTGTGTGATGATGTTGGTGTTGGTTGTGGTGGTGTCAGGATTGTTGGCGGTGGAGGCAGTGGTGGTGGTGTTGGTGTCAGGGTTGTTGGCGGTGGAGACAGTGGTGGTGGTGGTGGTGTTGGTGTTGTTGGCGGTGGGGGCAGTGGTGGTTGTTTTGGTGTTGTTCGTGTTGGTGTTGGTGTTGGTGTAGGGGTATTGCAGTTGTTGTTGACTGTTGTTTGGTTTGTGATGATGTTGGTGTTGGTTGTGGTGGTGCCAGGGTTGTTGGCGGTGTAGGCAGTGGTGG
Organism: Eledone cirrhosa; assembly: GCA_964016885.1. Classification (NCBI taxonomy): domain Eukaryota; kingdom Metazoa; phylum Mollusca; class Cephalopoda; order Octopoda; family Eledonidae; genus Eledone; species Eledone cirrhosa. The sequence continues at coordinate 46,297,286 of OZ024749.1, forward strand.
TGGTGTTGGTGTTGGTGTTGGTTGTGTCGACTATTTTGGTGGTATATATATATATATGTTTTTTTTTTGTTTACTGGTTTTGCTGATAATAGTGATGTGGATAGATGTGTTGTTGGTGATAGTGGTGTTGGTGTTGGGTGTGGCGTTGGTAATAGTGGTGTTGTGTTGAGTGTGGCGTTGGTGATAGTGGTGTTGGTGTTGGAGGTGGTATTGGTGATAGTGGTGTTAGTGTTGGAGGTGGTGTTGGTGTTGGAGGTTGTGTTGGTGTTCGTGATGGTGTTGGAGATGTTGTTGGTGATAGTGGTGTTGGTATTGGTGATTGTTGTGTTGGTGTTGGAGGTGTGTTGGTGATAGTGGTGTTGGTGTTGGAGGTGTGTTGGTGATAGTGGTGTTGGTGTTGGGTGTGGCGTTGGTGATAGTGGTGTTGGTGTTGGAGGTGGTATTGGTGATAGTGGTGTTGGTGTTGGTGATAATGGTGTTGTTGTGATTTTGTTGATGCTGGTGTTGATGTTTTTGATAATGCTGTTAGTTATAATAATAATTTCTACTATAGGCACAAGGCCAGTAATTTGGAGGGGGGGGGGGGGGGGGGGGGGGCATTGATTAAATCTACGTTACTGGTATTTTATTTTGTCGACCCCGTAGAGGGCCGTAACTCTATGCTGCAAAACATGGCGTCCTGCGTTCTACCGCCAATCCAACGCCCTTGTTGTTGGTTGGTTATAATAATGGAGCAGATGATTCCAGTTATTTTGTTTTTGATGCGCTGGTTTTGATAATAATGGTTGTATTGATGAGTGTATTGTGTCTGTCATCTTTGTTGTTGTTGGTGGTGGTGGTGTTGTTGTGTTGAAGTGAGGGTGGTTCTGGTGGTTTGGACTAAGATGTTTTAGATGGGGTGGTGTTGTAGGTAGTGTTAGTGTGGCCGATGTTGATACTGGTGGCGTTATTGATCTACACTGATTTTGATGATTATAGTGATGGTGGACCTGATAGTAGCAATACATTTGCTATTAATTGGTGTTGGTGATGTTGTGGTAGTTGTGATACTAACTATGATGGGGTGTTGAAGGAAGATGGTGGCGATATTTTTGAAACCTGTTTGAATTTGTTGTTGTTTTTATTAGTCCGGATAATTATGTTACAGGGACAGATTTTGGGTTGAGCTGTATTTGCTGTTGTGGTTGATATGTAAATCCTGGTGTCATTAATATAATTATGGTTGTGAAGGAAATACCTGGAATTGTTTAACATTTTAGCAATTAAACCGGTCATATCCGGCCAGAATTCACTCACCTCTTTCTGTTCAAACCAACCATAACTGGCTCCTCATACTGATGTTAAGGTATTTTTCTCAAAATAAATAATATCAAAATCCTGTAGATTCGATATTATGTAAGATCATTATGTCAGCTAAAGCCTTTACCATGAAAATACAATAGTATATATAGATTAATGTAAATGCTAAAGGGTTAAGGATGTTTATGGGCGATATATTGATAATGTCAGTTTAACGAAAGTAATGATGTGATAACTGCTCTTTATTTTAGTGTTGCATATGGAGTTAGGCGGTAAATTGACAGATTCTTAAAGGCATCGGATCAAAGAAATCCTCCGGATTTGGTCGTCTTACCCGTAAGCTGAGTTCAAATCCATCGATCCCATCTTTGCCTTTCACCCTTTCGGGTGTCAATGAATAAATCTCTCTCTCTCTCTCTTCATTCAATCTTTCAGAACGAAATGAGAAAATTTAATGTATTTATTATTATTTTAGTTGAATCACACTATTTTAGAGATTGAAATAATAGAATTTTAACGAAATCTTATATTTAATCTTTTTACCTGTCTGAACTTCACTTTGGAAGAATTCAGTTGGGTTCCGAACTAGAAAGGACTGTGATACTCCAATATTAGCCCCAAGGCACGTCGTGTGACAGAACGACGTCCTTACTAATCATTCAAGACTTATGGTCTCTTTAATATTTAATATTTTGGTTTAACTTTCAGGTGAGAGAAGGTAATTGATTAATTGTTTCTACATTTGGCAGAAGGCCAGCAATTATCCCAGAATATATTCCTGGTGCTTTATTTTATCGACCTCGTAAGGATGAAAGGCAAAGTTAACCTCGGCGGGATTCGAAATCAGATCATAAAGGGCTGCAAATCATGCTGCAAATCATGGTGTCCGACTCTCTACCGATACTGCCAATCTACCGGCAATTGTTTTAATGAAATTAGTATATGTATTAAGATATTCAGGTGTTTTAACAGTGATATTGTTACACCTGTGGTGGGATGTTAATGATTACATTATCATCTTCTTAAAAGAAACTTGCAGATACGACATCTATTTCTAGCAGGTCGTGGGAATACGTAAGAGGCATTACACTGGGTCACTCTCAACGTTATGGTGTTGGGATTTTGTTGCTGTCATTATTGATATTGCCGTTGTTATTGCTGTCGCAATCGACGATGTTTTTATCCTCATTTTTTATTATTAGTTTTTTTGTTTGTTTTCGACACGGTCATTGTTGATGTTGTTGGTGTTGTTGTTGTTGTCACCGTGCTTATTGTTGTTGTTTTCGTCATAATTATAAATTTTATTGTTGTTTTTCATTTTTTGTGTTTTCGTTAATGCCGTCGTCGTTGTTGTTGTTGTTGTTGTGTTGTTGTTGTTTTGTCGGCTTGGTTTTTATTTTATGTATTGTTGTTTTGTTATCATCACCGTACTTGTCATTGTTGTTGTTGTGGTGGTTGTTGGCGATATGGTCCTCACAATCATTGTTGTTATTGTCGTTGTTGTTGCGTTGTTCTTCGTCTTGTTATTGTTATTGTTGTTGCCGTGGTCGACACTGTTGTTGTTGTTGTTGTTGTTGTTATTGTTGTGGTCGATACTGTTGTTCTCGTTGTTGTTGTTGTTGTTGTTGTTGTGGTCGATACTGTTGTCGTTGTTTGTTGTTGAGTTGATGCTATCTTGGACATTGTTTTTTGTATTTGTTGTCATTTTTGTATATTTTGTTGTTGCTTATTTTCTTTTTTATGTTGTTGTAGTTTATATTGTTGTTGTTGTATAATGTTGATTTATATGATGTTTTTTTTATGTTCTATATATCGTTGGTGTTAGATTGCTGTTGTTGTTGTTGTTTTGTTGCTGTTGTTGTTGTTGCTGCTGCTGTTGTTGTTAATATTGTTGTTGGTGGTGACACTGACATCAACACTGACCAACTTTTCAGCGACGGACGGGCCTCTCCACCAACCCCACCACCCTGATAATCTATCTCTACCCACCTCCACCACCACCACACCCATCAATCTATCTCCGCCAATCTCTTCCCTTATATATCACCAGCGAGCGAAATTCCCTTCAGTTACCACCACCTCCTCTCTCTCTCTCTCTCTCTCTCTCTCTCTCTCTCTCTATCTATCTCCTCTCTCTCTCTCTCTCTCTCTCTCTTTTCTCTCTCTTCCTCTCTCTCTCCACCTCTACCTCTGAATCTAACCCTTCCTTATATATCACTACCCAACGAAATTACCTCCAGTTACCCCCCCCCCTCTCTCTCTATATATATATATCTCTTTCTCTCTCTCTCTCTCTTTCTCTATCTCTCCCTCTGTCTCTTTCTCTCTTGCTGTCTCTCCACAACTATCTCTCTCCACCTCTTCCTCTCAATCTCACTAACCCTTCCTCCATCCACACCCCATTCAACACGCATGAAAGACCCTGTCATCCAAGATAACCCTAATTAAGAAGTTGCGGTCATAAAAATCGGGAATTTATTGGCTCCTTGGAATACCAAGCGACAGCAACTATTCACCATCGTTGCCATTGGGGCATGAGGTGAGATTTAAGTTGGGTGGTGGTGTTGTTGTTGGTGGTGGGTGGTGGTGGTAGTTGTGGTGGTGGTTGTGGTGGTGGTGGTGGTGGTTGTGGTGGTTGTGGTGGTGGTGGTGGTGGTGGTTGTGGTGGTGGTGGTGGTGGTGATGGCGGTGATGCTTTGGTGGTGGTGGTGTTGGTGGTGGTGATGATGGTCGTTGTTGTGGTGTTGTTGTTGTTGTTGATGGTGGTGGGTGGTGGCGGTGTTGGTGGTGGTGATGATGGTGGTGGTGTTGTTGTTGTTGTTTTTGTTGTTGTTGTTGTTGTTGTTGCTGTTGTTGGTGGTGGTGGTGGTGGTGGTGGTGGTGGTGGTGGTGGTGGGTGGTGGTGGTGGTGGTGGTGGTGGTGGTGGTGGTGGTGGTGGTGGTGTTGGCGGTGTTGTGGTTGTTGTTGTGGTTGGTGGTGGTGGTGTTGGTGGTGGTGGTGGTGAGTTGATGATGGTGATGGTGGTGGTCGTGGTAGTGGTGGTCGTGGGAATGATGAATGTGTTTGCTGTGGTGTTTGGGTTGTCGGTATATGGTGATGGTGGTGGTGAGGGATATGGTTATTGTAACGGTGGTGGTAATCGATATCAGGATTGTAGTGGTTGTGATGTTTGTAGTGATGGTGGGGGTGGTGGTTGTCTTGGTGGGGGGGTCTATGTTGGTGGTGGTGGTGATTGCGCTCGTGATGTTGATAGTGGTGGGTGTTGACAGTGACGGTGGTGTTAGAGGTGGTTTTCTGGATTGTTTCAGTAATAGACACCAATGTTGTTTTCACGTGGATATTAAAGACAGGATTATTGACATCGATTGCGACGTCTATCTTATTGGGAACAAGAAACCCCCGGGATATTCCTGGTATTAACATTTTTCTCTCTTTCTATGAAATTAAAAACATTCGATACGTTAAGCGAATATACGAAATCTAGATTTGAATTCTGCATATAGAAGTTCAAGACGGATAATTTAACACTTAACGTCCTGTACCGCAAGAAACCACATTAAAAAGACGTTCATGAAATGGACAAAATAGTTGCATGATGGCATCACATTAACAATTTAGTATTTTCTCTAATACAGCAAATTTTCACAATGATCTGTCCAGTAACATAGCCAAATCAAAATATTAACAAAGCCGTATCAAATCTTTTCAGCTAAAATATTACGACGTGTTAAATGTTAAAGACAGTGTGATATCTATAAAGTCATTATCACTATAATAAAATATGCTTCTATTTTAAGAGTAGAACCAAAAACTAACTTCAGGTAGATAGTCTGTCAATTTGCCAAAAGTATACCTGGGCGGTTAAGAAAATTTGCTTGCTAATATTGACATCCTGGTTACGACCCCATTGCATATTGCTTCAAATCAACTCAAGTTTTGTGAGTGAAATTTACTAGAGGGAAACTGAAAGGTAATCTGTTCACTTGATCGGATATGTGTATGTATCATAGCCTTACTTCAAGTCAGATTTCATGAATAAAATTTGATGGAGGGAAACTGAAATAAAACACGTCGCCGGAAACGTACCTGCAAATGAAATATCCAAACCTGTCACCATATTATAATCACATTTATTTGGTTAGGGAGTTACGTGAAAATTACTCGTAATTATGTGTAATAACTTGAACACTTCA
>OZ024749.1:46318708-46326208 GCA_964016885.1 Eledone cirrhosa
GAAAAATTTTAAACTAATTTACAAATAGCTGTAGATTTGATTCAATTAATATTGCTGTAACGTTTATTTAATTGCCGTGGCGAAGTTGTTATTAATATTTCTATATATGTGTATGTTTTTTTTCCCCCAAAATTTATTGTCAATTTAATTCAAACTGATGCCGACAGAGACGAAAAATTTGATAGTTTTCATGACAACATCAACAATGAAGGTGGCGTTGGTGGTGGTGGTGGTGGTGGTGGTGTGGTGTGGTGTGGTGTGGTGTCGGTGGGGGTATTGGTGGTGTTGGTGATGGTAGTGGTGTTGGTGGTGTTGGTGGTACTCTTGGGTGGTAGTGCTGTCGGTGGTATTGGTGGTGTTGTTGTGGTGGTGGTGTTGTTGTTGTTGTTGGTGGTGGTGGTGGTGTGGTGTGGTGTCGGTGGTGGTATTGGTGGGGGTTGATGGTAGTGGTGGTGTTGGTGGCGTTGGTGGTGCTCTTGGTGGTAGTGCTGTCGGTGGTATTGGTGGTGTTGTTGTGGTGGTGTTGGTGGTGGTGGTGGTGTGGTGTCGGTGGTGGTATTGGTCGGGTTGGTGGTAGTGGTGGTGTTGGTGGTGTTGGTGATGGTTTTGGTGGTAGTGCTGTCGATGGTATTGGTGGTGTTGTTGTGGTGGTGGTGGTGGTGGTGTTGGTGGTAGTGCTGTCGGTGGTATTGGTGGTGTTGTTGTGGTGGTGGTGGTGGTGTGGTGTCGGTGGTAGTGGTGGTAGTGGTGTTGGTGGTGGTGGTGGTGCTCTTAGTGGTAGTGCTGTCGGTGGTATTGGTGGTGTTGTTGTGGTGGTGGTGTTGGTGGTAGTGGTGTTGGTGGTGGTAGTGGTGTTGGTGCTGCTGCTGTTGGTGGTAGTGGTATTGTTGATGGTGTTGGTGGTAGTGGTGTTGGTGCTGCTGCTGTTGGTGGTAGTGGTTTTGTTGTTGTTGATGATAATGGTGGTGTTTTTGGTGGTGGTGTTGGTGGTGTTGGTGGTGTTTGTGGTGCTCTTGGTGGTAGTCGTGTTGTTGTTGTTGTTGGTGGTGGTGGTGGTCATGATGGTAATGATAATGATGATTGATGATGATGATGAATACCACGACGAAGAAGACGACGTTGATTATTAATTATTATGATTATGTAAGGGCGGTGGATTGGCAGTATCGGTAGAGGGTCGGACGCCATGCTTTCCAGCATAGTTACGTCCCTTTACGATCTGAGTTCAAATCCCGCCGAGGTTAACTTTGCCTTTCATTCTTACCAGGTCGATAAAATAAAGTACCAGTAATGCACTGGTGAATTGCTGGCCTTGTGCCTAAAGTAGAAACAATTATGATTATGTAGTTGATGATGAAGATGATGATAATTATGAGGTTGACGTTGACGTCGATGCTGTTTATGAAGTTAATAATGCTGCTGCTGCTGTTGATGATGATGATGATGATGATGATGATGATGATGATGATGATGATGTTAACAATAATACTGACGCCAATGATGATGATGATGTTAACAATAATAATGACGCCAATGATGATGATGATAATGATGATAATGATGACAATTCATGATGATAATAGTAATGATGATGATGATGATGGTGATGGTAACGATGATTCTGATGACAATGATGATGATAGTAGTAATGATGATGATTATGATGATGATGATGATGATGATGATGATGTTAACGGTGATAATAATGACGATCATCATGATAGAAATAATTGTTTCTACTTTAGGCACAAGGCCAGCAACTACCCAGTGCCTCACTGGTACTTTATTTTATCGACCCCGTAAGGATGAAAGGCAAAGTCAACCTCGGCGGGATTTGAACTCAGATCGTAAAGGGACGTAACTATGCTAGAAAGCATGGCGTCCGACCCTCTACCGATACTACCAATCCGATAGAAATAATGACGATGATTATGATAGTTAAGCTAATTAATATGATGAGAATGATAATTATGTTTGTGCTTCCTCTAAGTTGCAGACTAAATAATGATAACAATAATAATATTGATGAAGAAAAACTAGCATTGTGCTTAATAGTTGTGTTGTTTCTTCTACATTATAATTGGTGTTGCTGTTGTTGTTGTTATAATTTTCATTATTATTTCATACAAGCATTGTAAATTAGATGGTTTCCTCAAGACAGAGACAGGAAACAATGCGTTAAAATTTACACATACATATACATACGTACATACACCAACACACACACACACATTCTAACATGCAAGCATACACAGACACACACATATAAACAAGTATCGAGTACTCTGTTGAATAATAAGTGTTTCTACTTTAGGCACAATGCCAGCAAGTACCCAGTGCATTACTGGTACTTTTATTTTATCGACCCCGTAAGGATGAAAGGCAAATTCAACCTCGGCGGGATTTGAACTCAGATCGTAAAGGGACGTAACTATACTCTGTTGAATAATAATGGTCTAACCAAATTGAAACTGAATCCATCCTGATTTATATATATATATGTATGTATATATATATATATATATATATATATATATATATATATATATATATATATGTATATATATATATATATATATATATATATATATACATATATATATATACATATATATATATTGTTATACTTTGGGAAGGTCATGTTGCCAATAAGAAACACACGCACCAGTCGCTTTCACTTCAAATTATTATAATAAATTTATAAATTTAGGAATTTATAAATTTCTGGTTGGTTGGTTGGTTCCACAACCAGATGATTGTTTATATATTGTCAAAGTTCTTTCGTCACACATTCTGTGACCTCTTCAGTGACTGGGAATTCTTTTCTTTGTTTTTGTGCCTCTCCTTTGTTCTGTCGTACGCCATCTTGTTTTTATGTGTGTTGTGTGCTTATTTTGCTCATGTGTTACATCCGGGTGACTGTGTGTGTTTATATTTGTTTATTTATTGTTTATTTACATGTTACTGGTTAGTTGTTTACTCTATGTGCGTGTGTGCTTTCATTTTGTCCTTGATTGTAAGTTGTGATGTTGCTGTATAAATAATATATATATATATATATATATATATATATATATATATATATATATATATATATATATATATATATATATATATATATATATATATATATATATATATATATATATATATATATATATATATATATATATATATATATAGTAATTATAATAAATTTGAAGACTAAAATCCAAAGAGGGCTCGATAAGGATAAATATATATCAAATATATAAGAACCGTAGAGCAAATATTTATTAAAATAACAGATTAAAGTTTAAGCAAAGAATCGCTGCTTTCACCCTTAACGGGGTCTTCTGAAGATCCCGTTAAGGGTGAAAGCAACGATTCTTTGCTTAAACTTTAATCTGTTATTTTAATAAATATATATATATTTAAAAAAATAGATGTGTGGTACACGAGTTGTGATATGTTAGTAAAAAGGAAAAGAAGATGCTGTCAAATTTTTCCCAGTGAAAAATACTTTAATTAGGAATAAGTATAAGTATAAGTATTAGTTAGTATTCAGTTTTAGTTTTAAGTTTTTAACGGTTGCGCATTTCCTATGCTTTTCAAAAATAATTTTTGAGATAGTTTGTTCGTCATTTTTGCTCAAAAAATCACGAGCACTCTAACTGAATCCCATTTTGAGAATGTTGATGAATTACTTAAACAAAAATACTTACGTTGTCTCATGTATGAAGGCGTTCGTTGTGACGTTCTCTGGTGTGTGGTGTGTGTGTGGGGGTGGGTATGATTGCGGGCATGTTTTTATAAATATGTGTTTCTGTATTGACTTCCCGTAATACCGACTCTCCATTGATTCATATAATAAAAATACAACCTATAATTGTAAGTGTTGTAATACCTTGAATTTAGTGCAAATTATTTTGTTCAAAAGCGAATGTCATTCAGAATACATATATCAAAATATTTTTTATGTAAAATATATTGATTCAGCTAGAACTAAGTCAAATATAAACATGCAAATTTAGAACTTTATTATTATCAAGTTATATATTTAAAAAATAAAACACACAGACAGAAACTATACTCCATACAGTAAAGATAGAAAGATAGATAAATAGGTAGATAGATATATAGCTGAATAGACGTTAGGTAGATAGATAGATAGCTAGATTGATACATAAATAGGTAGATAGATAAATAGATATATTTCTTTTATTTGCCACTAGGGCATCAAAAGTGGGAAAAGTACAAAGGGGGGAGTTTACACAAAAAGGCGTCCTCAATAAGGAGGAGGCAATAACAAAATATAAAAATAAAATAAGATATAACAAAAAATAAAATTTTTAACAAAATCCTCAATAGAGAGGAGGCGCCTTGGGGGGTCGCACACACCCCCGAAAAAAGTGTGCAACCCTTCTCCTCAGGAGCACAGAGAAGGGGTGCTCCCTTGGTCTTTCATCTTCCTCACCTATAGTCTGATGTAGAGTGAAGGCCCATTCACACGGGCCATTCTCGCCACTTTCACCCATCTTTCATAGAAACTGCTAGGGTGCAGCACCTCTCTCTCCATCCTGATCCTTCTTCCGAAATGATATCGGAAGAAACGGACCAGTTGTTGGCCAGAGAGAAAGGTGCCCGACCTCAGTCCTTTCAGACGCGTCCACCATACAACCTCTTTCGCCATGGCTATTACGCACAGAAACACCGCCTCTGCTTCATCTTTGAAGGGGGGAGGCGGCTTGATCATTACAATAGACTCGGTGGTCAACCGGATCGGTCCCACCCTTGACAGCAGTTGTTCGACATAGCCCCACAGATCGGCTACGCCCGAGCAGTGTACTAATGCGTGTGCAACGGTTTCCTCGTCGCACACGCATCTGGGACAGATCTTTTTGGCGGGGTCCCTACCCGGGCGCCCGTGTCTGTAGAGCCTTTCTCGAACGGGTAAAGCCCCTCGGTAGCACTGCCAGGCCAGGGACTTCTGGAAGTTGTCCATAGGTCCCGGGCTGAATGTCCTACCGAACAGGCTGGCCAGTTCGTCCTCCTCCATGTCTAGGGCTTCTCCGAGGGCGTCGTCGCACCTGCTGCGTACCAGCCCTCTATAGAATGTTGCGGTGGAGTCTCCACTGATAACCGGATCCGCCTGCCAGAGGGCGGTGAGCGCCTGGGCACACTCAGTGTGCCAGGCGCCCAGTTTTCTCGGTCTTTGCTTGACCCAGGATTGCAGCTCGGTGAGTGAGACGAGTCTGGGAAAGGTTCGTCTCACAAACGAGGCCCACACCGGTTGTCCGATGAGGAATACGTAGAGGTGCCGTAGCCTTAATGCGTGTTTACGCATCATTAGCCACGGCATCCCCAGCCCTCCTTTCGAAGGGTGTTGACAGCAGATGGATCTCCTCACCATAGGAGCCCGCCTCTTCCAAAGGAATTGGAAGAGCGCGCGCTCCATCTTGGTGAGGGTTTCCCTTGGGCAGGGCACTACGGTCAGGCGGTAGTAGATGACGGACGCTATGTAGGTGTTCGCCACCTCCGCCCGACCTTTCAGGGATAGTTTGCAACTGGCCCACTTCTGGGTCAGTGCAAACACCCTGTTCGTAACCTCCGCCCAGTTTTTCTCCACCTGGAGGTCCGGTCCGAACCAGACCCCGAGCAACTTCACCGGGCCCTCCGTCCAGCGTCCGACGACGCTATCGGAGGGCATCGGTCTGCCCCTCCACGTGCCGAGTTGCAAACCGATCGACTTGTCCCGGTTCAGCTTAGCCCCTGTGAACTTTTCGTACTCCTCCAGTAAGGTGCCGACCGCCTCGATTTCGGAGGCCGTCGACACCATTACTGTCACGTCATCGGCGTAGGCCGACACCGCTTTCCGCAATCCCGGTTCCAAAGGGATGCCCTGCAACAACTCCAACTTCCGCAGTAGTGGCTCGAGAGTCAACACATACAGAAGGGAGGAGAGAGGGCACCCTTGTCGGATGGACCGCGCGATTTTGAACGGCTCCGAGAGGTAGCCGTTCACCTTGACCCTAGAGCAGATGCGGCTGCTGTGCATAGCAGTGATCCAGCCCCTGAAAACGGGTCCGAAGCCTGCCGCCGCTAGCACCGCATCCAGGTAACCATGGTCGACCCTATCGAACGCCTTAGATTGATCCAAGTTGATCAGAGCCCCACCAAAGCCGGGTTCGTTCCCAACCCTCTCTATGATGTATCGCATGAGGTGGAGGTTGTCATGGATGGACCTGGACGGGATAGCGCATGTCTGCGCATCTCCCACCAGGTTGCCCACGACAAGCGCCAACCTCTTTGCTAGCACCTTGGCCAAAATCTGTAACTAGATAGATAAATAGATAGATAGATAAATAGATAGATAGATAGATAGATAGAGACACAGACAAATAAACAGATAGATAGATAGATAGATAGATAGATAGATAGATAGATAGATACATAGATAATTTTCTTTTTATTTGCCACCAGGGCATCAAAAAGTGGGACAATTACAATGGGGGGAGTTTACATAACAAGGCGTCCTCAATAAGGAGGAGGCAATAACAAAATATAAAAATAAAATACAACATAACAAAATAAATTTTAAATATAAAAATAAAAAATAAAATATAAAAATAAAATACAACATAACAAAATAAATTTTATAACATAGATAGATAGATAGATAGATAGATAGTCAATAATACATATATAGACAGATCGATAGATAGATAAATAGAGAAACCCAGGAGAGAGATAGAGTTAGTGCACGTGTGTGTCTGTGAGAGAGAGGGAGGGGGGGAGAGGGGGGAGAGAGAGAGAGAGAAAGAGTGAGAGAGAGAGAGAGAGAGAGAGAGAGAGGGAGAGAGAGACACAGTTAAATAGTCACGAATACATATATAGAGAGATATAGTAATACATCAACATATCGAAATGGTGCCAACAGACTCACAAATATGAAACAAAACAATAAAACAGAGACATACAGAAATATAATATGAATCTTTTGAAAACTATTTCAATAAAATTATTCAAAATAACGGAATACATTTTTTTAGTATCTCATGTTGGTTTGCATGATTTTGCAAATATGTTGTTGTTGCTCTTGGTATTATTGTTGGTGGTGGTGTTATTATTGTTGTTCATGATGAAGTTTTTGTTGCTAGTGGTTGAGTTGAGCTGATGGTCGAGGTGGTGATGAAGGTGGTGGTGTTGTTGTTGAAGGTGGTGGTGGTGGTGGTGGTGGTGGTGGTGGTATGGTCCTTGTGCTATTTGTGTATATTTTATCCGGCATATTTTCCCCAAGGATTTTTATATAAATATGAAATACGAAATATTTCTATTTCTCGAATGCTTTTAGAAATATTTATATATATATGTATATATATGCATATATATATATATATATATATGTGTGTATATATATATATATGTATGTATATATATATATATATATATATATATATATATATATATATATATATATATATATATATGTGTGTGTGTGTGTGTGTGTCTATGTTTTAT
>OZ024749.1:46341208-46351208 GCA_964016885.1 Eledone cirrhosa
TTTTTAAAAGGATTTTCTTATTTTACGTCTTTTATATATATATATATATATATATATATATATATATATATATATATATATATATACAAATATACATATATAGAGATGTGTGTGTGTGTGTATTTATATATAAAATATCACCGATTAAACAAAGTAAGACTAAACATTCTTCGGACAACTCGGAGTATCTAGGAATGTATATGCCTGTTTGGTATATGTATATATATATATATAATACATAGCAAACTGACATATATATATGTATATATATATATAATACATAGCAAACATACATATGTGCATATATACATATCTTTCTTGACTTGAGACAGTCAGGTTTGTTAACTTCAAGGGCACATTGTTTGATGATCGGGTGGAAGTATTATGGAAAAAAAAAATAGATTAAAGAAATGCTATTAAAATGTACACATGCATACATATAACTGTGTGTGTATATATATATATATATATATATATATATATATATATATATATATATATATATATATGTATATATGTATATTTTAATAGCATTTCTTTAACTTTTTTCTCCAGAATATATATATATAATATATATATATATATATAAACACATATACATATCCGTGTGTGTTTATAAATACATATCGCTTTCCTTTTCACATTACAGCCGCTGCTCTGTAAAGTGGAGAATGTTTGAAGACTTATTGACAGTACTATATATGTGGACAGAAGGAAATCACCCACGCCCAGCACGCCATATTGATTCAACGTGTTCAACGCTATTTGTTTTACTGATGACCAACACGTAATCGTTGCTTTGCTTCCATTTCGTCTTCTGCCGCTGTAGTTTGTCTTTGAAAGACACAGACACTTTCAACCCTTCGTCATATGATACTAATATACATGCATATATATATATATATATATATATATATATATATATTGTTATACTTTGGGAGGGTCATGTTGCCAATAAGAAACACACGCACCAGTTTCTTATTGGCAACATGACCCTCCCAAAGTATAACAATATCGGTTTCAACACACGATTTCAGATAAAGAATCTTGCTAAACAAATTCAGAAACGAAATATATATATATATATATATATATAATATACATACACATACACACATATATAAGTATATATATATATATATATATATATATATATATATATATATATATATATAAATATATATATATATAAATATATATATATAATATACAATGTATCCCCCAGGTATGCACATACATATATATAAATATAAATAAATATTAATATATATATATATATATATATATATACACCACCCTGAAAACTTATCGAGGATCTCTATAATACACTTAAAATTTTTGTTCATAAAAGACTCTCTCTGTAAATTCCTTAACTAAATCTCGCAACCCAAACCATACATTTTTTTTAAACTGTTAAATTTTTAATTTTCAAATTTTTTAAATTTTATAATTTTAGTGTTTAATTTAATTTTTTTGTAATTTCATCCTATAAATCTAAACCAAAATTTAACGTTCCTATTTTCTGTTCACACATTATACCATGCAAACGCCCACTATATATACCTCTGTTAAGATATAGGTTCTTTAGAATAACATTTTCCGCGGCAATTCCTAGCCTGATTGTAGCATGACATTAACGCTGACTTTTCTTCTTTCTTTCTGTCTTTTTTTTCTCTTTGACCGGAAGGTTAGTAGCACATTATAAGCTTTCGGCCCCTCACCAGATAGCCGGCACTTGAGGGCGTATAGCCAGACCGAATAGCCAGCACTTGAGGGCGACCGGCTAAAGTGGGAGATGATAGATGGTCGGTCGTCCACGGGTCTATGATTTTCAGCCCCATGGATTTTATCTGTTACATTCATTTATTATATTTCGAATACCTGATGATATCACCGGATTCATACGGAACCCGGACATTGAAATGATCATAGTATAATAAACCTTTCAATGATTTACACAAGTCCAGCCTCCTGTTATTTTATTATAATATTTAACTCCGTACTCGCACCACCAACTACACAAACGAAGACGGTTGAGCTGCTTTACGTTGAGTACTCTCCATATTATTACATCAAGATTGGCTATGCGGAATGACCAGCTCTATCCAGTGGTGAACCTTCAAACTTATATATATATATATATATATATATACATATATATATATATATATACATATATATATATATATATACATATACATACATACAATGTATCCCCCCATACACACAGAGGCATGCATTATATATATATATATATATATACGCAGACACTCATACACACACACATATAAATATATATATAAGTATATATATATATATATATATAAGTATATATATATATATATATATACATATACATATATATATATATATATATACACATATATATATACATCAATGGAAGCAGAGGAGCGACGGCTAGCTCGGGCTGTTTCGGCTAGTTACCTTTTATATATTAAATACACAGAGACACATATATATGTATTCTTTTCTCTTTTTTCTTTTTATTAATTCTCTAACTAGTTTTAATCATTAGACTACGGCCATTCTAGGTCACTGCATTGAAGAGATTTAGAGAATTACAAACAAACAAAAGTAAAAGTACACTACAGAAACTGACAATCAGTCACACACATATACACACACTTGTGTGTGTGTATTTCGTTCATTTTTCCTAATTCACTTATTGGAATAATTTCATTTCTAGACAAATACATACTTATTCAATAATATTATTAATTTCATTATTAGTCACTGATATTATTCAGTGGAAGTCTGATACATTCAGTTAAATATTTCTTTCACTGCCTACTAATTCATTCATAACAACTAAATTCATTCATTGCACACTAATTCATTCACTGCATGCTAATTCACTCATAGTCACTTATTCATTCTCTGCGCGCCAGTTCTTTCATAATCACTAATTCGTTCACTGCAAGTTTAATATTAGTCAATGAGACGTTCTCTGTTACATATCCTATATGGCATTCCTAATTAATTTTGGTTAAATACTATATATTTATTAATTGGATAACATTTTATGTTTAGCGAGATACTGATCAATCAATATTCAATGATATGTAAAAGATGTATTTATTCATATAATGACAATAACAACAATAAAAATAATAATAAGGAAAACAAATTATAATTGTAATACCAGTAACAAGTACAACAACAACAATAACAGTGCTATGAGGTGTATGATAAACAGAGTTGGATTAACACAAACGTAATGGTGAAAGGCAACGAATTGGCAGATATTCTATCCAACGTAGGATAGAAAACTTTGCGGCATTTATTTTGGCTCTCTACTCTCTGAGTTGAACTTTACTCATCAACCATATGAGGTTGATAAAAAGTACCAGTCTTCTACTGAGGTTAAGTATCCCTCTATATCTCTTTCTCACTTCCAATTTTATCACTCTCTGGGTGAAATCTGCTGTATTCTGACCTAGAAAGTAAATGGGTTCTTCCTGGTTTAAAAATACCCTAGATACGCCATATGTCAATACGACGTATCTATGACTCCCCTCAGGGTTTATGAGACCATGTATGCATGCAATGTTGACAGTTTTAGCACCACCAATAACTACAAGAACGAGCCATCGACCGTCGACAACTGTTCCTATTGAGGCCACATTTCGTTAAATAGTGATTCTATATATAGAGAGATCTATAAAATAACAGCCAGATTAAATTATATTTTACAATCAATATGATTCACTAAAAACCTATCTACGAAGAGATTGTCACCAGCAGGACAGATTTCAATTAGCTGATATCAGAAACAAATAAACGATTTAAAACATTAGAGAAAATTATTACTTTAAATCAACTTTAAGTTGAAATTTCAAAACAAGCTTTATTAAAAATATATCCAGAACTTTTAAAACAATTAAATGTAAGATGAAAAGAAAAAAGGGATGACAGCAAAATTTACAATTTAAGTTAGACAGCATATCTCAGGTCTGTCTAGCGGATTTAATAGCTAAAGCTTTCACATAAAAGAAAAAAGAAATAGCTAAATGTTACACGATGCATTAGCTATTCCGTCTTATGAAGCTCCTCGCCCTAGTGCAATATTCTTATTCTTATCAGGATTTGCTGAACGAAAAGGGCAATCTGGGGAACGAGAACTTTGAAGGTTTCAATGGTGACCAATTATACTGACAACTAAACAATTTCTATCAAAATGTCAAATATTCCAAGTATTTCAAGGAGTTAAACTAAATCTTATGAAGTAGATAACACAGGGTCATGTTGACAGGCAACAAGCACTAGCACTGCAAAGTTTAAATTATATATGGTGAGAATGCATTGAGTGGAGAGGTCCTTTTTAACACGCAGAGAACGAGACATCCTTTCGAACGTAGGTATCAGAACGGAACACTTTCAGTACCATTTATAAAATGTGTGGCATTAGGAAGGTCAGCTAGCCATAGAAACCAAACCAAATGTGGAATGTATGAGTAACATTTAATTCATGTCAGCAAGGAAGATAGATGTGAAATGATGATGATTCATAAAATTATCAAGGGCTCAGCTGGGGTTAAATATATACACAAATAATAACATCAAAAGAAATAAAAAACAAGTCAAAATGTTTGCTATTCAATAATTTTATTTGAAGGTTTTTTGAAATATATAATTTGTGCTTTTTCTTTTTTTATGATTTCCTTTAGTGAACGGATTGATGTGGAATAAAAAATAAAAATAAGGCAAGAGAAATAAAATAAAATAAAATAAAATACCCATAATCTATGATTATATATATTTATATATGGCATCATTATCATCATAATAATGTCTGTCTTCCTTGGTAGCAATATATATATATATATATATATATATATATGTATATATATATATCCATATATATATATAAAAACACTATATTGTATGAGGTAAATGGCAAACTAGTGTACACATTTGGGGTACTCTGAGTAACTAAGAAGGTATATACTAATGTGCAATATTGTATATTTCATACAATATAGTATATTTACTATCATTACATACTGAGTGCTCTTTATTTGGTGAATGCAACTAAATATCCAGGCAATATATATATATATATATATATATATATATATATATATCTGTATATATATACAAAATATAAGTAACCAAGACTGTAAATGTGTATATAAATTTGCACATTTTTAGTATATTGATATGTAAATTGCCAAATATACATAATTCCCTTTAATTAAAAAAAAAAACGAAATGAAAGTCTTGGACTAAGACACTTGATGACAATTGGTGATCAAACCAGTTGTAAAACATAGTGTGGGTATAGATATCATAAAATAATTCATTCTTTTCTAAAGATGAGGTTAATAACGTGAAACAGTATGTACTTATATACAATAATACATTTCTCATACTGAGACATTTGCTTCATCTATGTTCTGAACATAAAGAATAACAACCAAATAAAATAAGATTTATGTCTCAGATTAAAACATGACTAGTCAGTCATGAGAAGTGATTTACTATTTGTTTACTAGTGTAAGCACAAGGCCAGGAATTTGGAAGGAGGGTTGAATTTGGCTGGTACTTTTTATTATCAACCCTTCAAATATGAAAGGCAATCTAGATTTTCGCATGATTTGAACTCGGAATGTAATGAGTTTGAAAAAAATACCACAAATAATTTTGACTAATGTTCTAAAGTTTCTGCTCATGCAGCCCAACTTTAAGAATATTTTCTAACATTTACATAATTTAGAGGAAGAGAAAAATCGACTACATTGATATCAGTACTTAACTGGTGCTTTATTTTATTGAACCTACAGTAATGAAAGGCAATGATTACCCTGGAAAGGATTGAACTCAGAATGTAGAAAGTTGTAACTAAATACCTGAAAGCATTTTGTCTGAAATACTGTATTGCTAATTTAAACCACCTTTATAAACAATAATAGAAGTAACAATAATGAGTTCTACTATATGCACAAGGACAGCAATTTGAGGGAGGGAAAAGTCGATTAAATCAACCCCAGTGCATTACTGGTGCTTTATTTTATCGACCCCATAAGGATGAAAGGCAAAGCTAACATCAGCAGGATTTGAACTCAGAAGGTAAAGGCCCAATAAAAATAGTGATGAATTTTAATTTTGGCACAAGGTCCCAACATTTAGGGCAAGGGGAAGTTGATTATATTGACCCCAGTACTTAACTGGAATGTACTTTATCCCAACCCACACCCAAAGAATTAACACCAAAATTGAGCCACCAACTTGAATGTAATTTGAACTGAAAACTTAATGGTTTATAGCAAAATATTAGTTTCTGCAATAAACAAATTTTCAAATAGGATAGGATAAGGATGAGTAGTTCTATACGATATTTAAAGATGGAAAGCTGTTGACTGTGTGCCATGGGTATATAAAATATTGCTTTTGGTGTTGTTTCTATGATATTGAGGGATTTCTTCATAACATGTATTATTGGATTGGCAGTCGGTAGAGAGTCGGATGCTATGCTTTGCAGAATTGAGTTACAGCCCATTATGGTCTGAGTTCAAATCCCACCAAGGTTAACTTTGCCTTTCATCCTTACGGGGGTCAATAAAATAAAGTATCAGTAATGCACAGGGGTAATTGCTGGCCTTGTGCCAAAAGTAGAAACAATTATTATTATTGTTATTTTTATTGTGCATCATCACTGCTTTACCGAGCACAGTTCTGTGCACCTTGGGTCTGAGCAGTTTAGTTTTTGCTGATGTGTTTTCTATTGTATTGATAGTACTCTTCGTAATATGCGTGCAATGCCTAAAAGTGCTATCTTTTGCATGCTGTATATATTTGTAAGTCCTGCGATTTGGGCTATGTTTGTGTGCTTTTTTTTATCATTCCTAGAGCACCTATTATTATAGTTTCTGTTTTCATTTTACACATTCAAGCTATTTCTATCTCTAGATCTTTATATTTGGAGAGATTCCTTGGAAGATATATTGTCGTCTGTGGGGATTGATACATCTATTAGAATATAATTAGTATTATTATCATAATAAATAAATAAATAAATAAATAAAGAATTATTATCATAGTAGTAGTATTTTTTGTTGTAGGTTTACTTGTTGGTGTTATTATTATTATCATTCGGTGAATTGGCAGTATCGGTAAAGGGTCGGACATGCTTTCCAGCATAGTTACGTCCCTTTACGATCTGAGTTCAAATCCCGCCGAGGTTAACTTTGCCTTTCATCCTTACGGGGTCGATAAAATAAAGTACCAGTAATACACTGGAATAATTGCTGGCCTTGTGCTAAAAGTAGAAACAATTATTACTTGCAAAAGTATTTTTTTCGGTACTATTAAGAAGACTTCAGTTTTGTTTGTGCCTCAGTAGAATTCCAGTAGTAAAGCAATTGGAATGCTATCAGACCATTGAGAGATGCGGACACAATAAATGTTATCATCAACAAATTGTCACCAGTTTCCTGCATCGATGTGAAGATCCGAGCTAAAGCACCGGCAAACAACATGAATATGGTAATAGCAGACAGCTGTCCTGTGCTTTGGTTCTTGTAGTTCTCAAAGGCTTGAAGCAACTGAAAGAAGAAATCAAAAGAAGAGATATGAGAAGAAGAAAACATCCAGGCTGATCATTGCATCTTTTAAGAAGAATAAAGTGATACTCTCAACATCATCATCATTTTACATTGTTCAAAATGCAGATAATTATCCCCCTTGCTTCTGTGTGATGTTATTTCCTTGACGGTCAGCCTCCCATTGAGGAAATAACATCACACATCTGTTGGCCCCTGTATAAACAAAAATAAATCTTTTCCAAATCTAAAGGATTTTTAATAATATTTCATTGTTTTATAGGTTTAACGTTTGAGAAGCTCAGGCTGTCATAACTGATAGTCCTCAGCGAAATGTACATTACAGATTTTAATAAACCAAAACCAAATGAATATGGCCTTGGATTTCTATTGAGTGTCTTTTATTATATATTTCTGGCAACATGACTCTTCACAAATATAACAATATTTGTTTCAACACACGATTTCATATCAAGAACCTTGCAAAACAAATTAATATATATATATATATTCATAGAGAGAGAGAGACAGTATATTATATAAATGAATGCATGTGTTTGTATGTGTGAACAAATTTATGCACGTAAGTATAGATGTTTGCAAATGATGCTATGTTTAAATAATATACAACAAAATGCTGACACATATGTACACGCAAACATGTACACACAAACATCTAAACACATGCATACACACCTATAATGACATAGACACACCCCCATTTTTCTTTTCAACAACACAGTGGAACTAGCACTGCTTTCTCACCACAACACTACACCACACCCACTTTATGTTAATAAGAATGTTTGTTTCATTCAGCTGTTCAGAAAAGAAGAAGAACAACAACAACACCAGCAAGAAGAAGATGATCAAGAGCAATAACAACAACAGCAACAGCAACAACAACAGTAACATCACCAAGACGACATCAGCAACAACAACAACATCATGATGTACAAAAAAAAAACAACAACAAGAATATTACCGTCATCAGGAACAACAACAACAACAAACAACATGTACATTATCAATAGCATCAACTACAATAACAACAGCAACAATAATAAGATGTACAACAACAAGCACAACAACAACAACAACAACAGCAACAACCTTAACACCAAAAAGGTACAACAACAAGACCGTTAACAACAACAGTAACAACAAAGCCAGTATTACGAACATCAACAAAAGATAAAGATGGGTGATGCACACACAGTGCAAGCACCGACCAACAGGAAAAGATGATTGGCAGATGTATATGTGCATCTTAGTCAGCACGTCCCAAGTGGCACCATTCCTTCACTGTTGCTAATTGGCAACAACGGTGGTGATGGAAGCGCTGCTGCAAAGATCTTTGCACTGGCAGACAGCATTGCACATACATGCACATACAAATACATATACAAACACACAGAGAGTGCTTGCTACATGCAAGCAAAACAGGAATACACACACACACAGTTATTGCCACTGACACATCATCATTCACATTTCATACATATACATTCAACATATATCAATATGTGTATATATAAATGTATACACACACATATATGTGTGTATGTATGTATGTATGTATGTATATATATATATATATATATATATATATATATATTTAAAACAAAATATATATATATATATTTAAAAAATATATATATATATATATATATATGTATATAAGAGTGAGAAATGAAATTTTGTTTCATTTTTTCCGTTTATATATATATATATATATATATATATATATGTGTATATATATATATATATATATATATATATATATATGAATATATATATAATATATATATAGGCATATATAATAAATTTGATATGCAGCCATGGAGTCTTGGGTTCTATCTCACCGCGCAACATCTTTGGCAAGGGCTCTTTTACATGGAAATTATAAGGTGACAATCATGTATGAGTGCATGTATTTGGCTCTACACCTTTCTTTTGACATCACAGCTGGTAATAATTATTTGTGTTGCACATAAAGAAAGATCCTGCTGTTCAAAGGAAAGACTATATATGTTCCTTAATTAGAATGACGCCTGAAGAAATCCTAACTAGCTCAAGCAAGGAAAATGAATGTAAAACTATTGATGATATATCATCACATTTGTAATGTTTATTTTCTCTGATGCATGGTTTAGACAAGCTACCATGTTATAGGACTAAAAAGGTTAGATGAACACTTGCTCAAGCAATCAGCTTAAAGTTTGATGTTTTACAGCTAGATGTCCTTCATAATGCCAGCTACATGTTAGTGTATACTGGGAGCTTTTATCATGACACTACTGCTACACCCTACAATGTAGACATACCAATGCAACTACGTTAAAATGAGTATTGGAAGCTTTTTTCATGGGCAGCACCACTACCACCCTATAGGGTTGAGTGGGTGTTTTTCCTTGTGGACCAGCATTCCCAACATA